>CM076582.1:1093912045-1094262106 GCA_034641835.2 Pinus albicaulis
CATAAATATTAATGTTGCGGGGTATAAAAAATATATGCCACGGTTAATTCAAAAACCACCACGCCTAATCATGGAGGGGTTGGGGTTTGACCACCCGACTTCCCTCCAACTATTTCTAAAATTTACCAATATGCCAACGGTGGTACTTTGGTCTCAACCTAGTCTCCTAAATTGAGTTCATTTAATTGTCAACCAGGGCTAGTAAACTGTTGAAGTGAAGTGCACCATATGTGCCTAAGTAACCTTTTCCTACTTCGTTGTGTTTAGTGTTTTCTCAGTGTTGGTCATAGTTTGCTTGCAAGGAAAAGAACCAAGGTTACAAATGAAGGAAACTATTGGTCAAAATAAAGAAGTCAAACCATGGAGCTGTAAACAACAAATACAAAGCTTGATAATGACTCTATGGCAAAGAAACAAGTAACAACATGAACTTGAAATGAACTTGAGAAATGGAATGCTAAGTGTAAATGAAGTTCTCCTAAATCAACAATCAAACAAATAACTTACAATGTACAACATCTCATCCATGAATAAAGGTTTATTGGAATATATTTGGAAAAGAACATTTGTAACATAGTAAGGTTTCTACTCTAATCTAGCTTCTAAGTCTGTTCTGCAACTCAGTTTTAACACCACTAGGCCTTAGACTGATACTACCTTCTGTCCAGATAATTATGTGTTAGTTATGAATTTGGAACAAAAGAAGTTTTGTAAATAATGAAAACCGTGGTGTTTAAATTTAACAATTAATGCAATTTAAAATGCAATGAATAGCAACTAAACTGAAATGTTTATACAGTGAGATAAAACTAAATTAGTGTACAGTGAACTGTATGAAACCAAGAAGCCATCATCAAACTGGAAAAGAAGTAACAAAGCTGAACTGAATGCATTCTACCTCCGGAGTGTTGTAACTAAATTAATCATGCGACTAATTCATGGAATTCTATAGCCTATTTTGTCCATCATGAATGGTATTTTGGAAGAGCTTGTTAGAACAATCTTGGCTGTACAATTCAATGCATTTGAATGCAAACATAAAAACTGAAAGCAAATACAATTTAAAAACTAAGATATCACAGCTATTTCCTACTCATTATTATGACGTTTTGGAAGAGCTTTTTTTAAGAGTAAGACTAGCTATGTTACTTAGTATAAACAAACAACGAAAACCTACAGTACCACAGTTATACATTATTCATCATAATGGTATCTTGGAAAAGTTTATTAGAATAAGTTTCACTGTGATAACTTAACGAAAGAAATTGAAACTAAAACTACAGCCATTCCCTATTCATCGTATTGATCTTTTGGAAGAGTTTATTAGAACAAGTGTAGCTATAATGATTAATGAAATTAACTATGATTCAAAAACTAAAAAAAAACGAAATCAAGATACTTATCTAAATTATAAAACAGAGCTGCACAGGAGGCAGGGGCCCTCCACCACCTAGTAGCACGCAATCTAACTCAAAATCGACTCAACACGTTCACAGAAATGATGTTTCTTTCATTAAAGGAGAAAAAGACTGAAAAACAGAGTATTCACGGTTCTGAAACTTAACAGCAAAATCCAAAATCTAACCAGCATTGCTTGGTCTCCCAAGTCATATTTATAATGAAATTACATAACAAAACTTGAGATAATACAGGGATTACTGTCTTTCCCATTCCTATTTGAATTAAAACTCTTATTGAAGGTTGCGTACTTTGCTGCAGACAGCTGTAGAGTTTGTGTCCCGGTAGAACTCTACCTCTTGGTTTTGGTTTCCCACGTGCATAACCACCTGTAGAATTGTGCTTAGACTTTGTAGGGAGCAAGGAATGATGTGGATGAAGTCTGGAATTTGCCCATATGTGCCTTTCTTTGAGACGACGCCTGTAACCCACTTAAACTCTAAAACAGCTGCGGAAAACGGGATCAGCTACGGAATGCCTGTATTCTGTAGCTATTTTGTAGAAAATTATTAAAACAACAAAAATCATGAAAATACAATATGTTAATCAATTTCATGTAACCTTTAAGCAATCCTAATCATTCTTCATTGATTTTAGGCTTATGAAGTGATAAAATAATGATGAAATGAAGTGAAGGTTTGTAAAAGAGAAGGAAATTCTAGGGCTCAACATACCCCCACTGCAAGACTATTGCATGTCCTCATGCAATTTCATCAAAACTTATTTCATGTGCTCTGAAACCTCTGTTAGAATATCCAACTTTATCTTTCTACTTCTTTTGGCTCTAATCTATTTTCTAATCTCTGTTAACTTTTCAGAAATTATTTCTTCATCTTCCTCTTGTAGTGGAGTGTCAATTTTATTTTCAATAACCATGCCAATTTTTTATTCTTCTGCTCCATCAAAAGATTTGGAAAAAGATTTTGTAATCTCCTTATGGAAGCCATCAAATTTCTCTATAAAATTTAACCTCCCTGCTTGTTGTAGTAGCTCCTTGACTTGTGGATATCCTTCCAAATACTTGACTCCAACTGGTTCTGTCCTGACAATTAGCCACATTCCTTCTCTGTGCAGATTATCTTCCTTTCATAATCACTTTTCTATGCTTGAAGCTAGATTGACTACAGAGTCTAATGCTTTATTTTTGAAACTGTATCTCTATGTCTGAAGATGTATTAGTTGAAGAATGATGCTTCACCCTCAGAATTACCTTTCTGCACTTAGATATGGATTGACTGCAAAGTGTAATGGAAGTGAATGGATGCTATAAGGGAAAATGAAGTGGCTATGGATCTGATGGAGAATTTATGATGAACTTATGGTGAAATAAGTGAATGATACAATCTTAAGGAGATGTGGAATAGTAGGTTGGAATGTTGGACAAGGGATATGGCCAAGATATGTTAATCAATCCGAATGACAGGTTGTTTTAGGAAACATATGACTATACACATTGTATCTATTTCATGTTTTGACTTTTTGCTATTAAAATAATTTTCACAATTTACCTCAGAATTTTGACCTTGTTAATTGATGTGCTTGATGTTGTTCCTTTGGTCCTCTTTTAGCATCTTGGTCTTCAAAATAGAATCCTTCAATTTCCTGTAATCATCATCTCTTTGTAGGCTGTACAATTGTGTCAGAACTGCTGAATAAGATGTGGCTGCTACATGCAATCTGTAAAAAGAAATGAAGTATGACTATGGAAGATGGATGTGAAATGTAATGGAGTGAAATTGGAATAGGACTTGTGAAATGAAATTAAAATGGCGTGAGATGGAGTGAAAGTGGAATGGACTTGTGAAATGAAATGAAAATGGCGTGAGATGGAGTGAAAGTGGAGTGAGATGGAGTGGAATTGTAGAATGAAATGAATTTTGCAATTTCTCTCAAATGGTACATCAGACTTCCCTGAAATTTTTTGAGGTTGTTACCAATATTATTATGCATCTTCCGATGAAAAATCTTTGCCATTGGTTGCACGGATCTCCCGGAAAATGAAAAATGGTTGTAGGTGAAAGTGGCTAATTTCTTGAAGAATATACACTGCAATTTTCTGAAATTTTATGTGTTTATTCACCCTACCTCAATGCATTTATCATAAAAATTTCAGGACCAACGGATGCACGGTTTGAAAGTTATGATAAACTCAATTTCTGCCCTGTTTCACCCTTCATTTTGCCCAATGTTGAAACAAAAAGGTACGCCACAGACTCATTTTAAGCCCAAATTGAGTGATTCAAAAGGGAAACTGTGTATTTTTACCTTCTCTACTATCACATGCTTCCAGAATTTCATTTTGATGAAGAAAAGGTGCTGCTGTGAAAAAATACTCAAATCTGTCCTATTCTGTCCATAATGCTGAAAATTAAAAATATGCCTGAAAAACCCTTCTGAAATGCCCTTAAAAATTGATTTTTTTCAAATTCTGTCCACATCTTACTCAATTTATCATATTCTGAGAAAACCCAGAAGCTCATAATTTTTTATTTTTGCTCCAATCTCTTGCAATACTTGCGCCAAAACTGCCTCTGGAAAAAGTTGCAAAAAGACGAAAACAGGCTGCTTCAGCAATAACTGCAGAAACTGCCACTTTCCGCAGCTGTTATTGAATTGAAAAAAAGATGAACATGCTGCTACAAGAAACTAATAAAATGTACTGCTGCAAGTTGTTGTTGATTTCATAAAACCATTAGTCTTCATCAAAGCCAACATTCATGGTACAATTCTTACCA
This sequence comes from Pinus albicaulis, assembly GCA_034641835.2. NCBI lineage: Eukaryota > Viridiplantae > Streptophyta > Pinopsida > Pinales > Pinaceae > Pinus > Pinus albicaulis. The sequence continues at coordinate 1,093,916,239 of CM076582.1, forward strand.
TGCGAATAAATGTGTTGAAGTCGAGCATGGGAAGAAATCATTGGATTACCGATCAATAATGAAAATCGTAACCAATGCGAGACAACTCACCGATAATGTAAATGAGTGTCAAGGTACCTCAGTGCATCTTGACAGGGATGAATGAATGTGTCGAAGTCGAGTCACCTGCAAGATTTGACAATCAAGAGACATTGTTGTATTCCCATTGTTATCAATGAGGAGGCTTGCCATTGATGAATGCAAGCTCCAAGTAACTTCAAATAATCTCTAATCTTGATCCTAGATAAAGTGTTGAGGTCGATGGGACAAGATCTGTTGGAAGGTGGACCTTAAGGAATTCCACATCATCCAACTCGAGCATAGAACCAAGAATGATTTGAAGAACCATGAAAGATTGAAACCATCATGAAATTGCAGAACTTATTGTGAACTTTGCTCGACAGTTGCCTGGTTTTCAAGCAAAGCTCATGTCCAATTGCGCCAGCAAGCTAGTTTTCACAATAGGACATATTTGTTTTCTCTACTCTTTTTTTTTTTTTTTTTTTTATGTCCTACTCTACTTGAAAAAAAGAAAATCTTGTTCAAGTATATGAATACTTCCAGTGGAACCATGTCTGTAACAAGATGATAGATAAACTCATATGCAGGTTTGAAAGATACTCTTTGATATGTACCAGTAAATGAGATGCCAACTGTCTTGATTTAGATGATGTCAGAAGATATTGAATAATTGAGCATTGGGATCCGATGACTGAATTGAACCAAGATTTAATGTAATCTTGTCTTCCTGGTCTTTCCTCTATCATGAAATCGGAGATGTGATCTTCATTCATAGAATCTAGTGATAGGCATGCATGAGACTTTTCAATCTCTGGTTCCAATATCTCTTCTTTATCAATAGACATCCCTGATTCTTGGACCTTATCTGAGTCTTCTTCTTCTAGTTGTTGTTCTTCAATGATAGCTGGTGAATCATTTTGCAATACCTCAGAATTGTAAGTTGATTGAGGTGTTTTATTGTTGGGGGTATGAAATGGTTGTAGAGGTAGTGGAGTGGGAATGAATTTTTGGGGTGCTTGTGTGGATGGTAATGGGAAATGTTGAATTGAGGTCAAATGAGGGTGATTTTGATGTTGTGGTGGAGGAAAATGGTATGAATAACATTGATGATGGTATTGAGGATAGAGAGGAAAAGATTGAGGAGAAAGTGGATTTCCTTTGTATGGCCTTTGCCAACTTTGTTGCCAAGATTGGTGTTGAGGTTGGAATTGAGATGGCCAAGGTTTCCAAAGTTGGTTTTGAGGTTGGGATTGAGATGGCCAAGGTTTCCAAAGTTGGTTTTGAGGTTGGGATTGAGATGGCCAAGATTGCCAAGGAAAGGGTGTTTTCAAATTACCTTGAGGTTGTTGTGCATAACCTTGAAACTGTGCATAAGGATATTGCATCATATTGGGTTGATGAGGCTGCCATAGTCCTCTTGGAGCTACATAACAAAGTTTCTCTTGTGCTTGATTTGCTCCATTATCCTTCTGGTAAATTTCCTTCAACCCTGGTAATGATGGACAATCTTCAGTAGTATGTGATCCTGCACAAATTTTACACATTTTAATGTTATCAAGTGGACATTCATGCAAAGCATGTTTCTTTCTATATTTAGGGAAAAATATAAATGAAGCAACTTTTTTCTTGTTTTGCATTCTTAGCATGTCAGTTTGTTCATTTAAATTACCAAGAATGTTTAGAAAATTGTTATGTTCAGTCTGACTTACCAATCTTGATGTTGACTTACTTACTTTTGCCATAAATGGATCTTGAGGGGATCTTACAAACTTTGCTTTTCCTCTTGATATGTTCTTGCACAATTCACAAATTTCTTGAAATGGCAATTGATAGACATCTCCTTTTCCCACAATATTAAGAAGATCAATCCATTCATCCTTTATAAAATTTAGTAGGAGAGTTTTCAATGCATCTGATCTTAAATTATGCAATTTAGATCTTTTAATATTATAAATAAATCTCTCCACTAAATCTTCTAGGCTCTCATCCTCTTTTTGGTTCATGTTAAAGACTTCATTTCTAAGGTCATGGTGCATGCAATAACCTTTATATTTTTCCAAAAATACTCTTTTCATATCATCCCATGTCCTTATAGAATTTGTTCCTAAAGTCATGAACCATCTAAGAGCTCTATCCTTCAATGTTGCCGGAAATAAGTAAAATTTTTGCATGTGCAATGAGTATCCATAAGATCTACAAATTATTTCAAATTCAAAAAGAAAGGTTTCCGGGTCTTCTGATCTCATACCTTTGAAGTTAGGAAGTACAGATGGATGGATGTTCTTCATTTGAATGTTGATATTAGTTTCTTAAATGGGAAATCCAAAAGGATCTTCCTCATTGTCATCATCTCCATCCATTTCTTCAACCTGCTTTGTCACCTCTTCTGCTACCTGCAAAAATATGAATTCATGATGTGGATGTGTGGCTCTTACTGCACCACATGATATAGTGCGTGTGGTAGGTGATTGAAGTTTTTGTTTTTGTTTTTGTTTTTTTTTTTTTTTTTTGGATGTAAGAAATAAGGTTACCTAGTTACACTTCCCCGGAAACGGCGCCAAAATGTTTGGGCTCAACCTAGTCTCCTAAATTGAGTTCATTAATTGTCAACCAGGGTTGGTAAACTGCTGAAGTAACATGCACCATATGTGCCTAAGTAACCTCTTCCTACTTCGTTGTGTTTAGTGTTTTCTGATGTTTTTGGTTTTATGGTTTTATTTTGAAAAGGAAAAGAACTAAGTGCTAAATGAAGGGAAACTATTGGTCAAAACAGAGTGAAGCCTAAACTATGGATGGTAAAACAACAAATACAAAGCTTGATAATGACTGCAAAGAAATAAGTCAATGATGAACTGAGGCACCTGAGAAATGGAATATGTTTTCAAGAAATGAAGTTCTCCTAAATCAACAATCAAACAAATAAATTACAATGTACAACATCTCATCCATGAATAAAGGTTTATTGGAATATATTTGGAAAAGAACATTTGTAACATAGTAAGGTTTATACTCTAATCTAGCTTCTAATTCTATTCTGCAACTCAGTTTTAACACCACTAGGCTTTAGACTGATACTACCTTCTGTCCAGATAATTATGTGTTAGTTATGAATTTGGAACAAAAGAAGTTTTGTAAATAATAAGGACTGGTGTTTAAATTTAACAACTAATGAAATTTAAAATGCAATGAATAGCAACTAAACCGAAATGTTTATACAAAGGAGCTAAACTTAATTAGTATATTATTAAAGTGAACTGATGAACAAGAAGCCATCAACAAACTGAAGAAGAAGCGTAACAAATGAATCGAATGCATTCTATCTGAGGTCAGAACTAAATTAATTTTGCAACTAATCATAACTTTATAGCTTCATTTTTCCATCATGAATGGTATTTGAAGAGTTTGTTAGAACAATCAAGCCAGTATAATCTGCTGCATTTGAATTCAAACATAAAGACTGAAAGCAATTACAATTAAAAAATAAGACATCACAGCTATCTCCTACCCATTATTATGATATTTTGGAAGAGCGTTTTAAGAGTAAGATCAACTATGTTACTTAGTATAAACAAACAACGAAAACCTACAGTACCACAGTTATACATTATTCATCATAATGGTATCTTGGAAAAGTTTATTAGAATAAGTTTCACTGTGATAACTTAACGAAAGAAATTGCAACTAACACTACAACCATTCCCTATTCATCGTATTGATCTTTCGGAAGAGTTTATTAGAACAAGTGTAGCTGTAATGATTAACGAAATTAACTATGATTCAAAAACTAAAAAAAACGAAATCAAGATACTTATCTAAATTATAAAACAGAGCTGCACAGGAGGCAGGGGCCCTCCACCACCTGGTAGCACGCAATCTAACTCAAAATCGACTCAACACGTTCACAGAAATGATGTTTCTTTCATTAAAGGAGAAAAAGACTGAAAAACAAAGTATTCACGGTTCTAAAACTTAACAGAAAAATCCAAAATCTAACCAGAGTTGCTTGGTCTCCCAAGTCATATTTATAATGAAATTACATAACAGAACTTGAGATAATGCAGGGATTACTATCTTTCCCTTTCCTATTTGAATTAAAACTCTTATTGAAGGTTGAGTACTTTGCTGCAGACAGCTGTAGAGTCTGTGTCCCGGTAGAACTCTACCTCTTGGTTTTGGTTTCCCATGTGCATAACCACCTGTAGAATTGTGCTCAGACTTTGTAGGGAGCAAGGAATGATGTGGATGAAGTCTGGAATTTTCCCATATTGCGCTTTCTTTGGAGACGACACCGTAAACTCACTTAAACTCTAAAACAACCGTGGAACGGATCGCCATGGAATGTATTCGTATTCCGTAACTATTTTTGTGTGGTAGAAAATTATTAAAATGTAAAAACATCATGAAAACACAACATGTTAACAAATTGCATGTAACCTTTAAGTAATCCTAATCATTCTTCATTTATTTTTAGGGCGATGAAGTGATAAAATAATGATGAAATGAAGTGAAGGTTGCTTGTAAAATAGAATGCACTTAGGCCTGGCTGTGTAGCAAGTCGTATCACTGGCTATGGTTAACCCTTGGAGGTGAAACAAAGCCATTCATCGTTTTCTATGTTTCCTTAAATCATTTTTCACACCTTGTTTTGCATGTTTAGGCTTAATTTTACCAGACACAAAATTTGATCCTAATAAGAGCAAGGACATGCCCGTAATTGTGGGCCTTGAATCGGCGTACGGTATCCTGTGAGTGGCTAAAATGCTCATCATATGTTGTGTTATATTCTGTGGATGTACGAAGTTGTGTTTTATCGTATCTAACATGTTAAACAATAAAATGAAAATTAAGTTCTCTATATACAAAAGACCCGTTGAATTCATTCAAAATAGAATTTTTTTTCCAATTTCAAACACATAAACAACTTGCACACATAAGTTTATGGGACAATGGGATACCTTGCACAAAGAATAAGTAGTTTCATTATCGTATCATTAGTGATTACTTTCTATTATTTCTTTAGGTAAGAGTTTGTAAAGGCCACAAGAAAGCCGAGATCTCATCCTTTCTTTTAAAGGTGATATATCCTATAAATGCTCCCTACAATCCATCTTCCGTATTAGAAATAAGAAGTTCTCACATTTTCAAATGATATTGGTATCGCAGTTAGTCGTAGCATTTGTTGTTAAAGTAAAAGGTTTTAAAACAAAGGAAGAGATTTACTTTTATTATTAAAACATAAAGTGAATGAGTTTTCTTGAGTGCTGAAAGGATAGATGATACAGGCTAAGTCTTGGAAAGTACTTGAAGACTATTTCCTTACCCAATTTACGTCAAGATTAGTCTTTTAAAACAAACTCCAATAATTTTTGTTTTATGCATACTTGAATGAGAAGGGTCTTCATCGACATTTGGTTAAAAGCTTCTGTCATTTGTTGGAAATATTTGAGAACTTTTCTTCAAGTTACTTTAATTGAATGTTTACACACCGATCTTCTCACAAGTGAATTTTCCTTCTTCACGAGATTATTCAACGATGACATTAAGAATGAGTTCATTAAGGTGAAGGACATGGTGCATATTCCCATTAAGGATCATGGAAAGTTTTAAGCTTCATGAAAATTGCTATTATGAAGTACAGAAGAACCAATTCTCCAAAGGTTGCATGACATGGAGAAACAACCCTTCAAGTCAAGCAGAAGCTTTGCCAAGAAAATTTTGAGGAAGAGGTTAATCATTGCAACTTGTCTTCAATTTTCTCCACTGAAAAGTGTGTCGATTATTTCGAAAAACATATATGAGGCATCGGTTCCAAAACTAATGTTTAGGATGGGATATCAAGAAGGAAAAGGCTTGGAAAGTACAAGAGTATGGTTGACCCTATTTACTTAGAGTGACCCAAGAATGTTGTTCTCGTTATGTGTGCTTTTATGGCAAAGAATTCAAATCCAATGCATGTAATGCACTTCTTACAGCAGAACCTTTGTTCCAAGTTATCAAATGCATTTATGTCAAAATTGTTTTAAGGATGATTTACCACGAAGCCATCATTGCGAAGTGGGTTGCAACATGTTCTTTGGTGAGCTTCTAGTTCAAACTGTTTTCAAGATAAGAAATATCAAGTGAAAGTTTGAAAAGGAAAGTTACCTCTACTAGTTCATCGTCTTTGAAGACAAAAGGATGGAAATTCCATGTAGAAAAGAGTTACAATCATTCACATGATCAATTTGATTATGTTTCAATAAAATGTTTGATAATTTCATGTTCAAATGAAAGAAGCTTTGTTGTACACATTTTGTGTGATTTAACCATGATGTTTCAACTTTCACAGAAAAACAAAGCACACAGTAGCGTAAGAGGCAAGGCATCCAGTTTTCACCAGTTTGATCATTGTAGAAACGCATTTTTTTTTTCCGCAAATTATGTTGTTGTTCTCATAAATTTCAAGAATTTGCATCATGACCCGCTAGTTTTAGCAACTAGTCACGTTGAATTCAAGGGCAATTCTATCATTTTATGAGAAGCTCAATTTACGTGAAGCTGTGAAGATTTCAAATGGCTCAAATTTGAAGAGTGGAGAATCAATCTCATCATACTGCTTTATAATCGAGATTTTGTGGGTCCAAAAAAGCCTCTCATTGGGGAGGTGGATTGTGATCATGTCCTTTATTGTAGAAAATGTTTCAAAATTTTATTTAAGTCAAATTGTTGAACCTAGTGATCGGATAGGTTTCGAAATACGATCATGCAGTCGTTAGAACGATACTCAAATCCAATATACGAGGAAGATATTTAAGTTTGGAAGTTTTCAATTTCGTGCAAAATGCTCAATTCTGACCTTTACTTATATTTGGATAAAAATATTAAAAGTTGAATTACTGCATTTAAATATTCCATGAATATTTCATAAAATAATCTGCTGCATTATTCCATGAATATTATGAAAATAATCATAGGAACACGTGAGCCACCCGTGCCACCACATGGCCCTGCACTTCAAACGAATTGGGTATTGTAAATTTTTTTACAACTAATTTTAATCGAACCTGGTGACTACGCTTCAACAATGCCACACCACTATCTTTACCCACTTCGTTATTTCTTAACATTCAACAGAGTTAAGTGATATTTCATCCATATTTACACAAGTGGTTTAAAGGGGGCCAGCTCTATCCATATAACCAATAATGCCCAATCCCCGCATAAAATATATTGTTAAAATTATTGGAAACAGCTATATTTATTGTAAAATATGCCAAGCCATGGCTCAGTGAGAATGAATGCAATAAATGGAAAACTCTGTTCGACCGTTACGTACTTATTAAATTTATACGTACTATGGGTGCTCACACATGACCTCGTCAAAATTTAATTTTACCGACCACACGGCTCGAAGGCAGGTTATGTAGCAGTTTCGTCTTCGGTATTTGCGCCATCAATTAGTGGAGTTAATCGGTAGTTCACCAATTTGGTGAGCTTTTCAAGGGCAAACTAGGGAAAACTCGCGCTGGACATAACGACAGAGAGTCCATTTGGAGCGAATTCTTATTTTACTTGTATCTTCTCAACTTCCTTGCTTTATTTAGATAGCTTTTTCCCGTAGCCATTGGACAGTATCTTCACTATTTAGTTTTGGGAGAAGCTGAGCCAATGATGCAATTAAAATAGCTGTTGCGTCGAGTCGTGTCGACCATTCGAGGTGAAACAAGAGTCTACTTTTTGGATAATTTGAGCATTCCGCAGCTATTGTGCAGTTGCGTAGCAGCAGATCATCTTCTGTACTTTTTCGTAGAGAATCTTTGACAGGCATCAAGGCTTGTGTATGTTGAGCCGATTTGCAATGGTAAAACTTTTGGAGGAAAAAGCCATTCTTTATCGTTACGTTCGAACTCATTTTTCACAGTTTGTTTTTCCGTTGTGTTTTTCGATCAACGTATTAACAAATTTGAGCACAATAAGAGGTACATACGTTCATTTAAATTTCGTATTCATTATAGCGTTCGGGGGAGGGGTGAAACTACTCATCACATACGTGCTATATTCCCTAGATTATTTGGTTATTTTTTATTTGTGTAGTTAAATATAAGCGCAGCCTGAAATAAGCCTCCTATATAAGTACAACATTCATAACTACCAAACGAATTTTTTTCCAATTACAAAACACATTAAATGTATTTTATACACATAAGTTTATGGATAATGACACCGCACCAAAGAACAAGGCAGTAGTTTTTTCCATTATCGTATCATTAGTGATTACCGTTATTTCTTTAGCAATAGTTCAGAACACAAGTTTCTTTGTATCTTTCATCCTTCTTTAAAATATAATAATTTGTAATGTTCTCACAAATTGCCTCCTGGAGTTAAATGTTTCCACATTTTTCGCATTAACAAGAAGGACACTTCATGCAAACGTTTCTACCGATTCTCCAATTCGTCATCCGAGTCTAAGTGGCGCGAGCTATCTTCATCTCAAACAATCCAATCATATTGGGAGATTAATCCAATCTTCATTCCGGCAGCTATTTTGTAGATACGGATCAATGTCCCTTCACGCAATTCGCTGTATATTCTTCTTCTACCAAAACCAACAAAGACTACAAACTTGGTTCCACCTGTCAAATAATTACACTACCCTGATATTGATGATAATTAATAACAGATAGCTCCAACCAAAACCCAAAAGCACGCCATATGGATCCTATTGTCACTAACATACCACTTTAATCGAACAAATGCTTAACTTCTTCGATATCAACTCATGACCCTAAACCACCCATTGGGATAATATTTTTGTTGATTCAAATTATAAAGAATCATAGCACATGAACTATCACAGCCATAGGGTTCTCCCATTTCTGCCAAGTCCGTTTAGAATCACATTTTTTTGTTAAAGCTCAAATCCAAATGACCTAGTCCATATTTCAAATTTCCTAGTCCGGGATATTCAGGGACATCTTCATCAATTCTTCTTATTCTTTATATTATTATACTTTCTTTTGGTTCATTCTAGACTACATTTTTTGGTGTAACTAATTAAATATTGGGTTCCTCATGACATTCTTATTGTAAGAAAAATATTGATACGCTATGCTTGTGTGCCAGTTTTCATCTCCACTTCTGTTCACTTTCGTTAGTATCCATGAAATTTTTTGTCACATTTTGGGACAAATAGGACTCATAAGTCTTTCTTTCTTCTTGTGTGTCACTTTTTCCGTAGATTGAATCTTCCTTTTTCTTAGGATATTCCAACCCAAACATCATTGGACAATCTCTCTTGTACTCGATTTATCTTCTCCAGCTTGCTATGCCACTGTTAAGCAATATTTATGTTAGGGTCTTTAGTGCAGTTTTACCCTCATCATTTACATCATGGGTAGGTATTTGTGGTTTATTCTCCCGAACTTTGTAAATAGTACAGTAATATTCAAACACAGATCAAAACCGCTAACAATATCCTGCAATATTTATGTGTTGGTTTTGAGTAGTCGCACACACAATGACCCACTCTTTATCTGCATTATATCAAATTATATGTCCCTCCACGATTTTGCCAGCTCCTCCGCCCCTTCCTCGGCCTCCTTCACCGGAAATCCCTCCATGTGTTCGGGCGTCGGCGTGCAAGTATAATCCTCACCCCAACCCAACCATACAAAGCAACTACTCAATCATTAGATCAAATTTATGACAGCTTTATCATTAGGTCCTGCAGACCAAAGAATGTGTAAAATTTTCACAGCTCCTTAATATATTTAGCAACCCAGGGAAAAATTCTGTTTATATGCATTGCTTTGTTTGGAAAATTGTGCAATTATGTTTTCAGAACCTTACTAGGCTCTCGTTTCTATTTTTAACTGCCTATCCTCCAACCGCCTGTGTGTTGAAGAAAGTATAAGATGGTGATCCCTTATGATGTCTTCGCTAGAAATGCACCATACTCCTGGTGGCACACATCTTTCTCTTTTTCACACAATTTTTGTATTCTAAGTATAGTATTGTACTAACCGAATTTAGATTTATTTAGCTCCAACTTCATGGTAGGCATGTGATGCTTCTATATTCAAGTGTAGATATTCTGCCAGCCAAATTGTTTCACAGTCTTTATTGATTTAAAGACCTACATATAAGTAGCAACATAAAAATGAACCATTCTTTACACAAATGATTTATAGAAAACATTCTTCTTTTTATGAAAATAACTATTTATCATCCCAAATCTATTCAATAATCTCTATGTCTTTTTTTAATTCGGCTCATGCACGAGAGTAGATTTCATTTTTTTGAACTCAAGCCTTTCTGTAATGTGGTTCAAGCTCAAGCCAATCGAAATAGGGATGTTGACTGCTACATACCCCCATGTACCAACTGGGAAACATGTACCTTTTGGGAAATGTAGTATCGTATTCACTTTATTAATATTATCAACAGTTTATATGTCAGAAAGTGCTGTCCATACATCATTCCATGTACAAACCGCAACTAATCAAATATCTTTCATTTTCAATGCCCTTGAAATTTCACAACTTCAGATGGGAGGCAGCTGAAGAACGCTTCCGTAGGTGATGTGAGGTGGCGGATGGATTGTTAGAGGATAAAAATTTAGCGGAGTGATGGGATCTCGAACTCACGTCCATGGACTCAAGCAGGCTCGCATCTTGAAATTCTCTTCTTCTAGTTCAAGGTATTCGGCACTGTAGATACTGTATCAAACTTCCATTACATTTCGCCTTACCTTGAGGGATATAAACAAAACTTTACAGACATACCTCCTAATTTCTTCCGTTTTTATGGCTCGCTTTTCATGACATTTCACCAATGTACTATAACAGCTAGTACCTTTTCACATAAGAGAAATTAATCTATACCTAACAGATGCAGAATTTACCTTTAGGTCCTTCGAAAATATTTTTTCGAAGCCAAAAATAATACGATACACAAGCATTTAAATAGAAAATTTAGCTGCTGTAAAACCTACTCTAGAAGACTATCAATCCAACAATTCAACGTACTCGGGGTAATTTTACCACAGATTTCCCCCAATTGTGGAACCAGCCAGTGTCCACTTTGTGATTGCGTCGTTATCTTTCCAATGAAGTCTAAAACTCAACAAGTCGAGATAAAACTCTTATAACTTAGTTTCAAAGGACTCAAATAACATTTCATCTCGCTCGTGTAGATATAACTTTGCTCCCAATCTTTAGAGGATAACTTAGGGTTTCGATTTTCTTTGGGATTGCACCTTTCTTGTCAAGCCAATCTTGCAGCTTCTTTGTTCTATGTCAAATTCCACAACATCAAATATCCCTCAAAATTATCCCTCTCGGTCCCAAGAACATAAACTATATATATTTTTTTGTCTTAAGGAGTCTCAACCTGTGTTCCCATTATTCTTACCGCAACCAAAAAAATTTTCCAACTACTAGCCCTTTAGGTACGTATTCGCTTGCGCACCAAAGTCTCTCACCGAAACAAGAGGGGGGGGGGTGCCGGAACCCGTTTCCACAATTCCATGACATTTGATGCGTTTACCCTTACTTAATTCTTATCTATCTACGTAAAATTTCGGTGTCAGTTCTATGCGGATAAAATCTCGAATAAATATGTATTCACATATTATATATTTCAACAAGATCTAACCCTTTTCGTAAAAGAGATCTACTTGCAGACAAACCCTTAAACAAAAGAACTGCCCCACATGACTAGATAATAATAAAGGAATCAACCCTTACTTCAATGAAGACTTATGAGAACAATATCATTATACTTCAAATCGTATCTATTGAAGTAAATATAAATCTAATCTGGTTACTGGTAAATACGCATTCAATAGCAATACATTTAGATTTAAACACAAGAAGTGAATATTGGTAAAAATTCTAAGATAATAACCTAAAAATATCACATAAAAGTCCAAGTTCACCAAAATTCATTCTTTGTTAAGAGATCTTCCAAGTTAGTACAATATTTTCCTTCACACATAATAGCAAAGTTCGTAAAATAGCAACTTAGGACTAGGCTTTCCCGCACAACCAAGAGGAGCCTTTTCACCTTAATAAATCCATCTAAACTTAGATCAGAAATTAAAACACAAACATAATATTCATATTCAATATGATATATCTATCTCTTTTCTAACTCTTAAATATTTATATTTTCAAACATGCATTATTAACATGTCCCAAAACCATGGCTTGAGACCTATGCTTCTTGATTTTACAATAATTGGTTAGACTTCACCTGCCTAAATCCCTCAGCTTCATATAACAGACATAAAAAAAAAAAAAAAAAAAAATAACCCAAAAATACTCAAAATTGATTTACCCCTGTGGGACCCTACTCAAATTGCTTACCCAAAACAACATCAAGTCTTTGAAGGCATTGGGAAAACCTTTAGAAGTGCTCCTAAATATGGACTGAAAAAAAAATAAACAAAGTAATATTCACCTTTTTCTCGTATTTCAGTGGGAGATGGATTTAATAAAAGGCATCTAAATTTTATACACCACATGAAAAGACTCAAAGTGGATACAACGTTTATGGCTGAAAATAATTTCTTTAGATGCAGGGGTTTTCCATCGTGTCAGTATTTTCAAACACTTGGAAACAATCAAAGAAAATAAGAAACAAGAGACCCAAAGGAAAAATGACAGAAACATTCAAACCTCTCCAGAGTTCAAATGATGAGAACGAAGAATGGATGAATCCTAAAAACATACAGACATAAAAGAAACAAGGCTCACAAGAGGAGGGAGAGACAAAATGAGGGCGTTCAAAAAAACATGCAAAGAATCAAATATCTCAATAACATCTGATCTGAGAAAACCAATTGGAAGGAAAGACAAACAATCAAGTCTTAGTGGTACATTACCATAATTCTGTCACTAACATTGACATGGTCATACAAATACCTCAAAAGTGGTAGTGTCTCCCTAAATGTTTTTCAAGCTGGTATAGAAAATTTACATTTTTTTTCATTTAATGCATCTAAGTTTCAAGACCACTCCTCATTTCTATCTCAAACCACCTATATAGGCTACATCATAACCTATCAAATACTTGCCACAAGGTTCCAGCTTCCAATATTTTCACTCCTAAAAGGTCACTTTAGCCAAGATTTCTTGTTTTTCGAGGAATTACACATCATGGCAATTTTCACTATGAAATTTCCTAACAGTTTCGTAGCAAAACTGCCAGAAATGAACTAATTAAGGTTAAAAGAATTTTTTTTGTCTCTTTTTCAAATTTGGAAAAGTGTGCTCAAGAATTATTAAAGGAGATAGGTGTGAGGTTATTCAAGTCTTTATATAATTCAAAGGTACATAACCATGTAAGAGGTCACTATTAATTTTTTGGACATGTATGTGTCATGACTTAGCACATGAGTTTTCATTTAAAACAATAAAAAAAAAACTTTATCTTAAGTCATTATTTAATACCTAACATCTATTCTTGCATGTGAAACATCTCCTTAATCTCATTGTTTGAGAGCTTTTCATCACACCAAGCATCCCGTTGTCCAATTTGGCCTTACAAGTGTCACCTTTTAAGAGGTCAGCTTGCTATAAAAGTGATATGGCAATGTACAACAAAGCACACAAAGGAGGTAAGATCTATGGATACAGTAGAAGTTCATGTACCTTAATCTATTTGTGAGACCCTAGCTTTGTTGATGCATCGTCTTAAGTCATTAACTTCAGACAATAAAAGAACGTTGTTGTATGTTTTGAACTGTGTGAGAAGTAAGCCAAAGTAGAGGATTATGGAGAAACAAAGAGATGAATTTATAATACCGAGAGATTTTATTGTCAAGCACAAATCAAAGAAAATAAATCTTTTTCACTTTTCTCATAGGTGCTATCACTAGATATAGGGATGTTCTGGGTCTATTTTTTCAGAAACAAGTTTTCCTGCTTTATACATGTTTTTCCAATGCATATTTTGGACAAATGGAGATGGTTTTCTAAAAACTAAGAGTATTTTTCTTCAAACCATTATTATTAACAAAAAAATTCCTTCCATTTTTTCAAAATACATCAAAACATTCCGCAGATAAGTTTTTTTATAAGACTCATTTTTCGTAAGAAAAAAACCTGGAAAAGTATGTAAATATGTTTTTTAAATATATGTTAGGTGAGATTTGTCATGTCTTTATTGTTTTCATGAGGTCCATAACATGCAAAATATCAAGTTTTAGTAGCAAAGGTAATTTTTTAAAGACTTTATTTTTGAAATAGACAAAATTTATGTTTTTATACAAAGGTTTCTCGTAGTGTTTCCTAGGCTTAAAGACTGAAAACGCAGTGAAAAACCCTTTAGGCCTTTTTTCTTCTAAAGTAATTTTTGGCAGCTTCGCTAGTGACATTGATGTTTTGGATGTGTCATGGACTTAACGACACTATGTGAATGTTTCATGTTAATGTTGCATAGTCATCAGAGTTAACTGTTATTTTGGCTTATTTCTGGAGTTTCTTAATGGTAGTTTTGACCTCGCTAGACTCCCTTCAATGTGTCAAGGGAGTTTATCATCAAATACTTATGACTCAAAGAGAGTGTCATGCAGCCAATTCATCAATCAAAACAACGAAGCATCCATATTATGCTTTAAAAATTAGGTTAAAATTCAGATCTAGAAGTGGTTTGGTGCTAACTTTTTCAAATTTGTTCTCCATGGGAAGTGTTAACGAGTATCAGAGTAAAGGTTAAAAGAGTATTAGAATGTATGATTTCTAAATGAAAATTTGTCATGAATATTGTTCAAGCTTTCTATTTTACCATGATCAAGCTACATCATCAACATAACAACTCCTCAATAAAGAGATGTATTAGCTTCATGAAGACAATGAAGGTAGTTATGTTTGATTATGCCTATTATTGAAGGACATGATTCCTTTTGAGGAATTTTGGATTATCTTTATATAACAATGTAACAAGTATGTTTTGAGTCATGTTAGGACTCTAACTCCTAATTTAGTAGGTGTCATTTTCTTGAAGTTATAAATATTCAATTTGTTGTTAGATTAGTAGTAGTAAAAGAACTTAATGATCTAGCCATTTGGCAATTGGATGCAAAGGCTAGATGCCTATAAGTAAACATTAATTTCTCCAATGCATTAAGGGTTGAATATGTTACTACCGACTTCCTACTATTGTAAAACAGTTTTGATCAAATAATAGAGAGGGTTATTAGTTTCTTCCTTCAATTCCGAGATTCATTTGATACTTTCATGAACATTGTCCTATGTATCTTATTACTTTCTCTCAATATGTTAAAGCGATGGCCTATAATTTTTTGCTTTCAGATGTTCGACTTCCTTTTCAAACACTAAATTGCTGGATATCTTTCTCAATGTCCTCGCTTTCATTATCTTAATGTTCATTACTCGTAATTCATGTTTTCATGCTTTGACTTCCTTGAACATTTACATTGAGTAACCTTTGTATGTGTGTATTCTACTTTCATTTAAGTATCATGGCCATGTTTCAATCATTGAGATCCCTTTCATTGACTCCTAGCCTAACAAGGGAAGAAGTATTCATCTTTTCAACCTACAAACATACAAAACCAAGACATAATTCACAGAGTTAGCCATCTATCTTTATCATTAAAAAATATCGCAAATCCCTTTGAGAGCCTCTCAAATCGAAGAGGCTAAGCTTCTCACTAAAAGATGGTTTGAAATAGTTACATATAGTTGTCTACCGTATCCAACCAAGTACAATTTTGTGACAACAAAAGAATGAAAGGCAGATCTCAATGACGAAGAGCTCCGAATCGAAAAATAAGTCCCAAAAATCTACTAGCAGCTAATGAGTTGGAAATTATTACTTAGATCCATCACTTGAGGTCTAGAAAAAATTCCAAAATAAAAAGGCAAAAAAAGAAAAGTCTAGTGTATCCGGAAAGGTGTAATTATAGTTTTTATTTATATGTTTTGGCAGCTTTGCCTCATGTATACTTATGCAATACTATTCTTGGCTGCTTTTCTTTGAATGCTTTAAGTATCCGTCATGTAACTTCCTTCATTTTTATTAATAGAAATTTATTTGATTTTTTTCCTTGGGAAAACCAACAGAATTATATATATATATATATATATATATATATATACAAGGGGAGAGATGTTTATATGTAGTCTCGAAAATTAAAAATAAAAAAAAATTTAATATTCAACTACATATATAAAATATCTCTCCCCAGTTCATCTAATATGAGCCATGAGGGATCAAATTGTTTCTTCATGTATAGTGTTATTTTTCAATGATTAAATTGTGAATGCTATATAGAGTATATATACCACCAACTATACGTTTTAACCATTACAACTTTGTATCTTTCATAATATAAACATAATTAAAATGTATTTTTTTATTATTAATATATTTTTAAGTATATTTAATTGGTATCAAAATATTTTATTACAACCCACATTGAATATTTTTTTATATACAACATCAAAATATTTTATTTAAGAATTTTTTCTATATATAAATATAAATGAAGTTACATCAACATAACCACAAATTCCAGATTTTCAAATAAAGTTTATAAATTTTGTTGAACATTTAAAAAGTATGTTTTAAATTATTTTACGTTATATTTTTATTTACTTCTAATTACTTTATAAGATATTCATTTTTTTTCTATTATAACCGATATTATGTGCCAGCTTAGACTTGTTTACTCGCTTTCCTCATCCTTGGAAGTCATTATCCTTCGACAAAAACTTTGTTTTCATTAACTATTGGTTTATTTTTTGTGTGGAGACCAGACAAGACTCCGGACAAATAGTTTGATATTAGTCAAAAACCCTGTTTTACCCGTATTCTCAAGAAATTTATTCAAAGGCTTCATTCAACAAAAATTTATCTAAAGATAAATTTACAAACAATAAGATGGTACAAAGATTCGTATGATGATGTTTACTATGGTAAAAGACTAAATAGAACAACAAATAAAGCAGACCGAAGAAGGATAGAGTTTAAAGATCAAAAGCAGAAAGAAAAAAGAAAAGTCGAAGAAGTATTTACGTAGAAAACAAACATATAACATCAATTTAACAAAACAAAGGACAAATTTCAACTGCCTGAAAGGTGTCACTACCTTTTTACATCTAGATATTTTATTCCTAGAATAACCGTACCGCCATAAAAAATATTCATAAAATTTTTCACTTTTATAAAATAATTCATCCATTTTAAGTATTACGTGTGTGTGGATTCTTAAACATTTCTATAGTTGTAATTGATCTAAGAAAACCGCAGGGTTTATTGTAACATTTTCAAGTCGGCAAACTCGGATTGAGTAATAAAGGAATTGAATTGCGTTGACTATGTGTTGAGCCACTTCAAGAAGTATCTTTCTATTGTTCATGTTTTCCTACATTTGCTTATACTTGCATGTTTTCCAATTTAAATGTTATAACAAGAATAGGCTTAAATTGTTTAAGTACACTGCTTTCTGAATCGTTATTCATTTTGATGTTTTCTTCTCGATATCTAGATTAGGGAATTCTTCATACGTTCTTAGTTTACTGGACCTCTTTGACCTCCTTCATTATCTCGTTGCTTGAGGAATATTTAACTTCTGATCTTCGATTGGAACCACTTCACCAGGTTGCACCAAAATATCTCGAATTTTCTCGCCCACTTCCGTCTGTGAACACTTTAAGCCTTGATTCACTTGTTTTCTTGACACTTTTGGACTTACACCTCCCCGTTATAGCCCAAATCTACCTCGGTCGAGAAAGGCAAAAGCATAGGGCAACATCAAACCACAAGTTGACCAGCTAGCCCTGCTCGTACTCCAGCAGGGCCTTTCCGGTCAATCTCAAGAAAATATCGTAGCTTGATACACTGAACAAGGCTGATTTTTAGGCTAGTTATATATGTAAGAGAGTTTGATTTGTGTTAGTATGAATCTTTTGTCGAAGTGTACGAAAAAATACCACTTAGCTACACATAACTTATATCCCTAACATCAAATATGGTTGCCAACATTTTCATTCAGAAAGAACAATCAAGATAAAGTCGCAAAAAAACCGTATCCATGCATAAAGAGACATTAAGCAAAGAAAACAAGGTTTTTTCCACAAGCATCCAAGGACAAGACAAGAACAATGTTTTTTGGAAAGAATTTTGCATTAGAGCAGCACCCAGAGGAAAGGCGGTTTCTAATTATCCCTAATGGGAGCCGTGGGTTCTTGGAAGTCTCACTGCATCTAGTATTTCTTCTCTTGTTGCCGTATAAACCTTAATAAAGATAATTCAAAGGAAGCCAAGCAAAGAAATAATATTTAAACATACAATGATAGTTAGTCAAAGTCAAGACGAAGATTGCATCCAGAGGATCTAATAGGCAACAAAAAGGTAAGAATGGTAGAAAAGAAACTTCCCATTTATAACAAAGACAGTCATTTTTAAGATTCTGGCATGATTAAAATATATTAACCAACCTAGATCCAATTTTTATGGAATATTTAATTATATTTGTTGAGGGAAAAAGTATTTGATTTTGGGTCAATCCCTTTATTTAGAATAATAAACAAATAAATGATTTATTTATCATTTTAAGAAGTTATTAAAGGATAATCAAATAAATAACAGATTTATTTAATTATTTAATGGGTGATTTAGTCATATTTAACAAGGAATATTATTTAAATAAGATTTAAATAATTATTCCTAGAAAATAATAAGATAAATAAAGATTTATCTAATTAATTTCTTTGTTTTGAGTTAAACATGACTAGGAAAATCAAACAAATATAGGTTTGTTTAATATTTCCTTTTGGGGTTTCCTGTTTAGACCATAAACAACCTAATAAATGTGTTTTATTAAGTTATTTCACATAGTGAAAGCAATTTTACTTAGGGTAAAATTGATCTTACATGGTGTACTTGGGTCCATCTAATGATAGTAGGTTAGATGACCAAAAAATGGTGTAACAGATTGCCCCCCAGCGTGCGAGTGTTAGGAGCAAATCGTATGATTGAAGTACGTTGTAAGAACTCAATCACCAGACATCAAAAGGGAAGTCAGAGAGAGAAATGTGAGGTAGACTAATGTGCTGAAGAACTAGACCCTGAGGAGATGAGACTTGCAGGTGCAACAAGTCTCTTTTTATGAGAGGGTACTTGTGCTAAAGGCGGCGGGGGAGGCATACCTATGCCCGCCGAGACAAAGTACAAAAGAATAGTGTGTCCAGTAAACAAGGGACCGAACCATAAAGTACAACCGTCATAAACATGAGCCGGATAAAAATACAATGAGGGATCCCACATACATGTTGTGCCTGGGATAACAGCCAGGACTTATACAATAATATCTGAGTACATGAGATACAAATACAACCCAAATGCCCCCTATAAGCGGGGAAGGGCTCACAAAATCTGACTGATACATGTAAATCAAAGAGGCGCTGCAAGCGGCTAAGGCCGACATCATCAAATATATGGAGCTGCATCGAGGGCTGCAATGAAGAGGTCATCCGGGCATGTGGGGGGCTACCTGCAGGGCCACCCCCTCATGAGGGTTGAGACATCTCACACAAACCCAGGAATCACCAAGAGCTGTTGCTGCATCACTGAACCATCAAGTATACGGATCTCGATCATGCTGAAAGGAGCTGGAGTGGAGAAACAATCAAGTCAAAGGGGAAGGAGAGATCCCTTTGCCTGATCCGAGGCACCGAACAAGAGTGGAAGCTGGAACCAAGGTACACCGCCCTCTAGACCTATCTTCTGGAATGAAGGAGCTGATGTCGACAGAAGGAGGTCCACCATAGGTGAGGCAATGAGAGATCCTCAACTAAGGCACGAGAGAAAATAGTAGAGCAACTGACAGACTAATACCAATGATGATGATGAAATGGAGGGGACTGAGTAGCGAATGGACGACTTCCCTTGTTAGAGCATAAAGGGCATGAATGACATGGCAGTGACTGACACAATATCATGAGGGATAGGGGACAGTGGGACTGAAGGCCATAATGTGCGACACAAGAGAGGGACCAAGAAATGAAGGATGGAGGACTATAGCGGGGTACAAAGGGACTTGGGATAGACTCCATGAATGTGATGATGACTCAACTTGGATACTCTAAACAAGGGCGACTTGATGTTGCTGCCACACAGTAAAGGTCCAATGGGGGACCATGAAAACATGAGTACAAGATGGTAACTCATGACGAACATCAACACGAGCATAGTAAGTATGGAGGCCAAATGGTGCCCTTAGTATGAGTGTTGCAAGTGAAGAAATTTGATTTTGAGGAGGGTTATGGTTGAGGGGCATAGGTGCCCCCAAGCATGGTGTGGTCATGCCAAAATGTATTTAGGAAAGGGGGAATCTAAACAAATTTTAATGATGTGGTGCGCCATTTGTTTTCGTTATGGTTATGCAGTTTGAGAAAGGGAATGGGGGATTACCAATCTCTTTTGGTACTGCATATAGGAAGCAAATGGACTTTAAGTTTCCGGGGTGGCATACCTGGTGTCACTATCCCAAAGAGAGGAGTTGGAGATAATGAAATGATGCTCTCGTAGAAAAGCTATAGGTTGGTCAACAACAATGTCTAAGAGACGGAGTTGCTGATGTAAGATGAAGGAATGATAAGGGGTATCATCCTTAGAGCGATCTGAAGTGATATGGGACTCTAGAGGTTCTTCTAAATGTGGAAGAATAATGGTCCTAAA
Organism: Pinus albicaulis; assembly: GCA_034641835.2. Lineage (NCBI taxonomy): Eukaryota > Viridiplantae > Streptophyta > Pinopsida > Pinales > Pinaceae > Pinus > Pinus albicaulis. Next base: position 1,093,936,990 of record CM076582.1, read on the forward strand.
GTCGGCATGACCAGATACACTAGGAGAGTTGTGGAGAATTGTTTCTCTTGGTCTCTCAAATGTGGGTGCCCCCTTACCCAAACATTGGGTTTTAATGTAATGGCCACAAGGTGTATGTGGTGTGAATGCATGGGTTCGATGTAAGGGGGAATAGAGAAAGTCAGGGGTGGGGATTTTTTCCATAATGTCTTCATCGTGATAGAAGATGGGGTGATTGGTGGAAGAAAGACCACCTGACGTGGTGAAGCTACCTGAATCATCATCATGAGAAGAGAGGTTCACATGCGCGTCGTCACAAGGGGTGACAGAAGAGTAAGAAGATAAAGGATCTACCGATGTTGAGCCCAGGGTGATCGCTGAAGGAAGGTCAAGCGAAACAACAGGGGAAGATTCAGATGGAATGTTCCACGAGGGTCTCATGGATGATGATAGGTAGAAAATGTTGGACGAAGGCTCCGTCATCTCGACATCCGGAGGGGGAATGTCCATGGGAGCAGTCATGTCTAGTAGTTTTGCCAAAGAAAAATGCGCAAATAGGGGAGAGGTGGACTCATTGCGCTTGGCCTCGAATTGGCGGACCGTGGCTAGAGAGGGGCGGAAGTCCGCGAGGTGGGGACAAAGGTGGGTGTAATGGCCATGGAGATCACACAAAGCACAGGGGTGGTTGGTGTGAATAGTCGTGGGGTTCTTGGCCACGGTCGCGGAAGGAACAGAGGCTTCCGGGACCGTGGACTCAGGGAACGCGACATTAACCATGGGCTTGAGATGAAGCAATTCAGGGCAGGTATGGGTGGCGTGACCGAAAACATCACACAAAGCACACTAGATGGTATGCTATGGAGGTCGAGGAAGGGTTGGGTTTTTCGGGGCAGCCTTGTCCTTTGATGCCCCCTTGCGAGCTTTTCCCTTCTTACCTGAAGCGGTCGCAACAGGAGGTGGTTCCTGTTGAGGTGACTGAGGCACTGTTGCAGCGGGAGAAGTCATGGGGACCGGTTGAACTGGGGTCAAAGCAATATAAGGTTTGGGTTGACCAGGTAGGGTTGCGGCTGGAGGATCATGGTACCAGACGAGAATCCCAAGGGTCGGGTTAGGAAGAGAGAGGGTGGCCATGACTGGTCCCGTGTACACTCCTGGTGGGGGAGCTAGGAATGGTATCTGACCAGAGGGGTAATGGCCAGGTGGGACGGCTCCTAAATGGCTAAGGCTTGGAGGAACCATGCCAGGAGGATAAAGAGGCTCATGACTACCAGCTGTAGGTGAAGGGCTAGGAGCAGGTTGCGAAGAGCGTGGTTGCTGACTAGCCGAAGCAGGTTGCTTGAGAGTAGCCCGAGACGATTGCATCATGCAAACATTCGATGAGCTGGGGTCAGAGATAGGAGGAGGAGGAAGACCATGGAAGGTTCCAAGCAAAGAGGAGTCTTTGTAGATGCCAGGAGAGATGCTGGTCAAGGAATCGACGGTTTGCTTGTTGGCTACAGAAGAGATGGTCGTCTCAGGTGAGGTCTGAGATTTTGGCTCATGATATGTCAACTGGTCAATGGTGACTATCTTTCCATTATGAGGGAAAGACATCTTGCAGAAAATCGCTGATGGGACAGTAGACATAGCATAGGTGTAGCTCCGCCCCAAGAGAATGTTGTAATCTAGAGGGGCGTCAATGACTTCGATGTCAACGCAAACAGTCTTGCCCGCAAGAGTGATAGGAAAATTACAGAAGAGGCCAATGGGCTAGGAGGCATGACCATCCCATGCTCGAAGGGTGATCATGGAAGGGGCCAACTCAGGAGATCCGAGTTGCTTCCAAACCGAAGAGGACATCACGCAGGTGGATGCCCCCTCATCAATTATACACCAGGAAACGTTAGTGTTCCGGATTTTGACTGGGATTTGGAAGGCGACGGAAGCAGGAAGAGGAGGATGTTCCGATTGATGGGCATCAAAAACAATCATTTGGTCATCAGCAGGATCTACAGCGCCCATGGCAGATAGCAGAGCCTTCTTTTGGGAAGGGCACGACTGGATGAGTTCCAATGTGGAAATGGTAGCAGGAGACTGCGCCAAATCATCTACTATGCTATACGAATGAGCAGCTCGACCAGAAGCAGCATTTCAGCGTAATGGTCCCTTAGAAATATTGGTATGAACCTCAACTTTGGGCTGAGGGATATGCAAGGGGCCATTGGATGTCGAAAGAGGCTCTGTAGAACCTGAAGAAGGGGACTCGGGGGAAAACTGAGTGGGAGGCTTAGGGTATTGGCGAGACCGAGTTTGAAGGTTAAGGTCGACGGCTAGAGGTGGATCAGAGTTCATCATGAGGATCTGGTAATTGGAGGAACCAGAAGGGGAAGGTTGAGTGGCCACCTGTCCGTCAGGTGGTTGGGTAGCCACGAATCCCTGCTGTGCATCCACCTGCGCTTGAGAGGGCGGTGACTGCTGTTGCAGGGGTTGAGAAGGCAAGGGAGGTGGAGGTGTTGATGCTGGAGGAGCTGGAGCACCAAACTGCGGATACGAATAATAAGGGGGTTGGGTAACAGTATGGTGAGCAGGAGGTTGGGCCAAAAGAGGAGGTATGTTGTATCCTGGATACATGCTACCAGGAGGGGGACAAGTGCGGGAGGTGCTGCCCCCTCCCCCAGGAAAACCATAACCCATGGGAGGTTGGGCATATGGATGAGAGAGAGCTCCAACAATATCGTCGGTGGCATGAGGTGCCCCCTATGCGTTGACACCACCGGGTCTGGGGAGATCAGGTAGAACGGTATAAACATAACCTGTCTGAGCATAGATCAAGTCATATTTTAACGCCAATTGGAGGGCGGCTTCTTCGGTTTGGGGAAAATGCGACGCAACATCTTTCTCGATAGGAGGCAATAGAGATCTAAGGAACCAGTCCATGTAGACACGGTCTTCGAAAGTAGGGGATTGACATAGGCTCTTTCGTCTCTGCCATTCCTGGACATGATCGGATAGGCGGGTCGCAGATGATTGACAGAAAGAAGTCAAAAGTTCGATACCAGTGTCATAACGAAGGGGAAGCTAGAAGTAAGATAAAAAAGCCCGGGCAAGAGTCGCAAAGGTGGTATGAGAGGAAGTGGGCTGATCAACATACCACTTAGAAGCCGCACCTGTAGGCATTCGTTGGAACAACCAAAGACGGACAGAGTCATCGGTAATGGAGGTAGATGAACACCACATGTGGAAAGATCGAACATGATTTGAAGGATCTTCTCCTGCAAGGCCTTCAAACTTGGGGATGTCAGAAGGGAGCTTTTTCGGCATAGTAGGCCAACTAGCGTCATGGTGTATAGGGTCATTTGTCAACCGGTCCAAATCAGGGAGGCTGAGGCCTACCATGAAGGGGAGCAAGGGTGCATCCGAGGTAGTTCTTGTGGCGGTTCTGCTAGTAGTAGTTCCAGTATTAGGGCCAGGATTACTGCTAGCGTTAGGCCCTGGACCAGACATAGTGAAGGTGACAGGGGGAGAACCAGAAGTAAGAGGAGAACCCAATGAATCAGGAGAGGAGTCGGAGTGTGGACTCGAAGGTGGACTAACTCGACGACGGCGGGAAGGAGTAGGTCGACCGACTGAAAACTGAGGGTGGAGGCCAAGAATTCTCTGGGACGTGCGCCTTGGGGGCGCAATGATGAAAACACAAACACGACACAAGGGGAAGAATAACGACCAACAAGGGCAGGGAGGTGCAGAATCAAGAGATTACAATGTCGAAACAAGGGCAAATAGGTGCAGTGTCAATTGATTTTAAAGTCTTTTCCTGGCGGTGTTAACCAGGCTCTTCTTCACTTAGGGTGAGTGTGTGGTGTGCGTTAATTTTAATTTTTAAACCCTTTCGTTTTGAGAGAAAAAGAAAAAGTGTGCTGCGTAACTGAAAATAATGCTGCATAAAACAGTATATAATGCTGAAATAACAGAAAATTAATAGCTACTAATGCATCGATCTAACCCAAGAAGGAGGGTCTCTCAAAACTAATCTAAAAGAGGGAAAAATATAGTCAAAAAACACTAAAAAGAGGCCAAAATATCTAAGGTCGGGAGGTACAGGGATCTAAAGGGGAAAACTGCTGAAAAGAGGTGCAGAACACAGCCAAGAGGCAGAGGCAAGGTGGCTGTAAAAACGGAGGAAATCAGCTAAAGGCAGAAGGGAAAAGGAGGAGGCCCTAAAGGCAGATCCAAAAAAAAATATAGGAGGTGATTTGAAAGGGAGAAGAGCTGATTTAAAGGGATCTGAAAAGGAGGGATCAGATCTGAAAAAGAAATGGCTGAAAACTCTAAAAATTTAGACACTTACAGCAGCTAAAACTCTTCCACAAAAAGTGGAGGGTACTGAGGCCCTAGGGGGCTAGATTCCCACTTAGTTGAGTAAAACATAGCAAGAATAGGTCTAAACGGGCAGAGACGGAAGTCAGACAACCCTGACAGAGGTTCAGACAAAACCCAGAAAAATTTCAGAAAAATTCCAAAAAAAAGTCCAGGTCGCAGTTTTTGACCTGTTTTTCGCTCAGGTCGCAGTTTTTGGGCTGAAAAGTGCGACCTGGAGGTCCAGGTTGCAGGTTTTGGGCTGAAAAGTGCGACCTGAAGCTCCGGGTGTCCCGGCGGCAGATTTCCGGAAAAGTTGTCGTCTCAGTTGTGGCTGATGTCTGTCACCTGCGCAATAGGGCCAGAAACACGCGGAAGTTAGAAATTTTAATGTTTTAGGGTTTTATAGGTGAAAAACCACATAAAAATAGGAAAAACAAAAAGCTGAAAAGAAACCCTAGGGTCTGAAGTAGCTGGATATGTAGGAATATGAAAAATGACAGCAGTCGTAATTGAAAACCCGTGTGGAGTCGCCAATTGTTAGTATGAATCCTTTGTCGAAGTGTACGAAAAAATACCACTTTAGCTACGCATAACTAATAGCCCTAACATCAAATGTGGCTGCCAATATCTTCAGATCTATAGTTAGTTGATCAAGACAAGAGCTGCAAAAACCAGATCTATGCATAGAAAGACATTAAGCAGTAAAAAAGAAGGGTTTTCTCCATATATCCAATAGACAAGACAAGAACAATTTTTGAAAGAATTTTTTGTATTAAGGGCACCTAGGAGGAAAACAAGAAGATGTTTCCAATTCTCCTCAATGGGATGGGTTCTTGGAAGTCCTCAGCACTTTAGATCTAGCATTTCTCTCTCCTGTTGGTGTAGAAAACCCAGACAAAGATAGAACTCAAAGGGAGCTCACACAACAAATAATGGAAAATATGACAATGATAATGGCTCAAAGTCAGACCAAGAGTATAGATCCAGAGTGATCTAATAGGCAACCAAAGGTGAAGAATGGTAGGAGAAACCCTCCTATTTATAACAAAATATTGGGTCATTCTAGATCTTGGTGCATGATTAAAATAACATTAACGAAATCTAGATCCACCTTTTATGGAATATTTTATTATATTTGTTGGAGGGAAAAAGTATTTGACTTGGGTCAAATCCCTTTATTTGTGAATAATAAATAAATAAATGATTTATTTATCATTTTAAGGAGGTGGTTAAAAGATAATCAAATAAATAATGATTTATTTAATTATTTATGGGTGTTTTAGTCATATTTAACAAGGAATATTATTTAAATAAGGTTTAAATAATTATTCCTAGAAAATAATAAGATAAATAAAGATTTATCTAATTAATTTCTTTGTTTTGGGTTAAACATGACCAGGAAAATCAAACAAATATAGGTTTGTTTAATATTTCTTTTTGGGGTTTCCTATTTAGACCATAAACAACCTAATAAATGTGTTTTATTAAGTTATTTTACATAGTGAAGGAAATTTTACTTAGGGTAAAATTGGTCTTACATGGTGTACTTGGGTCCATCTAATGATAGTAGGTTAGATGACCAAAAAATGGTGTAACAATATGGTTCAAAATATTGGTTTTTTAGCGACAATTTTTTGATGTGCATTGAAAAATTATTTAACAATAAATACACATGTAGAAAATATAAACTTTAGAATATTGACCCTTTTTCCATCTTTTATGTATGTGAAAAAGTGAAGATATCATTACAAGTTTTTATTTAAAAAAAAAATATTTTTATTTTTATTTTTAAAACACAAGTACATAAATGCACTTAAAAATAAACATCTCACAGAAGAAGAAGACATTAGAAAATTTATAGTGTCAAAATCAATCCTATAAAAAAACGTTGGTGATGATACACCACCACTATTCAAAATCGACATAAAAAACACCACTTAAAAAAAAAAATTAATTAAAAAAAAAAAAACAAAATGAAAAAAACTTAAAGTGCCAAAAACATGCTCAAATTTTTTTTTCTTGATTCTGCATCGCCACTTTTTCAAAATCAAGTGTTTTTCTTGATACTTCAAAAAGTAGGTAACATTGAGGTTACCTATTTCATCGGTAACATTGTTAACACTGTACTACAAATTGGAGAGCATTACTCTTAGTTTAAATTGCCGCCTCAGACTGAGTACACTCTTGAGATAAAAATTCGTACCTGGATTGATAATTAATATAGGACAAATAGGAGTTAAAAAGACACCTTTTATACCTCAACACAACATATGCCCATTGTTTACAATTTTCAGGAATAGTAAGAACCACTCTTCTATCAGTGTGCTTGTATGGATTATCTTTCCTCCCTCACTAGCTTTTTACAGAAGTTCCATACTCTGTTGTCTTCCTATCTGTGAGAATGTTCCAGTGCTTCTTTAAATTATTTCTTCTGTCATTCTGGGTTGAAAGATTTCTTTGGGGATGTTGGTTTGATTAGATTTATTGGGTCCATGTCTCGTGCATCCTCTCATGTCTTCTTCCCTCCCCACATAACTATAGCTGCACTTTGCAGAGGTTGAGTCTCTACTATCCTTGGTTCTGCATTAACCAAGTTAGCTCCTCTTTGTCTGACTCTCTCTTGCCACTTATTAGTTAGCTCTGGGCAGTCTTTAGTAGCATGTGCATTGACTCTGCACTGAGAGAACCATGGTATCCTGGGTAGCGAACATTATATAGCTACATGAACTTCATGATCACAGTTATAACACCTTACTAGTCCTCTTCCTCCATCTCTGTTACCTCTCATTCCTCCTCCTCGCCCCCTTGGAGTCTTGTTTACTCTATAGGACAACCTATCTAATCATTCTACCAATGCATCAAGGGCTCTACATTGCTCTATATTATGAGTTTTAGAGGCACAAAATTCATAGTAGATGTTGTTTGGAACATTTGAGTATTTTTTCAGAATTGGACATAGTCATGGAGGATGACCAATAACTTTACATATTTCACATCATTCTACTGTTGTTTGATTCTGTTGATTTGGGAACCCCAGGGAAGTGGGGTTGCAGTTGGTATAGCCCTTGAGTATTTATCTTTGCAACTCCACCGACTGGTGTGGCCCCTTTTCTTCCAGCTATTGAAGTTCCAACGTTTTCTCCCCACAACCTCGAAAATTTTGTGGCTACGTGTCTTTCCGTCAAGCACTGTGTGCACCACACGTTGGGTCTTACAGGTTGTACTGGTTGAATATCTTTTAGTTTCTCTGTCAAAATAGATGTTTGATTTTGTAGTCCCTGTATGGATGGGTCTTGTACTACTGCCCCTCCTCTGAACTCCTGCAAGTATCTCGCCATTGCTTATATTTTCATTGCTTTCTCTAGATCATCTTGAAGAGTATCAATATTTTGTTGTGTGAACGATGTCCTTGTCAATGCTAGGGGTGCTCTGATGAACCAGTCCCACTGGTGTTTTGGATCGATTGGGTAACTTAGCTTTCCAATCGCATCTTTAAATCTTCTCATCAAATCCTAGGTTGTTTCTCCTTCCCGTTGTTTGATTTCCCATAGCTCAAACAATCCTTGATGACTAGTCTAAGGCAGCTTGAATTCTTGGATGAATTCCTTCTTAAAATCATCTATTGTTGGGTTCTAATGTACTTCTGTCCATTTTATGAACTAGCACAAAGCTCTTTTCCTTATTGTGGTTTGAAACTCAATTAACTTGACTGCATTTGGTGTCCATCGAGCCCTCCAAATTGCTTCGTAGAGATACCAGTGATGTTCTACGTCATTGTTACCTTTTCCAGATAATTCCAGGTATCGGGTGAACGATACTGCCATCTTTACTTGAGTTGGTGGTACTAAAAAAAAACCTCTACTTCCTAGTTGAGATATTCCACTACCAGTACTGTTGCTAGTAGATATATGAACTGTGGATTTAGTACTACTCAACTTGCTAAACTCCCATAACTTAAAAAATAACTTATCATGTGGATGATAAAGTACCAGGGGAGGGTTAGGACTAGTTCTACTTAAAGCTTGGGGAATAGGATTACCTTGTGTTATTATTGTCGGCCTCTCCTGGAATAGTTTATCCATTGCAACATGCAACTCCTCATCAGACTCCTCCTTGGGGTGCGAGTCCTCCTCATTGAACTTTTATCCTTTTTATCTTTGGGCTAGGCTCCTATAAACTTTCCTAACTTCCTTAATATACCCTTCCATTCCTTCGGGTCCCATATGACCTTCTCTTTTCTTTTTCATCTATGGCGCCTTTTCCTTGTTTTGTCGATTATTTTCATGCTTCTCAAACTCTCGTATTTCCCTTTCCCACCACTTCTCAGCAATTGTGACCTCCAATGTGCTCTCTGCTCTCTTAACCTATTGGAGCTTCCGAAATCCATATCCCTATTGCCCTTTTCTTCCTCACTAGTTGCATATTTTCCTAAACTCCTTACCCTAGTACTGGAGGTTTAGGTCTCCATCTCAAGATTTTGCAATGACATCAGACCTTCGTCCACCATTAAAGCTTTAATCCACAATGTGATTTCTTTTAAAAATTCTCCCCGCAACCCAAACCTAAATTTGTTTTCTGATTTTGTAAAATATTGGTAGAACTCGGCTGCAAATTCTACAATGTACCCCTCCAAGTTAGCTTGTACCCAAAAATCCACTGCTTGGGTTAGATCTATATCTAACCGATGTAGCGCTACTAGATCTATGTGCGTCCAAATACAACGGACTCTACACAATCCTTCAGGGAGTGACTTGATCTAGAGTCTCCGCAACCAGTTTTAAAGCTCCTCAAAAAAATTTCCCCAAAAATTTCCATATAAGTCGCTCGCAGAGTCAGAAAATAATACTCGATGGTTGACAATATTTTCTCTTTTCTATCAAAGCTCCGCTTGTTGCGATATGAACTTATCTATGTGCTTGTACCACCAGCTATGTAGTTCCTCCTTATAGATCATCGATACCATGATCTATCCTCCAAATAGTTTTTCAGGTCCCGGCAACAGAACCATTTTTTGGCAGAAAAGGAGGTCTTTGGGCGAGACCCAGGTTCGGGCTTGAGGCCAACAAGGTTTTTGCAGTAGTCTAGGAAAACGCCGCCATTTTCACCCTACTCAAGGGAGCAGGGAGTCTCACCCGAGGCATGTTGTGACCTTACTGAGATTAGAGGCTAGATCATTGATGTCGAGGAAATATTACTGACACACATCATATTCATGAACATAAAAAAGACATATATATATCTCAACTCTAAGAAGTAAGCTACCATTCATCACTACATATTCAGAATACCAAATTAAAATTTAAGACAGGCATACATTCACCATAAACAATTAAGCATTGAAAAATTCATACTAGAAAACATAGCAACAGTCTGATTCCATTAATCTTGGCTCAAAACAACATAAACATACTCTGCAAAGTCTATTACAGTTCAGTTCAATACAAAAGTCTTCGCAGAGCTCTCCCTAGGCTCTACCCTCCTATTAGTCTCTCTCTCTGACTGACTAACTAACTAACTCCAGAGTCACTTCCTTCCTTCCTATTTGTTCCTACTGACTGACACTATCATCCTTTTCCCCTTTTGCACTTGTCTATCCCCTTGCGCTGCGCTACCTTCTGTTTCTTCTTCATCATTGGGAGTTCTACTATTTGTTTCTTGTCTCCCATATCTGTCATTTGTGCCGTTATCTATCTACGCCTCACCACCTGTCTTCTGTCTTTCTGCAACCATGATAGCTCCCTACCTACCTTGATTGTGTTTCACCATATGTCTTCCAGCTCTCCGGAAATCCAAAACTGTTATGTCCAAAACAAAGGCCCCAATGAATATATTGTTAGAATATCATTCTAAAGGAAGGTTTTTTTTTTCTTGACATCTTGAAATGGCCTGAATCCATCTTGGAAGGGCCTGAACTTGTATTGAGGAATCTCGGAGGTCTTGATTTACACCTTGGATGTATCTTTGATCTGAATATATATAACAAGAAATGAAAATATTTCTTTGGTTTTCACCATTGTGGGGTTTTTCCCTGGCTAGAAGTCGACGTGCTACATAATGTGTTCATTTTTCTCTTGTGTTTATATTGACTCATGATCATGGTTATTGATTACCGCTATGAAGGTAATAATAATAAGTCAAACACACAAGTAATAAGCTAATATCTTCACTACATGAGAATTCTGACATGGAATCATAGCTAGGGTGAAGAGCTAGCTTGACATGGAATCCAAGCCTTTGCAACAAAGTTCAAAAGAAAGTTTGGAAATTTTGGAAAGCGTGAACCTCACTGAAATTTCAACAATCTGTAGGTTTTAACCCTGAACAGAAATTATCTACACACGAATCTTATAACAGAAAATAAACAATAGCGAGAGCATAAAACATAAAACAGATAAACACAGAGATTTTCTCCTGGATCCCAAATTGGGACGACCAGATTGATTTTTCATTATATTCCTTTTAGTGTTACAACACATATATATACATGCCGAAGCATACATAAACCCCAATCCATTAACCCTGGATTAGAACATAACCGTAGTTCCCTTGACCGGATCTACAAAATACCAGGGGCCGAAAACCATCGTACCCCGAAACCATGTGCAAAATCATGCACAAAACATGGGTGGGTCTACCTATGAGTGGGTCCGCACACAAAAACAAAATTCGCCGGGGTGCTGCCCCAGACCCCAACAATGGGGGCTACCTCCCCCCTTGTGACCCCCCTGCTACGCCCAGTGCAACGTACAGCGCGTGGGGCTATTCATGGAAAGAATATAACACATACCCAAAATTCTCCCATTTGTTGTTTTCTTTCGACAGGGGGCCACAGGAGAGCTTAGTCATTGGGCAATTCTTCAACACCCGTTGTTTCTCTACACCAAGAGAAATTCTAAGTGCTCACAGACTTAGTCAATGCATATGCAAAATTCTTCAAAGTGTCCACCTTTACTAGCAACACCCTTTTAGCCTCAACCATATCTCTAACAAAGTGATATTGAACATTAATGTTTTTTGTCTTTGAATGATAAGCAGTGTTCTTAGCAAAGAAAATTTCACTTTGGCTTTCACAGTGTATCTTTATAGATCACTGCACCAACCCCATACTTGAACACAATCTCTACAATAAAACTGCTTCCTTTCTTGCATGAGTGGGCACATATGTATTACACTCATGGTTAGAGAAAGTGCCACTATAGGCGTATTTTACTCATCCAGCGATTGCGCCTCCAAATAGGCTAAACACATACCCACTTGTAGATCTTCTTTGAGATGAGATCTCTTGTGCATCAACAAAACCACGAATGTCAACATTATTTCTAGTCTGGTCTTCAGTAGCACAAGCCATAATCACTAGTGCCCGTTAATATCTGAAAACCCGCTTCCACTATTTGTCCAATGCTCCTTCCACAGGTTTGACATAAACTTTGCTCAATACTCACTTGCATGTACGATATGCAGTCACAATGGAACCATTTCATAAATCGGAGCTACCCATTGCACTTGCATATGAAACACGAGACATATCATCCTCTTCTTCTTGTGTCTTGGGACACTGTTCAGCAGATAGCTTTACACCTATAGGAATATGAACATTCACCGATTTACTATCCTGCATATTGAAACTCTGCAATATAGTCTCGACATACTTCCTCTGGTTTAACCAAAGCTTCGTCTTTGCCCAATCTCTCTTAATTGTTTAATTTCCGTACCCAAAATATAGTTTGCAGCACCAAGATCCTTCATGTCGAATTTGGAGAACGGTTGGGTCTTCAAATCTTGGATAATTTCTTTGTCATTTCCAATCAACAACATATCATCCACATACAAGACCAAATAAATAACATGATCACCAATTAATTTGAAATAAACACAGTGATCCTCCTTGCTCCTAGTGAAGCCAAGTCCCCGTATATAGGTATAAAATTTATGATATCACATCCTTGGTGACTGTTTTAACCCATGTATAGACTTCTTCAACCTGCATACTAGTTCTTTCTTACCCTTCACCATAAAGCCTTCAGGTTGCTTCATGTAAATCTTCTCTTCTAGATCCCCATGAAGAAATGATGTCTTCACATCCATCTGTTTTATCTCAAAATCAAATGCAGCAACAATAGATAAAAGTAATCTAATAGAAGTAACCTTGGCAACAGGAGAAAAAATATCACCAAAATCAATTGACACAGGAATAACCTTTTACTAGCAAAACTTTGTATTTCTCCACCTTGCCTTCTACATTCATCTTCTTCTTAAACACCCATTTGCTCCAGATGGGCTTCCTTACAGCCGGCAACTCCACCAGATCCCATGCCTCATTTTTGTGCAAGGATGCCATTTCATCAACCATGGCCTCCTTCCAGAGTTTTCCATCCTCTGAATCTACTGCCTCCCTGACAGTTCTGGGATCATCATCAATTATAGTTAAGGAAAAACCTGAACAGAAAGCAGATGGACTATACCTTTCTGGTTGCCTTCTTTCTTGAACTGATCTTCTCAAAGTTGGAGTTTGTGGCTCTTCCTCTTCTGAATCTTCTTCTGCTGTAGAGTCTAATTCATACTCCTTTAGCTCAAACTCTATCTTCTCAGGTTCCTTTGGAGGATTTCATGTTTAACAACATATTTCCCCTCTCTAGACACCACATCTCGGCTGTACACAACCTTCCTTGTTTTCGAGTTCCAAAGCTTGTAACCATTTAAGCCATCCTTATACCCAATAAAGATGCACCTTTCAGATTTATTATCTAACTTGCTCATTTTCTCCTTTGGGACATGTACATATGCATCACATCCAAATACCCTCAGATGTGAAATAGAGGGTTTCTTACCAGTCCATACCTCATGTAGAGTCTTATCCTCCAACGGTGATGAAGGTGATCTATTAACCAAGTAACATGCAGTATCCAATGCCTCTGCCTAGAATTCTTGTCCTAACCTAGTACCACTGAGCATGCCTCTTGCCTTTTCCATCAACTTTTTGTTCATTCTTTCTGCAACTCCGTTTTGCTGAGGTGTGTATGGAGTAGTCTTCTGCCATGCTATACCACACTTCTTACAGAACTCTCCAAATTCCTTCTTTCAGAACTCCCCACCATTATCTGTCCTCAACACCTTTATCTTCTTCTATGTCTGGTTTTCCACCAGAGCCTTAAATTCTTTAAATATGTCAAAGACTTCAGATTTCTTCCTCAAGAAATATATCCATGTATTCCTTGAGAAGTCATTTATGAATGAAACATAGTACACGAGAATTTCGGTGATGGAGCGGCACGAGGTCCAAACACATCACTTGTGCACAAGTTCTAATATCTTGTTTGCCCTCTTAGCACCGAGAAGGAAAACTCACCCGATTCTGCTTCCCATATACACAATGTTCACAGAAATCAAAATCCAGAGAGAAATTAGACATACCTTCTACCATACCATTTTTATGTAGTATCCAAAGGCCCTTCTCTCTAATATGTCCAAGCCTTTGATGCCATAGCATGGTCTTTTCTCCAGAGACAGCTAGGATTTCCGCTCCACTTTCAGGAACCACATAACTATTACACCCATCAATAACAGTGCTACCTTGTAGCTTGTACAGAGTTCCAGTTCGAACTTCCCGCGTTAATACCAGTGCTCCCCGAACCATCTTGCGGGCATCTTTCTCGAACACTGTTTTTACACCTGCATCATCCATCTTGCTTACAGAAATTAGATTTCTGGCCAATGCAGGAATATGGAGAACACCAGGAAGTGTTCTAATCCTTCCACCTTGTAGCTTCAGCTTGACCTTTCCACGTCTGATGATTTTGGCCTTCCTATCATCCCCTAGGAAGACATCACCATCATATTTCTCATACTCACAGAACCACTCCCTTATCCTATAGAGTGAAGTGAAAAGGATGCACAGTCCAATCAACGACTCATGATCTACGTATTTGAAGAAGAAGCCAAATACGAATCCCCATATAGAAGTGGTTTTCCTCTGCGAGAAGGAGCTTCATCGAGATCCCTTTCCTTTCTCTGGAGCTTTATATCTTGCATTCCTTTTTGTAATGTCCTTCCTTCTGCATTTCCGGCACAACCTTTACAAACTTTCCGAGAGGGAGATTATGATCTCCCTCTAGACTAGATCTCCCACTCGAAACCTTATTCTTGTTTTACGTTACGGGACCTTCCTCATACAGATAAGGCATCTCCATTCTGGCCCTCCATATTTCTTCGTCTCATTTCCTCCAACAACAAGGCTAAGACAATGTCATCAAAATTCAAGGTAGTTGTATTGGTACCTATTGCAATAACCAAACTGTCCCACGAGTCTGGTAGAGAACAAAACAAACTCATGCACTTATCTTCATCTGAGATTTTAATATCAATAGATGACAGCTGACTTACCACAGTATTGAAGGCATTCGGATGCTCTTTCACCGAGTCTCCATCCTTCATCCTTTGGTTATATATCCTTTTCTGCAGGAACAACTTATTCACCAGAGACTTAGATTGGTACAAAGTCCCAAGTTTTTCCCACAAATTCTTCGCCGTAGCTTCCCCAGATACATTCAACAATACTGAATCTGATACACACAACCGTATTATGCTCTTAGCCTTCCGATCCAGTTTCTTCCAGTCTTCATATGACATTTTCGTTGGTTTAGTACCTGGATCTACCGCGATCCACTGATCTTTATCCACCAGTAGATCCTCCATCTTGAGATTCCATAACTCAAAGCTCTGACCATTAAACTTCTCGATATCTATCTTCCCACCGCTCTCCATCTTCTTTCACCGCAAGAATCGATCCCACAGATCTCCCACTATTGTGTAGATTAATCCGTCTTGCAGACAAGACCGATCTCTCTAGTACTAAAGGTAACTAGCAACAAACAGCCAATTATACTAATCTCTCTCTAAGCACATAAGATTCATAAAACACTATATAGGTGTAAGGCCTACCTTATATCCAACGCTTGCTTGATTTCGTTGAAGTCCTTCCCATGCACTGAAAGAACGTTCCTCGTGAATCTGCAGTCACAAACAAGCAAAAAGATTACACAGCACCTGTATAGACATTATTATAAATCATACTTATCATAATGATCAAGGAATTTATGAAATAAACCATGAATCAACAGTTTAATGAGAGAAATGAGTATATTTGTATTAACTTCAAATAGAGAAAACCTTTACAACCTGTGCCTTGATGTTGTGCAGGTCCTCCCGGGGTCCGAAGCAGGAATCTCTTCTAATTTGACAAGCATTGCACTCTTTGAACCAAGACAACTAGAGATGATTGATTGAACCTCACAGAAAGAGTGATTTAACCTCACAGAAGTCTTAGTTAATTGAGTCTAAATCTCAACAGCACTTAACTTCAAATATTCTAAAAGCTTGAACTCCCTTTGAGGCTACCCAATGCCTCTTTTTATAGTGGAAAAGAGGAGGTTTTCTTTTCCAAGTATGAAGGGATAGAATCCTCCTTCAAAGGGATAAGCTCCTCACATCAGAGGTTAGCTCCATCAAGTGAGGGATGCATGAACCTTCTCAGCGTATCCATTTTCTCGAAAATTCCCATCCAGAATCTTCTAGAATTCATCTGAAATTCACTTTTTATCTTTACTTTCTCGCCTTTTTATGTTTTACAGAGGTCCGCACCCATAACACAAGGAACATGCGGTATGGTTCCGCAGGCAGGCTGAACTTTAGGTGCGGGACTGCAGGGAATGCATAGAGAAAGTGCGATACCAATATTTAGGGGATTTCAGGAACTTTTCTCTGATTTTGAAGCTTGACATGAGGAGCTGGTATGTTAGACTTGCAAAAGAAGGAATTATGAGTAATAATGAGCTCATACTCATAGTAAAATGTCAGGATGACAAATTTTAGTGTAACAAATTGCCCCCTAAAGTGAAAAGTCTGGAATAGATGAAGCTGTAGTCTGTCATATATGAAGAGTGCAGTACTTTATCATTTCAAAGATCATCCCGTGGACACCCCAGTCGGAACCTTTAAAAACATTCAATGCAAAATATATACATATATATGTCATCACTGAGGTAGGCATTCCCATACTCAGATAAAAACTAACTAGAAACTAACTGAAATCGTTCTGATATAGGAATGATTTTGAATACATCATAGTACAGATATATGTAGACTATTTATAAACGGATAGGCTGCGTCCATACGTGTCTACATTACTGCCTTTGGGGAGGGGGAGTATTAGTAATAATGAGCTCATACTCATGAAGTAAAATGTAGGGATAATGATTTTAGTGTAACACCAACTGAACACTGATGAGGTCTACCTTGAAGCCGAAAAAAAAACCCTCAGCAGCAAAGGCGTCCCCTTGAAGCCGAAACAGCTTCGATACCAAATGTAGGTTTTAACCCTGAACATAAATTATCTACACACGAATCTTATAACAGAAAATAAACAATAGCGAGAGCATAAAACATAAAACAGATAAACACAGAGATTTTTCCCTGGATCCCAAATCAGGATGACCAGCTTGATTTTTCATTATATTCCTTTTAGTGTTACAACACATATATATACATGCCGAAGCATACATAAACCCCAATCCAGGAACCCTGGATTAGAACATAACCGTAGTTCCCTTTACCGGATCTACAAAATACCGGGGGCCGAAAACCACCCTACCCCGAAACCATGTGCAAACTCGTGCACAAAACCTGGGTGGGTCCGCATATGAGTGGGACCGCATACCAAAAAAAAAATTCGTCAGGGCGCTGCCCCGGACCCCAACAGGGGGGGCTACCGCCCCCCCTGTGACCCCCCTGCTACACCTGACGCAACATACAGCGCGTGGGGCTAATCTTGGAAAGAATATAACACATACCCAACACAATCACCATAATAATCAATCAAATGGGGATCTTGATATGTCAAAAATTTCAATGCTATGGATGTAAAAATTTTGGTCACTATAAGTACTGTCCCAAAAATTTGGGAAACATGTAGGAAAACAAAAAGAAAGGGTAGATATGAAGCTAATGTTGTTGAGTTGAAGAAGCTGAAAAGAATCCAAAGAAGAAAGATAAGAAGGACATTTATTATGACTTTAAAATGTTTGCATGGTATTTTTTGTTCTTCACATATATCTAGGTTAGTTACAATTACTTTGATAACATAAAATACTTTTTGAGTTTTTTTCAAAGCTTATGTTAAGGCTTTTGTAGAATAGATTCTCAATTGAGTATGAAATTAAAATATGCCATGGATAATGATAGAAGCCTTAGATGTTTGTTACTACTCTACTATTGGTAATATCAATAGGATAGAAAAATTTTTCATCGAATATTGTTGTAGGATTTGTTGGTCTTATTGTGATCATCTTGATGATATCATTTTTGAATATTCTGTATTATTAGACGTACTATAGGACTTGGTTGTTAATGAAAGCACTATTGTACCTATAATGGCTATAATAGCAGCTAACTTTAGAAGTTTTGGAAATACTGTTATAGCAGTAATGGTCGTAACAATAGTTGTGTATGGAAGAACTATATTTTTGAATGGAATCACTCTTCTAGCTATACAAATGTTCAGTAATGAACTCTTTGAAAAACACTATTATCACATTAATAGTTTTTTGTTACAAAATTCATGTTGATATATTTGTAGAACTCCACTATCCACTTAAAGGATGGATTCATTATTTAAGTATGTATTGATGCATATGAGTGAGAACTTTTAAAGTTAATGAAGATCCTTTTGACACATATATCTGATCATGATGATTTTTTATAGAAACTCATGACTTATTGTAGAATCTTGATACCTTGATTAAATAAAAAAATGAATTGGCCTCATGATGATTTAAAGTACTAACTTTCTGAACGAGTTCAAGACTGAGAGAAAAACTAGTCTTCTCTGTTAGTATTTAATTTATTGATATCTTGATACTCTTTTCCATATGTTTTCATGATCACTGTTACAGGTCAAGACTAGTACTATATATTGACAAGAAAGATGGAATATATACAAGAAATTTGTTGCATATGTGCACTCAGCTAGATGGCAGCATGAAGAAAAGAAGCTCCTACAACTCAGATGGAAAAGGGGAGCTGCAATATCCTGGACCAGGGTTGGATACAAGGTCTAGATATTTGATGGTGATAAGAAAGAAATGACCAATTTATGATATAATCCTATGACATGCAGATATGAGCACTATTGTACTGGCAACTGATTAGTTAATGAAGACAAATGTCAAGATGCCCACAGATAACACAATTTAAAACAATTTAATCAGGATGGGCTAACTGTAAGCCATGATAGAATTATACATAGTAGAATTCAAAATTTGAGATTGCATAATGATGCTAAAACTAAAGAACACTCTTGAAGATTAATGCACCCATAAAAACATGTCAAGATAAGAACACCACACTATATTGATGGTTTGCATTGTTTACTAAATTTTTGAGAATCTAGAACAATAGATTGAGATTAAGGGGGCCCAGGGGGGATTTCGAGAAAAGCAACACAGGAAACAAATATTTTCAGCCAAAATGGTAAAACTATGCCATCGATACTACGAATATTCATATTCCATAAGTGAATATTCCATGTTTATATTTCTATGTTGAACGGGGTGATTATATTGGGATAAACACAAAAAAATTTAATGCATTACATGATGATTTAGAAAACATGACAATGTATGAAGAAAACATATACTCTGCAACTTATACATTCAATGGTATATATGTTATCCTATGTACTAAAAATACATTGCAAAGCACAAATTATATAAAAATATAAGACTATATTGATTGTTGAATTCTTGACCAACACATCTCATGAACATGGATTTTATTCTTTAAAATTAATATGCAATCTCTCATATAAACATGAGGGGTATCCATATAATACAAAACACTATTGTTATATAAAAAAATCCATGATCATGTGAAGAATTTATGCCTATACCTGGAAGCCTTTTCATAGCATCTTCTTCTTCACTAGGCATAACATCCTAGTATACTATTCCTGCTCCTCCTTTGCCTATAATGTTTCCTTCCTTCAACCTCTCAAGAACATCATCGTACTAGTCTCTGGAATGTAGTCAAAATCCATTTCCTTTAATTTGTTTCCTTTTTTAGTTCCCTCTCTTTTATAACAACAACAATTGCAAGGGCCATGGAGAAAATGAGAAGCCCTATGCCCAAAATCATCTTGAAGGTCAAAGAGAATGGACCTTTGATATGGAATTCCCTTCCTTTGATGTAGATATGTCATTGAAATGTCCCAAATATGGTGTACACAGCTCAGGACTACCCACAAAGTAAGTTTCATTGAAGTAAGCAAACTAGATAATACTAGGAACTAAGCCTGAGAGATTTTTATAGGAGAAATCCACAGATGATGTAAGGATTAGCATGCCTTCAATCTCTAAATAAATGCTTCCAACCATCACGAATGTTGGAAGCTGCAGCGCTCTCAAATTAAAACTTGAGAGCTCCATTATATTCCCCATCGTGGATTCTAAACCATTCAGAGCTCCTTCACCTACGTTGCTCGTGTTGACCATATTTGATCCCATGAAAACCCCCTCCACCTCTTATAGTTTGATTGCAGGAAAATATTGAGCCATGTTATTTATATTGGTAGTTGTGGTGTTTTTGTAGTACAAGTATCCACTGGTGATGAATGAAGTCATCAGATTCAATTCCCTGCCTTGATCACTGGAAGCAAGAGAAGGGAATGAAGACAATATCCCACCACTACCAGAATTTGATGACTAAAAAAGTGATGGAATCAAAATCTAGATGGGAGCGGGGGGCCACTGGTGAGGTGAAGCCATTTTTGAACATTCCCTACCAACAAAAGAATATTTTTCCATGGAGACCACTGTCACTACCTGAGCATGTGTATGGGGATGTGGACTGTTCCTATTCAGTGAATTGCAAGCTTAAAACCCTGGGATTTAAGCCACTCGTATAGGGAAAAATTTGACCTTATCTCACAGTGACCATGTACCCTAAGCTCACATTTGTGCATTTGAATTTGGCTTTAGATTATGTAGGTGGTGATTCAACAACCCACCCAACCTTTTCCACCAAAACTCAAACAACCTCATTAATGTCCACCCAAGGAGGGAGATTGCACCCTCTATGTTTTCTGAGACCCTCAAAGATTTTCGTTGTTATAAACCACCTATTTTGCTCTCTCAACTTCCTTCTTCTCTCGCTTGGGTTCACCCTACCAATTTTCTCTTTTTGAGCTATTGTAAAATTCCTATTTCGAGAGCTATAATGGAGGAGAGAAAAGAAAAGATATGGCATAAATGCCAAAATTTAATGTAGAGAAAAGGGCGTTCACCGTGCACTACTATCAAAAATCCAGTTTTCCAATATGTGTTTACAGAGCAAACGGAGCTATGTTAAAATTCCTATTTTGAGAGCTATAATGGAGGAAAAGTGAAATGTCAGCATAACCGTAGATTTTACAAATTTTGAGAATACAAATGAGCTCTAAATTATAAAATAATAGTGGAAAAAATCAAATAAGATTTGATGACATCATCAATTTTGGGAAAAATGGAAAAACACTTTGCCAAATCATATTTTCAACTATCTCTAGTTTTTATAATTTAGGAGTACTCATTGGACACATAATTCTAATTCTGTCCAAGAACATATTAATAGTAAGTGGGTCTACTACAAATAAAGCTAAGTGCAAAAAACGTGTTTACAATCACGTTTTTATGTATTTCTCATTTTTCGTGTAGTAGAGTTCATCAAGAGTATGCAACATGGGTACTCCTTGGATGAGGAATTAAATTTTTCATCCAACGAGTACTCCCACTCGAAATTTGAGTAAAAATTTTGGGAGATAAGTTGAAAATACGAGTTGAAAAAGTAGTTTTACTATTTTATTATTTTTTAATAATTTTACCCTTTTATTTAAAAAATGGTAAATCATCTCCCATGGTTGACATCATCATCTTGAATCCTATTGGTTGTTATAAAGTTTATTTTTGTTGTACATTTTTCTTAGGAGGCCCATTTTAGACCTCCAGCCCCCTCTATTGATGAATAAAGGCATCCACCACACACATTGCTATTAAGAACTACTTGCCACTCTGGCAAGATGTTTGTGAGCAAAGGAATTGTGCCACTTGCTGAATATATCAAAAACATCTTTTCAACTCTGTATTTTAGGTCAGATTGTTACTATTATAGAGTATTGACTAAGTATTGATATTTAGTTCTTTTGAAAACCCTAAAAACTATTATTTCGTGCTACATAGACCTTAAAAAGAATAACTATTATAAGTGTATACATAGTTGGAAGGTTTCAATTATATTTATCATTGATAAATATATAGCAAAAAAGTATAATTACATTATATATAGTTGGAAGATTTCATTTTTATTTATCATTGATAAACATATAATAAAAAAAAAATATTAATATTAAATATTGCACAAAAATATTATTATTATTATTAATTTTCATATCCATCAGTATATTGACGCACATAACATGGATGTCATTATAGTGATGTTTTCTTCTATTATTGTCGCTATTGCGACACCTTAGCTGGGTGGGTCTCAATAGCGAATTTTTTTCATAGTGTTGCAAGAGTCGCAAGAGCGACACCATGTGGAAAGATTAAAAAATTTTAGAAAAATTGGGGAACCTTCCAACAATACGTCAAAACTGTCGGAAATAAAGTGTCGGAAAACTGACCATATGTACTAGTGTCAGTTGTGGAATCTGCTGGAACTTACTGTTGCATGATCTCCATGAGATAACTCTTCATCCAAGACTCATAGTATAACCAGAACTAGATGCCCCAGTTTCATTGTCTCCATCACAGTCTCAATCAAAGTATTTGATCAAGCTGAAGTCTCCCACCTATGTATATTTGATTCCAAAGTCTTGATTCCCTTTCAAGTACTTTAGAACTCTTTTTGCAGCAAACCAATGTCCTTCACAAAGTATTTTCATAAACCTGGGGAGGATTCCAACAGAAAATGAGATGTCTGGTCTGGTAGTAGTCAGGTAGACGAGACTTCCTACAAACTGTCTATACTTCGTTTCATCCTCAAATTCCTTCCCTTTGATGGATGTGAGATTCAAGTTTTGTTCCATTGGAGTGGTCAACGGATTGCATTCAGCCATGCCAAACTTGTTCAATATATCTCCAATGTACTTCTTTTGAGAAAGGAATATAATAATAGGATGTTGAGTTACTTCAATACCAAGATAGTAGTGAACATAGCCCAAATCAATCATTTCAACTTCAATTCCTTCTTTATGGATGCAATATAACTCTCATTATTCCATGTCCTCCAAAGATCATATACATACACCACATGATATACAACTGTTTTTCCAACTTTCTTAACCAAAAAAGTTTCATTATCAAGATCAAAATTTTTGAAGTTAAGTTTCAGAAGATGCTCAATTAATTTCTCATACCAGGCTCACAGTGCTTTTTTGATGCCATACAAGGATTTTATAAGCTTTCATACTTTGGTTTCTTGGCCGTTCACAAAAAATCCTTCTGGCTAGGACATAAAAACCTTCTCCTCAATATCTCCATTCAAAAATGTGGTTTTTACATCCATCTGATGGACTTTCGAACCCTTCTGATTTGCTAAGGCAAAGAGTTTCCAGATGGTGGCCCATTTTTTTGTGGGGGAATATTTTTCCTCATAATCAACCCCTTATTTCTGTGAAAAACCTTTTTCCACAAGCCTAGCTTTGTGTTTGTCAAGTGAGCCATACGCTTTGTACTTGTTCTTGTAGACCCACTTCCAGGCAATTGGTTTGGTTCCCAATGGAGGATCAACCAGCTTCCAAGTGCCATTCTTTATCAAGACACCATACTCCTTTTGCATCACTTCATTCCATTCATCATGATAAGCGACTTATTTGAAGGAATTTAGTTTAAGATATGTAGAAAAATTCAATTCACAATTATAAGAAACATCCATATCAATAGGTGAATCAGAATTATCTATGTCACCTCAATTTTCCCTGGTGGAACTTCTTGTTCCTATCTTTCCAACCTCATCAGGACAAAAATTTTCTAGTGTCTTTGTTAGCCATTCTGGGGGACCTTTCTAAGATGGCCCAGGCTACTCATTTGACTGAGTTGATATTGAATCAATATTCAATCTCCCGATTCTGTCAATCACATCATTCAAGGTGTCATTCGTGGTTGGTTATTCATGTGGGGGAGAGAGTGCTTCAGAATACGATTCCACAGATTGATTCAGTATAGGAATCCTCCCTTCAAGATGTGGAATATTATTATCAAATTCTTGAAATTACTTTGCATGTGTGAATCTATCCAAGAAATCAAGTTTCTGCTCAACAACATTGTCAGTCTTGGAAGATTCAAGGAATATGACATGTCTAGATAGTACAAATTTCTTATTGATTTCATAATAGAGACGATATCCTTTAGAGGTATTGGAATACCTCAAGAAGATAAATTTTCGACTTCTAGCACCAAGTTTATTTCATTGTACCTTAGGTATCAAAGCATAACAGGTGGAACCAAAGGCCCTGAAATGCTTTACCGAACGAATGTGGCCATGCCACATTTCATAAGGAGTTTTATTTCTAATTGTTTTATAAGGACCCCTATTCTTTATGTACACAGCACATAGAATTGCATCAACCCAAAACATCAATTTTACATTCTTGAAAAACATCATGGAGCGAACCATATTTAAAATTGTCCTGTTCATTCTTTCAGCTACACTGTTCTACTGGGGGTTATAGGTCACATTTGTTTCATGTTTTATCCCATGTTTGTGAAGATATTTTTCAAATTCATTTGAAGTTCATTATTTTCCATTATCAGTGTGCAAAGAGACAATATGAATTTATGCATCTTTTTCAATCCATGCATGAAAATTCTTGAATGTTTGAAAAGCATCATGTATGTTCTTCAATAAGTAAACCCAACACATTCTGGTGTGATCATCAATAAATGTCATTATATATTTATTTCCATTTGCAAAAGAAACAGGCATGGGGCCACATAAATCTGAATGAATAAGCTCAATTTTTCTATGTGCTCTGGAATGTGTAATATTCCCAATTAACCCAAGATAATGGGAATAAACAATTTTGTTTTCATTTTCTTATTGCATGAATAAAATTGTAAAGGAGGAACTATTAAACTCCTAAAGCAGCAAAATAAATCAATGCCCATGTGAACAAGGCTAAACCTATGCTGCCTTAATAAAACACCCTTATGTGTGAAAGGGATAAAGACATTTGACTAGGTCAACATGACCAAATCAACAACGCTATCTAGATACAATGCACCTCCTAGATGCACATCATAGTTTTAGTTGGAGGCTACACATGTGAAAGAAGCTAAATCATTGAGATGGTTTAGGTTTTGGCAAGGATCCTATCTTATAAAGGGAAGAGAAGGACAACATGAGAGGGTTGTTGAAGACATATTATTTCTGAAGATTTTGTCTGTTTAGACATTTCTTATTCTCTTGGCTGTTTAGTAGAGAATAGTGTTTTTTAGCACTTGGGTTTTCCTGATCGGGAATCCCACCTTTTCCATTGAGTAGCTCAAGGAGGAGTCTTGAATTTCTTGACCACTATCAAGCATTTGGACAAGCTCTTCTTCCAACTACAATGCAGATCCTGCTAAGGGTTTGGTTGTCTTTGTAAGCTGCAGTAAGTGGATGCTAGATCTACTCAAATCTAGGCCATTCTAGTGCCTCTTTTCAGTGGGAAAGCCTTATATCCCTTTGGCAAGAGAGTATTGGATGAGGAAAGCTCATTTTCAGATCTTGGCTTGAGGCCACATCATGTTCTAGAGCCAACAACATAGTTCATCTTCCAAATCTACGTTATTTGCAAGGAGAAAGTTGCAGGGTCTTTTGGCACTTCAAGGAGGAGAGATCTCTAGTGTTGGGAATTTTCCCTTCACTGTGGTGACCAATGGATTACATATCTAATCCATGTTCCATTCAGATATTATCTAAATACTGATGTATTTACTTTAGAAATTCTAAATCATTCTGCAGATCAGCTGCCTTAGATCTCAGATCTACTCTATGTACTTCATCTTTTGCTAAAAACTCTAAGGGGCATTTGAAGAGGAGAATCTATAGTGTACAGATCTAAAATAGATCTATATTTTTGTACACAGATCTTCTCTATATCTAAAGTGTAATCTATATCTCTTTTTAGCTAATAAAATAATTTTTTCAAGCTTATACAGTCATATCTTATGGTTGCAGCCTCTTATTTTGAGCATTTCTTCATGTAATGTCTTCTTCTTTCTGTTCTATAATGAAAGGGCTTAAATATAAATCTGATTTGCTGTTCTAAATAATCATATTGAGCCTCTATATGGTCCTCCTACTGTTGATTTGCAGAACTACATTATTTTCCAAGTAGTGTTTTCATATGGTGTTGCAGTCCCATTCTTGGTCATTTTCCAACTGTACTAGGTGTGAGAGACCTGTTTACCTCACCTAGAAGGATTTTTTTTCAAGATACTCTTAGATTTAGGTCTTATATTATCATATATAAGGGATCCAAGTGTTTTTTTGGAATCCTATAGCATACATTCCTAAAAAATGCATTTTTCAGGCATGCCTTGCTAAGAAGTCCCTTTTGGGAATATTAGAATGGTATCGGAGAAACTATCTTGGCACATCCTATGCTTTTCTCAAAGAGAAAATATGTCTATAGAAGAATATGAGTCTCTTACTGACAAAGAGAAGAGGTGTCTGAATAGAAGAAAAAATAAAATTTGTTGCACCAATGATGATCAAGACAAGGGTAAAGCCCCTGAAACTAGAAGTGATAAAGAAGGAGAGGAGTTTGCAAAAAATATTTTGATACCCATGAAAGATCTTGCTAGAGAGATCAAAGAGATGAGACTGGACATAATCAAGGAATCTCCTAAGATATTTCATCTTGGACAAAACTCTGGCATGTCTCACCACTGGAATGATCAACCAGTGAATCAACCACAAGTTTCCCAACGCTCCACTATGCCTACATTTTTGGCTGTGGGAAATGAAGGTCCACAAGAACAAGAATCCCTTGAAGACTACTTTGAAGAATATGAGTCCCAGAATCAGAGATTCAAATATCAACTAAGTTTTCAAGAGTTCTATCCCCTGAAGGATAAAATAATACCAAGGTATTAGCATAGAAATGGTGAATTCACTCATAATCATGATTGACATCACTCTATGGGAATATTCTTGCTACCCAATTTTGATGGCTCATCCAAAAGTTCTGCTAAAGCATGGGTAGAAAATCTTGACATCTACTTCCAGTTGAACAAGGTTCCTAAAACAGAAGCTATCAATATTACAGCACTGCACTTTGAGGGTGAAGCACACGACTGGTGGTTCCATGGCTTGTATAGATTGGGTTATGCCAATGTGACTGCTTATTCTGAGTTAACTAGAAGAGTGGTGGAAATATTTGATAGAAGAGATCCAAAGGCACCTTTCATGAGCCTTGCAAAGTTGAAGCAATTAGGCAGTACATAGTCTTACATTTCTGAATTCTTGAGATTATCTGTTATGGTTCCTGATTTGTCTGGAACAAGGAGGGTGTACATGTTCATTTATGGTCTATATGAACCTCTTCATGGGTTGGTAAAGTCTACCAAGCCCATTACCCTGCATGATGCCATTGAGAGGGCAAGAGACCTTCAAGATGCCTTGCCAAAAGCAAATGCAAACTTTCAGAACAAGCCCTCTTACCTTTCTAAAGGGAAGGAAGAGAAATTTGCTCCTTCCAAGGAGAGCTCATTCAAGAAGCCTCTTTAGATTGAAGTCCGGAGGGAGCTAAGGATGAAGAGGCTATGTTTCACTTGCCAAGAATCATGGGCACCTAGACATAGGTGTGTTGTTGGAAAAGCACACTACATAGAGGTATTCTCAGATTTTGAGGAGGAAGAAGAAGATGATGAACCAAGAAGAGATCACACCGATGACAATGTTGAGGGAGATCCAACACCATAAAGAGATGGGAATGGAGCTTTTATTCCTATTGGAGGAACTCTTGCATCTTTGAGGGGAGTACCTAAGTACTTGAACTTAAGAGTTCATGGTTCAATCATGAATAAGAGGGTATATATTCTTATTGATAGCGGGGCCACCCATAACTCTATTGATGCTCACCTTGTGCAAATGAGGGCAATACCCACTGATACTTTTGAGGGATTCTCTATTTTGGTCCCAGGAGATAGCACAATGCAATGCATGGATTATGTCCCATCACTTTAAGTCACCATGGGACCCTACACTTTGGTGGATCACTACTTTGTAGTTGACATACCGGACACTAATGTTATTTTGGGTGTTCAACGGATGATTACATTGGGGAAAGTCACCACTGATTGGGAGGCTTTTCAAATGGAATGGGAGGACAAGAAGAGTGGTGCACATCAAATGATCAAAGGCATGCATTCTTACCCCTCACACAACACTTCCACACAAAGAACAGAGATGGATTTGCGCAGTGGAGGCAAGGACCTTACAATCCCATCTATTATGTTTAAGATATTTCTACATGGGACACTCTTATCTAGTGGAAAACCACCTGGGAGGCCACTTGATTTATCTTTTGTGGGGGAGACCTCACAACTTGTTGCTCCAAACTTAGATCCAGGAGGGATTGGAGCACTTGAAGACACAGCTACAACACTGGGAGGCTTAGGTCTTAGGTCCTTATATTACTAGTATAGTCCCTTATTGTTGTTAGTGTAACCCCCTTATTGTTATTTTTGTACCCCTATAACCCCCATATTGCTATTATTGTGCCCTTACATTATTATTGTTAGGTCGGCTAGGATTACATTGTGGCCCCATGGAGTCCTATATATAGAGAGGAGGTTTTGTCATTTGTATCATCCAAGAATTGTTCATTCATTTAATGTATTGTAGGTTTCCCCCTCAAAGTGGCCTATTTCTAAGGTGTTTATATCTCTTTTCTTCTCTTTTTGGAGCTGGTTTCACAACATTTGGTATCAAAGCTTTGGATTCTAGGGTTTCGCTGCCCCAAACAGGTCATCATGGAATTTTCGCTATAACTTTTTTTATACAAAGGTTCAAAAGCTGAAATTTTTAGAGTGTGAAGTCAAAATCCTAAGGAACATCATCACCAAATTTTAGAGCTTGGTTCACAACATTTTCTGAGATATGATCTGTGGAAGTTAGGTCTTTTTGCAGGCTCCTCAATTTAACCTAAACCATTCATCATGGAATTTTCGCTATAACATTTTTTCTACAAAGGTTAAGAAGCTAAAATTTTTAGGGAGAAAATAAGAAATCTTGAGGAATATCTTTGCAAAATTTCACATCTTTGTTTGCAATATTTTCATAGATATGGTCTTAGGAAGTTAGGTCTTTTGCGGGTTCCCGAATTTCATCTCAAAGAGGTGATCGTGGGAAAATCTTCATAACTCTCTCTCTGAGCATCAGATTGGAATTCTGTAAAAAGTGGATGCAATTAAATGGACTGCATTTTTCTTTATATCAATTTTAGAGCTGAAGGAGGAAACTATGACACGTGGCAGGTCATACAATTTCACTCTACTAAACTAGTTAATAATTAGGTCATCGTAGGAGATTGGGCATAACTTTTCCTTCAAGAATCCAAATTTGGTCAAACCTATGGCATTTAAAAGAAGATTCAGAGGCCTAATTTAGGGCTGAATTTCTTTAATTGAAGATCCGAAATGATAGAGATAATTTAGTTTCAATATCAAGCTCGTAAAAATCAAGAAAAAGGTGTGTATTTTTTTTCAAATTGACCAAGTCTTGTTTGAAAAATTAGTTCTAAGTGATTCCAAAGGACTATTGAGCATAGATATCAATATTGGATTCTAAAATACCTCCTAAAAATAATTCAACACCGACTAAGCCTTCAAAAGGCTCTACTATGATTCATGAAGACGAAGAAATGAAACATGAGATATCAAAAGTCCATGAGCAAGTGCACCAAATTTCACTATCGCAAAGAGAAACAAAAAATGAAATGGAAGTTTTGAAGAAAGGCATGGAAACTAATATGGATGGTTTGAAGAAAGGCGTGGAAGCTAAGATGAATGGTTTGGAAGCTAAGATGTATGGCATGGAAGTTGGCATGAAAGCTAAGGTGGATGACATGGAAGCTAAGATCGATGAAAAAATGGAAAACATGAAGAATGATCTAAAAGTAGACATCAAAAGGTTTGGAAAATTTGATACAAGAAATGTTTCCTAATGGAAAAAAGATAGTAGAGGAAACTCATGATGAGAACAAAATAAATTTTAATCGTGATTTCATAAACTCTAATGTTGGATTAAAGAACCACCATATTCCAAAGATCGATATGAGGAAGTTTGATGGAAAGGATCCCATAACATGGATACTACAGATGGAGCAATATTTTGATCTCAATAACGTGAAAAACACACAAAAGGTACGCATTTAAACTTTACATTTAGAGCAAAATACATTTGTATGGTATCGATGGATTTGCCCCTGTAAAAAAATTGTCACTTGGTCAATTTTTATGGAGGAAATGATAGCACAATATAAGGATACAAAGAGCAACACATTCTTTAGCCAATTGATCAATCTCAAACAAAAGGGCTTAGTGGTGGAGCACATTGAGGACTTCCAAAAAATGAATATGAGGGTAACTAATATTCCAGAGGAACACAGGATTGATGTCTTCATATGGACAAGTTCGCGTTTGGGAACCGGATTCATTAGAGAAGGCATTCAGGTTGGCAAGAAAAAATGAATGTAAAATTATGGTGACAAGGAAGCCTACCACTCACATCTATAAAGATGGAAATGTTTCTACTCCTAGACTTCCAAAACCTACAAGGTTGACACCACAAAAATTGGAAGAAAAAAGAGCAAAAGGGCTTTGCTACAGTTTTGATAGCAAATACACTAAAGGTCATAAGTGTGCTAAGAAGAAATTATTTTACATAGATTGTGAAGAGGAGGAAGAAAATGAACAAGAAACTTCAAAAGAAGAGGATATACACCAGGAAGCAACCCTAGAAGAAGAAGAAGTGAGTCTGACCATATCATGTAATGCATTGGCAGGAATTACCACTCCTCAAACTCTCAAGATAGAAGGACATATCAAGAAGAAAAAGGTAATAGTGTTGATTGATTCAGGTAGTACCCATAATTTTATTCATTGTAAGGTAGCCAAGGAATTGAATTGTTTCCTATACCCAGCACCAGAATGTCAAGTGATGGTTGGAAATGGAGGAACTATAAATTGCTCTGGAAAATGCCATAATATCAAGCTAACCATGGGGGAATATGTATTGACTAGTCCAATGCTTGCCATTCCTATGGGAGGTGCTGATGTTGTACTAGGAGTACAATGGTTACAATCTTTGGGGACGGTAGCCTTTAATTTTCAAGAACTTTTCTTGAAATTTTTTTCAGAAGGAAAGGAAGTCGAATTACGGGGTATTGAAGGGAAGCCGGGAAGGATAATAAGCTCTAATTTCATGAAAAAGCTTCTAAAGAAAGAACAACGAGGCGTAATTGCACAATTATGCTCACTAGAAGTTCCGACATCAAAATCATCTATTTCTGCAGATCTCCAACAAGTCTTGGACAATCATTCCAAGGTGTTTGAAACTCCAAAAGGACTCCCACCTATTCGTGATCATGATCATGCTATTCATTTGATTCTAGGAAGTGTTCCTCCAAACATCAGGCCTTTTAGATATCCGTACTTCCAAAAGAGCGAAATTGAACGTATGATTGCAGAAATGTTAGAGGCGGGTATAATTTAACCTAGTCAAAGTTCTTTCTCTGCTCCTGTAGTATTGGTACACAAGAAGGATGGATCATGGCGAATGTGTCTGGATTATAGGGAGCTCAATAAGCTCACCATTAAAGATAAATTTCCCATTCCTGTGATTGATGAATTATTGGATGAATTACATGGAGCAATTTATTTTACCAAGTTGGATCTTCGTTCGGGATATCATCAAATTAGAATGAAGACTAAAGATATTCCAAAAATAGCATTTCGAACTCATGAGGGTCATTATGAATTTTTGGTCATGCCTTTTGGCCTTACCAATGCACCTTCTACATTTCAAGTGTTGATGAATTCCATTTTCAAACCCTTCCTTAGAAAATTTGTGCTAGTGTTTTTTGATGATATACTAATCTACAATAGGTCTTGGAAGGATCATGTTCAACATGTTGACAGGGTGTTCAAACTATTGGAGGAGAAACAATTATATGCAAAAACATCCAAATGTTTCTTTGGAGCACAAGAGGTGGAATATCTAGGTCATATTTTATCTCACGAGGGTGTTAAGGTAGACCCTAACAAAATTAAATCCATTAAGGAATGGAAAGTCCCCACAACCATAAAGTAGTTGCACGGATTTATCGAGTTAACAGGGTATTATCGCAAGTTTTTTAAGAATTATGGGAGAATAGTAGCACCTCTAACAACATTATTGAAGAAATATGAATTTTCATGGACTCCTGAAGCAACAAAGGCGTTTTAACATCTTAAAGAGGCAATGTGCATAGCACCAGTCTTAGCTGCACCAGACTTCACAAAAACCTTTATTGTGGAATGTGATGCCTTAGGAAATGGAATTGGTGTTGTTTTAATGCAAGAAGGAAGACCCATTGCTTTTGAAGGTCGTTCAATCAAAGGAAAGTATTTACAAAAGGCTATTTATGAGAAGGAAATGTTGGAAATACTACATGCACTAAATAAATTGAGACCTTAGCTAATGGGAAGACACTTCAAGGTAAAAACGGATCATGATAGTCTTAAACACTTTTTGGAACAAAGACTATCTTTGGAAGAGAAGCAAAAGTGGGTCACAAAGATGTTGGGTTATGACTTTGAAATCATCTACAAAAAAGGGAAGCTAAATGTTGTTGCAGATGCACTCTCAAGAAAGGATGAAGAGGTGGAAGCATTGCTTTGTGCCATTTCTATTATCCAACCAGATTGGATAACCAAAGCAAGGGATGAATGGAAGAAGGACGAAGAAGTTTGGACACATTAAAAAGTTGCAACAAGATCCTAGTACATCTAATACATTTAGTTGGAAAAATGATTCATTATGGTACAAATATCGCTTATATATTTGCAGGAATTCCCAACTAAAACAAAATATTCTTTTGGAATTGCACACTTATCCTTTAGGAGGACACTCGAGATCTTTAAAAACTTACCACAGGGTGAAGAAAGAATTTTTTTTGGATGGCCTTAAATCTGATATTCAAAATTTTGTGGCAGAATGTTTGGTTTTCCAGCAAAATAAAGTTGAGACAATTAAGACCCCGAGTATTCTACAACCTTTATCCATTCCAAGTCAATGTTGGAAGGAGATTTCAATGGATTTTATCACAGGTTTACCTAAGTCTGAAGGAAGGAGTGTCATCATGGTGGTAGTTGATAGACTTACCAAGTATGCACACTTTTGTGCATTATCTCATCCATTTAAATCAAGTACAGTTTCTACTACATTTATGGAAACAATTCAAAAGCTACATGGAAACCCGAAGATTATTGTAAGTGACAAAGATCCCATTTTTACAGGAAATCTTTGGATGGAATTATTTTCTTGTTTGGGTACTCAACTAGCTCATAGCTCATCTTATCATCCTCAATCCGATGGTCAAACAGAGATAATGAATAAATGTTTGGAAGGCTATCTTCTTTGTTTTGTATCTGATAAGCAAGAAAAATGGGTCAAATGGTTACCTCTCGCTGAATGGTGGTATAACACTTCCTTCCATACTACAGTGAAAATGACCCCATTTATGGCACTTTATGGATATCATCCACCGTCCATCACATATTATTTAAGGGAAAATTATAGGTTTCAAGCAGTGGAGGATCACATCGAGCATCAACAAGAAGTTCTCCAACTCTTAAAGGATAACCTAAATTTGGCAAAAAATCGAATGATATAGGTAGATCAACATCACAGTGAGAGAATTTTTGATATGGGAGACTGGGTATTTTTATGGCTACAACCATACAAACAAATGTCCCTCAAACAAGCTACGAAGGATAATAAATTATCGCCAAAGTACTATGGTCCTTACAAGGTGTTGTAAAAGATTGGTACTATGGCATACAAGTTGGAGCTTCCTACTGCTTCGAGAGTGCATCCAGTTTTCCATGTTTCATGCTTAAAAAAGGTTATAGGGCAAAAAATTCCAGTTCAAACAATATTGCCATAACTTGATGAGGAAGGAAAAATCATATTGGAACCTGAAGCAGTCATGGAAACAAGAACTCGATAGATATGAAATCGATCAATTTTAGAGTATCTCATCAAATGGAAGAACTTACTCACTGAAGATTCTACATGAGAGGATGAGAATTTTATACAGAAGCACCCAGACCTACTCAAGTGTTGAGGACAACACTTTTTTGAAGGAGAGGAGCATGTTAGGGCCTTATATTACTAGTATAGTCCCTTATTGTTGTTAGTGTAACCCCCTTATTGTTATTTTTGTACCCCTCTAACCCCCATATTTTTATTATTGTGCCCTTACATTATGATTGTTAGGTCAGCTAGGATTACATTGTGGCCCCATGGACTCTTATATATAAAGAGGAGGTTTTGTCATTTGTATCATCCAAGAATTTTTCATTCATGTAATGTATTGGAGGTTTCCCCATTGAAGTGGCTTATTTCTAAGGTGTTGATATCTCTTTTCTTCTATTTTTGGAGCTGGTTTCACAACATTGGGTGAGCTCAAGAGGGAGGGAAATATTCTTCTCTTATCATCATCACCCACTCTCACTTCTAGATCTGCACTATGGGAGGAGAAGAATGGAAGGATCAGCCTTCCAACACACACCTTTGGGGTAAGATATTTCAAGGAGAAGATTAGCAGCATGACACATTCCTGTGGATGTATCATCAGTGATGTCACTTTTGAGTAGTGTAGATCTATATTGGAAATCCCAACTGCTAGTGGATTATTCGAAAGATATTCACACATGTATGATACTTGATGACCAACTGCATGAAGAGGGATACTTAGTCCAAGGATGAGTCATATATCATCATGGTATAATATTTTTTTCTAGAGCTTATAAGCTCACGCAGAAGATACTACAAGGAGCTTACAAAGAGTTATCTTTCAGCCCTACCTATTCTATGAATATCTACAACACTGTCATGAGATTCTTTGAATGGGAAGGCTATGGAAGGGAGCTACATCAGCATTTTCAAGAATGCATGACCTATGTGGAGTTGGGGCAACCAAGGGACTCTATGAAAGAGTCATTTCAGCCATCTCTTCCTTCTTTTGAAAGAGGAGAAAGGTCCATGCACAACTCCATGTGTATGAGAGACATTGTTGGTAAAGGATTTGATCATGTAACATAAGTTTATTTTTCTGATTGTACATGTCCTTTTACCATTTCTATGCAAGCCATGACTCCTAAATGGAATAATATATCATGTAAATCTCATGGCAAGTGTTGGGCCACTAAAATTTCTGAACTTGGCCACTCCCTTGATGTGCAAAGGGAGATTTTCTTTCATGATGGGTGCTTCCCAAAGGCACCAAATATATCTCACCTCTTCAGCCATGGTGAGATGACATTTGCAGCAAGTAAGTTGTGGGGAAACCACTTACCACACCTTGATCTGATGTAGGTAGGAGATGCAATGAGATGGTACTATCTGTGGGACTATGACCTGCCTCCTCATGCTCAGTTTTATGTTTGTGTATATGTAGTTTTACTTCCATACGTTGATGATATACTTGTACTGTTTTTGGGATTGTATGGAGGGAGAAGGGGGAGCATGTATGTACCTCATGCGATGGAGACTCTCTATGTACCTTATGCTACATGTTTTAGGGAGAGTATTGGTTCAAACATGTTTCTTTCATGTGAGTTCTTGACTCCTTGTGGGATGGATTATATGCATCTCATAATGACTTTGGAGGAACAATTCATGGAGGGTTGGATTGGTGAACACTTAGCTTGTGAAGAAAGATTGATCCTTGATGGTGTCACCAATGGAGGAGGAGGCGTTGCAGCACTCACCCTATCAGTTTCTTGAGGAAAAGAAACATTTTGGAGGGGAGGACTGTAATATTCCCAATTAGCCCAAGCTAATGGGAAAAAACAATTTTGTTTTCATTTTCTTATTGCATGAATAAAATTGTAAAGGAGGAAAAATTAAACTCCTAAAGCAAAAAAATAAATCAATGCCCATGTGAACAAGGCCAAATCTGGGCTGCCTTGATAAAATACCCTTATGTGTAAAAGGGATCAAGACATTTGACTGGGTTAACAAGACCAAATCAACAACGTTGTCTAGATATAATGCACCTCCTAGATGCACAACGCAATTTTAGTTGGAGGCTACACATGTGAAAGCAACTAAATCATTGAGATGGTTTAGGTTTTGGAAAGGATCCTATCTTATAAAAGGAAGAGAAGGACAACATGAGAGGGTTGTTGAAGACGTATTATTTCTGAATATTTTTTCTATTTAACATTTCTTATTCTCTCTGCTGTTTAGCAGAGAATAATGTTGTTTATCACTTGGGTGTTCCTGATCAGGAATCCCACCTCTTCCATTTGTTAGTGTCAGTCTTTGCAGCCTTCCTCCAGTGATCAAACATGCTCTTACAAAGTGATTTTAAGGTGTCAAGGTCAAATTTTGTCATTTCAGTGAGTCTTCAAGTAAAATTTGGTCACTAGGTATTAGGTCTAGGGTTTGTTTTCACTCCTTTCAAATTTGTCCAAATGTCGGTCCATGTCGCCATTCAGTTGAGTGTACCATCATTCAGAGGGTTTTCATCATCAGGTCAAGTTCCACTAGGTCATTTTACACCTTGTTCATGCTTCAGTTGTGCCTAGGTAAGGTTCATTTCCCTCTCCTAGGGTTTTGGAGGTAATTTCTCTTGGATGGTCAAATCATCAACAAAACTTGTATCCTAATATTCATACACCTTCCCCTATCCTTAATGTACCTTATTAAACACTTCCCATCACTAATATCCCTCAAATTCCTCATTTTCACACAAACCCTAGTTTCTTGCTACAACTTCACAATTTTCTAGGCTAGGCATGTGTTTTGCCCTTTTGGACCTCTTCCCCTCACTCAATCTATGAAATTCCACTTTCCCCTACTTCTTAACAAACCTCCCTACTTCCAAAAAATTTCTCAAGAATTTAGAAGCCCTTTATCCCCTTCATTTCACTTCATTTCGACAAATCCCTTGTTCCACACATCGGGATAGGTTTTACTCAAATGATGTTTCTGAGCAATAAAAGATGAATTTGGGAAAACTAAGAGAGGTTTTTGTCAAAAATATGTGAAGGAAGAAAAAAGGTCCTTCACTTTTTACACAGGTGTCATGGCTTTAGAGAAATGTCAAAAATACAGTTGCCTCAGGAGAATTGATGCACCTCTGAAGTGACCTTGGGAAAATCAAGCTTTCTCCTAGCTTGGTTGGCAAAATGAACTACTTGATGAGTCAAATGATAACTAGACACAAATATATTTCCAATGAGCTATCATGAGCTCAATTTGGAGTTTAGGAAGACCTTAAAAAGTTGACTGCAACAGCACTCTGCCTTGAGGTAGCCTCATTTTGCACATTTTGACCAGTCTTGGGAGATTTGATTTTTGACAAGGCAAATGAACTCCAAATTGAAAAATTCAAGTTGGGTTGGAAGTTAGACTTGATAAGAATTCCAACAAGCTATCCTATGCCTAATTTGGAAACCAAGAAGACCTCCAAAAATCTCCTTCAAAAAGGTGCTACGCATTGAGATGAATTTTCGAAATTTTGCCTTAAAAACATAGTTTTCTGCCCAATACGCCATGCCACCTGGCGCTCGCTTTTGATGGGGGACTCCTTTTGATGAAAACTAAACATTTCTGGATTTTTCATGAAAAAATATGCATTCCTACCAATGGCCAAGAAATTTTGACAAGTTTTTGAGCCCCCAAAAAGGTCAAAAACACCCCAAAAATGGCCTTTCTGCCCCTTTTTTGACACACAAGAAGCAGTCTTGGGAGAACTCAATTTTGGAGGGGAAAATGGAGGCAAATTTTAAAAATTCCACTTGTGCTAGAAATTATACAGGAAAAAATTTCCAACAAGCCAAATTGGAGCAAATTTGGACACAAATAAGGCCTCCAAAAGCAGCTGCAAAAAGGCACTATTCATAGGGAAATCAGCGCGGCGCATTGGAGGAATTTTGCTCATTTTTGGTCAAAGACTCTGTTTTTCGCCTAGTTTTTTCACAGTTTGACTTTTTTCCTTCTAATTTTCAAAATCATGATGTAATTTAATGTGACATGATGGATTTTGATGTAATTATGCTAAATTTTCACTCATAGAGGTAGATTCACCCATGAAAAGGTAGTTTACAACTGAATGAATCAGTTTCCTAGTTTTTAGAGGTAAGCTGTTCCACTGCCTACTTTTTAGTTCTCAGTTTAGAATTTTTTGGAACGGCTCCTAAACTCATGAGCTCGACCCCTAGAGGCTAGGATGAGTTTTTTTTTTCCTATATCTTATTTTTTCTTAGTCATTAGCTTGGTTGGACTTTTGGGAATGCTTTGAGCTTTATTGTACATTCATCTCTATAGTTTGGCAAAGGAATAGACCAGGGTTTGCAGCACTTTATGGGATTCTTGTGGCATATTGATTTGGTATTGTGTTTCCCTCTGTAATTTCAAGTTTTACATGTGTTTTATGTATGCCATATCTCTCTGTATTTCATCTTAACTAAATCAAAAAAAGTTATAGGTAGAATACATTGAAAGTGTAGTGCTCTACCTTGGGTTTGTTTAGTTATTTATGTTTTCAGCTATTTGAAGAGGATCCCTGAGACTTTAATTCCCTCTCCAACTCCTCATCAGTCTAAGAGCTCTCCATATCACTCAATTTGAAGTACCAAATCACTTTCATACCTTGCCCCATAGAGATCTCTGCAAAAATGAGCCTCATTCCCCAGGCCCAAATCTGCCTTTCTCATTTGAGCCTATAAAACATCATCAAATTCAATCAAACACCTCTATACACATACCTAGCCTAAAATCAGTCTTCACATCAAGTCATCTCAAGCTTTCATTGGCCATCTTTTCTGAGATTGACAAGGAGAGAGCCCTCTCCCGACCTGGTAGGGCTAGCTACCAGGTTAAGCGTGGTTTGATGTTACCCTAGATTCTGCCTTTCTCAGCCTGAGGTAGATTTAGGCACTAACACCATTGAGTAGCTCAAGGACGAGTCTTGCATTTCTTGACCACTATCATGCATTTGGCCAAGCTCTTCTTCCAACTACAATGCAGATCCCGTTGAGGATTTGGTTGTCTTTGTAAGCTGCAGCATGTGGAGGCTAGATCTACTCAGATCTAGGCCATTCTAGTGCCTATTTTCAGTGGGAAAGCCTTCTATCCCTATGGAAAGAGAGTATTGGATGAGGAGAGTCCATTTTCAGATCTTAGCTTGAGGCCACATCATGTTCTAGAGCCAACAACGTAGTCCATCTTCCAGATATGTGTTATTTGCAAGGAGAAAGTTATAGGGTCTTTTGGAACTTCAAGGAGGAGAGATCTCTAGTGTTGGGAAGCTGCCCTTCACTGTGGTGATCCATGGATTACAGATCTAATCCATGTTCCATTCAGATCTGATCTGAATAATGATGCATTTTCTTTAGAAATTCTGAATCATTCTCCAGATCAGTTGCCTTAGATATCAGATCTACTCCATGTACTTCATCTTTTGCTGAAAACCCCAAGGGGCATTTGAAGAGGAGACTCTATAGTGTACAGATCTGAAATAGATCTATATTTTTGTACACATATCTGCTCTAGATCTTAAGTGTAATCTATATCTCTTCTCAGCTAATAAAATAACATTTTCAAGCTTATACAGTCATATCTTATGGTTGCAGCCTCTTATTTTGAGCATTTCTTCATGTAATGTCTTCTTATTCTGTTCTATAATGAAAGGGCTTCAATATAACTCTAATTTTATATTCTAAATAATCATATTGAGCCTCTATATGGTCCTCCTGCTACTTCTTTACTGAACTGCAATATTTTCTGAGCAGTGTTATCATATGGTGTTGCAGTCCCATTCTTGGGCATTTTCCAGCTGTACTAGTTGTGAGAGACGTGTTTACCTCACCTAGAAGGATTTTTTTTTTAATCTCCTCTTGGATTTAGGTCTCAGATTATCAGATCTAAGGGATCCAAGGGTTGGTTTTCAATCCTATAGCATACATTCTTGAAAAATGTGTTTTTCAAGCATGCCTTGCTAAGTAGTCCCTTTTGGGAATATTATAGAATGTGAATCAAAAAATGATTGTTTGCTATGCTTTCCTAAATTACAATCATCATGTTGCTTAAGTTTCCTAGGAATTGTAGGCAATCCAGTAACACCATTTTTCTTCAAAAATTAAAGGTTTTCATATTTTAAGTGTCCAAATCCAGCATGCCATAAAAGACTTGATGGGAATGTACGTTCATCATGATGAGAACTGAATGCAAAGTTTTGTGCATGAGAATAGGTACCTTGCAACCTTAGGAGTCTTCCTTCTTCTATTTCTTTCATGAAAAGTGAGAGATATGATTCTTTTCTGACCTCAACCTTTCCATCAAACATGTGAATGGAGTGTCCTTGCTAGCGGATGTACACCAACGACAACAAGCTTCTCCTCAACTCAGGGAGGTATAGAACCTCATGTAGAAGATGGTTTGGAAGACCAGGCAACTTAAGCCCAATTTTGATAAGCCCCAATGGCTTGTGTTTAGATTTTTAT
The DNA here is from genome assembly GCA_034641835.2 of Pinus albicaulis. Taxonomy (NCBI): domain Eukaryota; kingdom Viridiplantae; phylum Streptophyta; class Pinopsida; order Pinales; family Pinaceae; genus Pinus; species Pinus albicaulis. The sequence continues at coordinate 1,093,977,102 of CM076582.1, forward strand.
GCAAGGTATATTGCTCCATCAACTTTTTAGTAAATTCTTCAAAAAAATATTTTGTAAAAGTCATGTGATATGTTGCTCTTAAATCTATCAACCAGTAATTTCTCTAAGAACTAAGTGAAGCATCAAACAAGTCTTCAATTACTCCAATGTTACAATGTGCTACAACATAATGAGTTGATTAAGGCGGTTTTCCTTTGTCTCTGTCATGAGTTTTACCTTTTTCTTGATTTCTTGCTGCACAATTCTATCCCAAGGCTGCTTATATTTAGATGCATCATGCTAATGTTTATTGCAGCATATGAAATCAAGATCAGATTTTTCACTTTAAGCTTGTCTACCCCACCTTCCTCTAAAATTTCTTCTTCCTCTTCTTCTTCGACCACCTCTTCCTTTGGAAGAATCTTGAGCATGATTCTTCTCTCTATGTGCAAAACATACAGCTTATTCAGAAGACAAAGGGGTTGTCTTCTTTCCAAAATCCTTCTCTCTTTCTGCAAAATTTTTCTCAAGGGAATCAAAGGTGATCTTCATGAGGTTTCCACTTATTTGCAATGACTCAAGATAATGTGAGTAAGTGGGATACAATGCCTTAACATAAGATATGATAGGCATGTAAACTTCTACACCAATATTTTTAATGTCATGCATGATAGATCTTAATTTTGTTGCTAAAGAAAAAGGGTCATTGTTTTTCAATTCAAGGTTGAACAACTTAATAATTAATTGAAAATTTTCAAGTTCTAAATTTGAGTCATAATTTTTTTTTAATTTCCTCAAGGCTTCATAGGCATTTGAAAATGGTGAAATATGGAGACTCACCTCTTCATTTACAGAACCTGCAATCAAGGCATAGGTCATGCACTTCTCTTTTTCCCAAATGGCGATCTCCTTTTCTTAGGTGGGCTTTGTCAATGGATTGTATCCTTCTCCTTCACAAATTCCTCTCCAAAAATCATTAAAAATGAGAGCGTGCTTGATTTTCTGAGACCACTCGGGATAGTTCTCCTTGCCAGAGAGAACTACTCCCACAACAGACATGAGAGAGTGCATTGTAAATATGTACTGCAGAAAAAATGTAGATTGCTGGAAAAGGACTCCATTCTAGTGTAAAAAATGTATTTTTCTTCAAAAAATCAATTCTGGTGGAAAAAATGCACTTTTTTGTAAAAAATCAATTTTGGTAATAAATATGTACTCGCTATAAAAACTCAGTTCTGATTTTTTTTTTTTTTTTTTTTGTAAGAAAATATTATTTTTGTAGAGGGGAGGTCAGACCTAGGGGAGGTCAACTTGGGGGAGGTCGACGTAGGGGAGGTTGAACATGGGGAAGGTCAAACCTCGAGAAGGTTAGACCTGGGGAGGTGGAATAGGAGAAGGTGAGGGAAGAGGGAGGATAGAGGGAGGGCGGAGGGAGGAGGGCAGAGGAAGGATGGAGGAGGGAGTGGGGGGACAGGGGAGGAGGGAGCGGAGGGAGGGAAGCCTGCAAAGGGGAGAGGGGAAGGAGGGAGGGAAGTAGGAGGGGAGCCTGTGGAGGGGAGAGGGGAAGGAAGGAGTGAAGCGTGAGAGGAGCAACTCAGAGGGAGTAGTGTGCAGAGGAGCGGGGGAGGGGAGCAGAGGGGGAAGCGATTGCGGGAGGAGGTAGAAGCTATGGGAGGAGGGAAGCCCGCATAGGGGAGCACGAAGGAGCGGGTAGGGGAGCCCATGGAGGAGGATGTGTAGTAAATGGTTGTGGGAGAAGCTACAGGATGAGCTACAGGAGGTGGCAGCTGTGTGGAGCGGGAGGTAGCAGTTACACAGAGGAGGGTCGTGAGTTGCGGACTATGGTGCGACAGGAGGAGAGCAAATTTTTTTTCTCTATTATCTCCATAAGAGTGGAGCATATAGGAAACATGGGCTACGATGGAGGAAGGTGTAGATATTAAAAAAAAATCGATGCCAAGAAGCCTCAGAATGAGTTGCAGGCTAAGAAAAATTGAAATCTGGATAGCCAGGAGCATGAGGGATAGTTCTGCCAGGAGCAGACAAAGAGGCAGGTCTGCCAAGAGTAGGAGGGAGCTACACCAGGGATAGGAATGCCAAAAAAGGAGCTAGCTCTGATACCATGTCAGCCCAGGAGATAACTCAACAAATTGAACTGTGAATTTGATAGAGGGTTTTCATGAATATATACATGGGGGTGAGTGATCTGGGTCCATCAACTGCCAAGTTTACCCATGATCTTTTACTTCTATGATTTTGTTATAATTTCATTTTAAAATAGCATAAAATAACACATGTGCAGATATAATTAAGAGGAAAACAAGTCAACAATCATACAACAAAACACAAGACGTTTAATAATGGAGTTCATCTAGTGTGGACTACGTATCTGGGCCTCAGTGTCTCGATGGTGTTGGTCGCTTCATTTGGTACTAGAAATGGTGATGATATACATGGACGTTGTTTACTTTTCATACAAGGAAATATGCCCTCAACATGAGTGACAAATTCTCTCCACGAAACGTTTCGCTACAAGGAACTCTCACTCATAACAAACCCCCTATTAACATGAAAACCTCACACATGGTGAAAAAGAGTATCCCACCATCAAGACAACAAGGGGATCTCAGAACATAAATGACCATTCATGATGAATACATATCACATGACATAAACATCAAGATTCTGCATCATACATCAAGCAGGAATCGACACGACATAAAACATCTCACAACAATAATCAATGAATTACATGGCAACAACACTTCATATACCTCAATGCTGAAGTTGACTGAAGAATATAATGCTCATTTTTTGGCTATTAATTCACCATTAAATTCGTGGCATCGAACGTCATGAAATCGCCTATCCACACTTTGAAATCTGGCACTGTCATTCCAATCTGGAAAATGGCCAAAAATTCAAATCCTATGTTGCAGAAACTGACATCGTCATCAGATTCCCATCGCCGAGAGGTGTAAAATCCATATAAAATTTGTCCAATTTGGACACCAGACAATTCTATCCCCTCTAAAAATCTGGCTCAGATCATGGTTCCACTACTTGTTGAATGTTGCAACAAGAAACAATGAAATTGGCATACAAAAACATCCTTGATCCTAGTGAAAATTAAGCACCTACATTAGGTGGGGCCCATACATGGTATTTTTAGGTGTATGTCTATTTTTATAATGTTGAGCAAAGTCTATTTATAGTGGGAGTCTATTTATAGACGGTTGAGCAAATTATATTTATGTATGGGCATCTATTTTTGGAATGCATGTGCGAAGTCTGTTCGTGGATTACATGTCTAAAAATAGAATGCATGTCGATTATTATTATCTCTTAATAATAATTAGACAATAAATAATAATCTATTCTCTTGAAGCACCTGATTTCAGTTAACTGAAGGAATTTTGAGTTCTAAGGTTGGTTGGTGGGACATGCAAGTGAACCTCATTGTAACTGAGTGATTCAATGTTGTAACATAGTTGGATGTGTAGTTATGTGAGTTGTAAAGTAGTTTAACTCAGTTAAGTGAGTTAAAATCAGTTGTGCTAGTTGTAACTAAAGATACCCTAGTGATAGATCAATGAATTAAATATTAATTAATTCACATGGAGTGATCTCACATGCAACTCAAAATTTACTACTGTTAACTACATGCATTTCAGATCCAGTGGAGACCCAGTTGAGAGATAGGTGAAAGGGACAGTTTGACTATCTGTTGTGACATTAGTGGGTGCACTCATGAAACCACACACACATTGGAGATGCCTATGAGTATTTCGTAGTCAAGGAAGAATAGACTTAATCATTCACAGGTTCTTGACCATCAGGGATTGCGCAATGGAGGCAGGCTATCAGGAGTCAGTAAATTGGTGCATTTGTGAGCCAATTTTTGTATGACAGTGTGAGACGATTGTATATTGTACTGAGAGCTCTTGGATTAGAGTTTTGTATGAGATTTTTTCATGATCCATGATATATACATAATATATTATAGTGTGGTTTCTAGCTTTATTCTTTCATAGTAAAAACATCTGTGTTATGTGTGATTGATCTTTCTTCATTAGTTTTCAATTGGCGATTAAATTTCCACAAAGACTTGAGTAGAAGGATTATGTATTTAACAGTGGCATATAATTGTTAGATCAACAGAATCTGGCAATACGTAATTTGTATTAAAATTTCTACATGGTATCGGAGCTGTGTTATAAATTTTCTACATGGTATCAGAGGAAAGAAGATTGCAATATTGAAGAAGTAGCTGAGTTTGTTGGTGGAAACAATTCGAATTTGCTGCAAGAATTTCTTGGTGCGATAGTTGAGTAAACATTGAAATGGCTTTCAATGGTTTGCGGTTAGAGTATGCACTTGATGGCAGCTCAAACTACATTTCATGGAAGGATAGGATGGAGGTGGTGCTTGAAGATAATGTCTTGAAGGAATTCACCGATAGTGATGTTCCTAAGCCCACTTCGATAGATGTTGCATTACTTGATGCCTAGAAAAATAAAGTAGCGAATACGAGAAGGATTTTGTTGGAAGGTGTGTGAGACCATATTGTCTCAAGCCTTTATGGAAAATCCACTCCATATTATATGTGGAAGGCTTTGACATATCTTTCCCAAAGCAGCAGTGACCATAGGAAATTAGCGCTGAAGGATAAACTCACAAAGATCAAGATGGAAAAGAACGACATTATTCTGGTATACTTAAAAAAATTTGTCCAATGCAGCGATGAGCTTGGGAGTGTAGGAGTTAGTGTTTCTGATGATGATTTAGTGAGCTTGGCTCTCTTGGGACTTCCTAAGAGTTGGCATAGTTATGAAGACTATGTTAACGGATAGGAAAAACTATCAAATTGGGAACGATTGTGGTCGGATCTAGTGCAGGAGGAGTTCACGCGGAACACCAGAGATGGCTCTTCATCAAAGCATGATGATAAAGAGGATTTTTCTTTGGCTCCTAAGGTTAAGAAGGGGGAGGGGAAGAAATTCCATTCTAAATCTGAGGCTGGTGAAGATGGAAAGGAGAACAACATGTCCAGATTGAATATTTTTCACTGTCACGAGTATGGACATATTGCCACAAATTGTCCACATAAGAAGAATAACAATATGGTTGCTAGATCTGCAGCTGGTGAGGCTCTTGCCTCGCAATTTGATCTTGACTTATCATTGATCGCATGCATGGTGTCTAGTGCATTGGGATCAGGGTGGTACTTGGGTAGTGGTGCTTCCTTTTACATGACAGGAGATAAGAAACTTTTCGGTGACTTGGTGGAGAAAGATCTCCATATGCATATTGATTTGGGAAACGATGGAAAATACAGTGAGACCAGCATTGGTACCATTAAATTTTAGAGGGTGTCAGGTAAAATATTTTATTTAAAATATGTTATGCATGCTTCACGTTTGAAGAAAAATTTAGTATCAATTGCAATGTTATAGGATAGAGGCTATGATGTTGTCTTTAGTGAAGGAAAATTTTTCCTACGACACAAAGCAACAGAGAAAGCCAAGAAGGTTTGGATTTGAGTTAATAATATATATAGATTTGATGTAGATGGGATTTCTACTAAGCTTCCTACTATTGGGAAGTGTGATAAATCCATGCAATTGACGCTTGGGAGGGAGCAGGATTTGCATGCAGGTAAGAGTGAACCTCGAGATGTGGAGCAGCCACAAGATGAGGATCATGGAGTGGGAGCAACCACTCATATAGAAGAATTTCGTGCCAGATGGGTAGAGGGAGTGCATGCAGCTATACCACCAAGTGAGAGGTGGGGTAACATGCATGAGTAATCCTAAGAAGAAATTTATGGGAAGAATTAATTGAGATGGTGTGGATCTCATGAATTGAACCTTGCTACAAGGAGGCCATAGTACAACAGTAGCAAGATTAGTTGGATTGATGCAGTCAGATGTCATGAGGGCATGAAATCAAAGTGCTAGTGTCAGATACTGGAGCGCGGATCAGAGTTGAAAACAAGAGCAGAGTGCATGGATGCAAAGGTCAACAGCTTAGTGGTTCCTAAACACACATGCATTTGGTACTAGCAGAATTCAGAAGACTTTGATGATAGGTGCATTATACTGATTCAGCTGTTTGGATGTTGTTTAGTTTTGGAAGTGTTACATGCACAAGAAACACTAGAGAAGTGTTGCATACAGAGTTACAGGGCGCATGCATGGAGTTGCATGGCACATGCAAAGGTTTCAGGGCGAATGCATGGATTTTCATGTCGCATGCAAAGAAATTCCTTTCTTCTTGAGAGCGAGTGTTGAATGTTGCAACAAGAAACAATGAAATTAGCATACGGAAACAACATCCTTGATCGTAGTGAAAATTAAGCACCTACACTAGGTGGGGCCCACACAGGGTATTTTCAGGTGTATGTCTATTTTTAGAATGTTGAGAAAAGTCTATTTATAGCGGGATTCTATTTATAGATGGCTAGGAAAATTATATTTATGGATGGGCATCTATTTTTGGAATGCATGTGTGAAGTCTGTTCGTGGATTGCATGTCTAAAAATATAATGCGTGTCGATTATTATTATCTCTTAATAATAATTAGACAATAAATAATAACATATTCTCTTGAAGCACTTGATTTCAGTTAACTGATGTGGTAAACCATTTAACTGAAGGAATTTCAAGTTCTAAGGTTGGTTGGTGGGACATGCAAGTGGACTTCGTTGTAATTGAGTGATACAAAGTTGTAACAGAGTTGGAGTTGGATTCAAGTGTTCTTCTTTTCCTACGATGGAGAAGGCCTTTCATTCCTCATTCTCTTTTGTGTTGCCATTCTTTTCCAACACTTAGAAAATACATGGTTATGTGATCCACAAAAACAACATGTTTTTCGATGCCATGATCTAGGTTCATTGTTAGAGACATGCTTGTAATCAAAATGAACACTAGAATATTGATACTTGTTATACATTTCTCTATTTTATTTGGTGCAATCATGGTGAGGATAGCTTGCCTCATCTATTTCACTACCATGTGCGATGTCATAGGATGATGGTGAAGTGTTCCCAAAAATGTCTTTCCCCAATGGTTTCAAACATGCATTGGTATCTTCTGACACCTTCAAGAATTGTCCTTCAGTGTACCCCAAACCTGCTAATCGAGGTCTTTGCACGACCTTCAATGGTTGAGTCATGCCATCACCATTAACGCCAAGTCCTCCTCCTTTGTATCCCATCTTGGTGAGGAGTCTAATGCCAATTCCTGTAATGGGTATCTCCACATTTCCCACATAAATGATAGCATGTGATGATGAAACTGAAGATACATCATCATTCTTTACCTCAGATGTCGATTCAGAAACAACTGATTATGGTTGCTGCAAGCCTTTGTTGTATTTCAAATCCTCCAAAGCCTCTTTTGTGGCTCGTAGCTAAAGCTACAGTGTCTGCTTCTCTACTTTCTCTTCTTTTAGAAGCCTCCTTAATTTAACATCCTTTGCTTGAAGGCTCTACTCGTTGCACTTCATTTCTTCCAAGGTTGCCTCTATGGCTTGCAACTGAAGCCGCACTCTCTTCTTATCCTCTTTCTCCTCTCATAGAAGAACTTTCAATTTAGTGTTATATGCTTGAATTCTATAGTTTATATCCTCATTTGAATGATGAGAATACAATGAAGGCAATGAATATTTACTGGAAGATGTGGATGAAGCATCGATTTCTGATTCTTCTTTCTCTCGTCTTTCATGAGCTTCATACATCATGTCCACCATTTTGGATATCCTGAGCATGGCCTCGTACATGCATTTTCCATCCTCCATTGTTGCACGTTGAATCATTTTTCACAACTTGCATCAGAAAGAAGATTGCTCTGATACCACTTGATCTGGGTCCATCAGTTACCAGGTTTACCATGATCTTTTACTTCTGTGATTTTGTTATAATTTCATTTTAAAATAGCATAAAATAACACATATGCAGATATAATTCAGAGGAAAACATGTCAACAATAACACAACAAAATGCAAGATATTTAGCAACAGAGTTCGTCCAGTGTGGACTACGTCTCCGGGCCTCGATGTCTCGATGGTGTTTGCGCCTCATCTGGTGTTGGAAATGGTGATGATGTACATGGATGTTGTTTACTTTTCATACAAGGAAATGTGCCCTCAACATGAGTGGAAAATTTTCTCCACAAGACGTTCCACTACAAGGAAATATCACTCATAACAAACCTCCTATCAGCATGACAACCTCACACATGGTGACAAATAGTATCCCACCATCAAGGAAACAAATGGATCTTAGAACATAAATGACCATCCATGATGAATACATATCACACGACATAAACATCAAGATTCTGAATCATACATCATGTAGGAATTGACATGACATAAAACATCTCACAACAATAACCAATGAAGTACATGGAAACAACACTTCATATACCTCAACTCTGAAGTTGACTGAAGAATAAAATGCTCAGCTACTGGATATGAATGCACCATCGAAGTCGTGGTGTCGAATGGCATGAAAGCAACTTTCCAGACTCTGAAATCTGATACTGTCATTCCAATCTAGAAAATGGATGAAAAATCAAGACCTTTGTTGTGGAAACTGACATCTTCATCAGATTCCCGTCGCTGAGAGGTGTAAAATCCATATAAAATTTGTCCAATTTGGACACCGAACAATTCTCGCCCCTTTGAAAATGTGGCTCAAATCATGGTTCCATTACCTCCCTGAATGGCTCAGGGTTCCACCTACAATAAAAAATAAGTCTGCCTCGAACTTTGCGCTCCTCCTCCGTTGGTCCACCCTCGCTCTGCCTCCCTTGCAAATGAATTTTGTGTTTTTATATAATGTTTTGGGCAGAATTAACCATGAATGCATTGTTGGTGCAATGGTAAAAAAATTAATTGGTTGCAGAGGAGTTAGGGGATCAAATCCCATCCCTCTCATAATAGTTCTTATCTGTTTTATGTTTGGGCGTGTTTTTAAAAATATATATATAACAGTGGTACGTTGTGGTTATGGCATACAACTATTGGAGGCACATTATATATATTTTTGCATTTAATTTTGGATGATGGTTTGGTTTGTTGTTTGAATCCATTTTATATGGTAGTGGGGGTGCCCGGTTGGCGGGCCAGTTGCACCGGATGGGCGGGTTCAAGCCTCGCCACCTGCAAATTTCTTGGACCGTGGTCAGAGGATAGGGGCGTGGGCCAGGTCCACTAGTGGTGGCCTGCCCAACACCATATTTATAATATGTTAAAACATATGGAGTGAGGTGGCGGGCATGACATCCCGCCCCCCATAATTTGATTTTTTTTTTATATAGGTCCGATGGTGGTGGCAGGGGTCATGGCCCGCCACCCATATTTTTTTATATTTTTTGGTTTTTTTTTTAAAACAAAAATGGACATTTTTGTTTATAACGAAAATAAGGGTCAATGGAAAAATTAAAGAGGCCACAATTTCACCCATTTTTGGGAGTTGGGTTCCCTACTGGTTGATGGTGAATTTATGGGACAGTTAAACCTATCCCACTGCCCAACTTTGACCAAAACTTTGACTCACTCTAACTTCTCCATACAGGCTCAGATTAGAGATCCATTCACACTATTGTAATCAGCAGGACGAGTACTTCAATCTGAACCTAGTTTGAGAGAAATCCAGCCACCTTGAATTTTGACCTATCATCAACCCTCTTAGTCTCCTAAGGGTGTATGGAGCCACCTAGATCGGTGAGACTGTTGGGATTCATTTCCCAATGTCTTGTAGACTTCCTTATCTTCTAATTTACACTAATATACAATTTCTCCCAATCCTTTAGGATTAGGTGTCAATATTTTTAAAGTGTGCATTATAGCGACAAGATCAAAATCACGTGTCACATAAATTCTCTTATGCTTATTTAATTCTATAGACTCATAACTAATTGCATGTCCATCTTGCATGAGAACTCCATTGATTCTCTCCTTGCAAGAATCGATGTTGATTGAGAAATATTTATTCAGATCCACAATATTTAGAATAGGGGCATGTGTGATAAGGTTATCTATCTCTTTGAAACTCACCACACACTTTAATATCAATGAAATTCCACTCTTCTTTGGGAATGTTGTAATGTTATGCCTAATATTTGAAATCCTTGAATGAATATTCTATAATATCTTGTTATCCCAATTACATATCTTACTCCTATTACATTCTTGGGAGGAGTCCACTCTAGTATGCCGTTGATCTTTCTAGGATCAAATACTACTCCTTTTGAGATAAAATTATTAAATTACAAAATTTGCAACTTTAAAAAGTCACATTTGTTGAGCTTAGCATAAAAGTGATCAAGGAAAATTTTATGGATGGAAATTTAAATTTTAGAAACCTTGGAAAATATTACAAGTTTTGAATATGAAATCTATAAAATGTTTGGCAATATTGTTGTAAAAATATTTAGATTTATAAAAATTTAATATATCTTGCACAAAATTTTGGTGTTTTTTAAGGCAAAACAATTTTATTCTATACAATTTGGGTGAATCAGTTTTAAATAAAATGGAAATTGGGGAATATTTTTTTATAAAAAATATGGAAAATTAGCCCATCAATGAATTTGAGCCCCTAAGATTTTCTTTGCAATTGATGCTCATGTAACATTCATAACATGGCCTTGATGTGTTGTTTTTTCTCCTCTTTGGTATTTGAATACACTAATATGTAATCAATAAATACAAGCACAAGTTTATCCAAGTACTTGCTAATAACATTATTTATATAACACATAAATATGGCTGGTGCATTTGTTAACCGAAATAGCACCACTGCCAATTCAAAATTTTCATATCTAGTTTTGAATACAGTCTTGTGGATATCTTGATCCTTGATCCAGACTTGATGATTCCTGGATCCCAGATATATTTTTGAAAATATTATGGCTCCTCTAAGTTGTTCAAATAAATCATCATTCCTAGACAATGAATACTTGTTTTTAATATTCACTTGTTTAAGTTGTCTATAATCAATACAGAACGTAATGATGGAGCATTACAGGGAAACATGTTGAGTCTAATGTACCCTTTATCTAAGATTTATTTTAGTTGTAGCTTTCACTCCATTAACTCTAGTGTTCTCTTTCTATAAGATGTGTTAGTCACAAACATTATTCCTAGAGTGAAATATATATATAAATTGATGTGTTATTGTGTCGAAATCCTAAAATCTCTTTAGAAATACATCATTATATTCCTACATCATAGGATGATCCTAAATTTTCAACTTAATTTCATATTCTAAACCAGTCTCTTGTATGGCATGGAGGGGTAATTCATTTTTTCTATATTTCTTCAACTATAGAGTTGAAATTTTCCTTACTAATAGAGGCTTCCACACTCCTTTTAGTGACCTTTGTTCTCCTTCATTGTCCATGTACTCATACTTTTTGTTATAATAATCTAGTTTTTCCCTATGAACTACAAACTAATCCATGCTAATTATCAAGTCATATGACCCCAAACCAATGATATTAAAAGTGGCTTGGGTAAGTATGATAGTCATCTCAAACTGGAATGATTCAATAGAATCATACACCGTCTTCTTGATTCATATGGCTAAATGACATAGTCATGACTTATCATGTTTCTTCCTATGTAAAGCATAATCTTCCACAACTTGTGGAATAACATAACTGGGGATAGAATAGGATTTAATTAAAATTGAAATGGGGAAGTGTTGGCTTGAGGGGTCCTGACTGAGGTTCGGAGGTGAAGGTTTGCCAACAAACCACTATATTACTGGCCCTTTCGGTAGTGACCCACTTGCGCAGGTCAAAGTTTCACTCGAAGTAGTATGGGAGAGTGTTGGAACCAGGTTTCCGCACCCTAAGAGAGATTAGGTAATAACGCAGGCCCACAATTATCAGATCTACATAGAAGGGTGATTCGCAAGGTTCCAGAATGTAACCAGACTATAGTTATTATTAGATCTACTCTTAGCAGGTTCGCATCCACGTGCATATCATTAATTACAACCGTAAAACAACATAATCGCAGCCAATATTGTCAACACAGATAGTTTTCATTCATTAGTAGAGATGAAATCAGTAAGTGCAACAACAGTCACATCACAGTAATATACTAAAGGCAGATACTTTCATACCACAGAGATAAAATAGATGAGTTTGCAGCTTAACCAAACAATCTTAGTTTACATAAATCATAACAGAACATATTCAGACAACATCATACGTTCTAGCAATACTTCGCATATATTACTTATCAAAATCCTCTTACATACCCCTAATACCACCTATGCACACAACCGGCAGGGTCTGCACATAGCAGGATAGAGGATCTCCTAGCACACAACTAGCAGGAGTCCTAACCCAAACAACCCAGCCCAAGATATAATAGTTCATACTTCGTATCAATCTCTATTATTTCTCTACCTATCGACTCAAAAAGGTTCAACTATTTATACTACTTTATCCTACGCATCCAATGGTTCACAAACTGTGGTTTGCAGACTCTTGGTCTACCATTGACCTACTTACAATGCATTAGGGGCTTTGACCAACCCCAAAACCCCTGTGTTAGACTAAATATAATAAAATATATAGAAAATAGACCAGATTCCCAGTTTTGTAGGAGACCCGGTTCCAATAGTCCCCCAACACAATCTTGTGACTCGTCCTGAGTCACTGAGATGGTGGGGTCTACACCTGCACCTACAATAGTTTGATCGCTTCAGCCAATGGGGGAAACACGGCTTCATTTTGGATAGTAGAATTCTGGGCGATGTCAACCAATTTCTGTAAAATCGGGCCTGTCGTCGCAGCAGTGACACTTTCTAGAGTCTGGTTGAGCTGCTTCACTGCTACATCAGCATCCTGCGACAATTTAAGGGCGTCAGCAGCCCAAGGCTTCAGGCAGTCAGTGAGGGCCTTCTTCTTCTGTCGAAGCTCCTCTATCTCAACTTAGAGGTCTTGGCTGGTTTGTAGTCGTGCCAAGCGCTGAGCAGGAACCAACGTGGGCAGAGTCACTTCCAATGTTTCAAACGTCTCCTCTTTCTACCGCAAGGCCTGGGTTATTTCACGCAGAAGCGGATCACATTGGACCTTGGTCCATAGCTGCATGGTTGTTTCCAGTAGTTGATCCCCCTATGTGATCTTCCCTGTAATGATTTCCGTAGCTGCAGTGACTAGCGCAAAGGGTATTTTTTTTTCACTTTTTGTTGGATTTGTTGGACTTCGTCTCAAATCTGTAATAATATGCATTTTTATTATGTTCACTATTTTGTTTTGGGTACTCTCGAGAGCATGGGAAAACTGTCTACTAGATCAAGAAGGGTTGCATTGTTTCCAACCCAAATACAATAGAAAAGGGTAAATTGGTATCTTAAAACCTTATATTGGGCATATTATATTAGATTTCCTTGGTCGTTTTTCCTCAGAGTGATGCATGAAAAATAGTAGGCCCTAGAATGACAGCACCAAATGAGAAGGGACTTTTAGCTAACATCAAGGATATGAGGGCCTTATGGGACATTGCCAATATTGTGGGAGCTTTGAATACTCATGCAATATAAATAAACATGGGTTCATAAAGAATGTTTTTTGATGTTTTTAACTCCTTGTAACTAGTTAGAGGGATTTTTTGTGAGGGTTGAGGTAGCTCGAGGAAACAAATAGAGGCGTATTTGGAAGGAAGGCTAAAAAATTATAGTGCTTACACGGGATGATACCACAATTTCCATCAACAGTAATAAATATTAATGTTCACAATATGTGGTATTAACACCTAATCAACTCACAATAAGGAAATCCAATGGCTATCCTAACCCCAATCAAGGCTTTAGGGCTGAAAGAAATTTAGGTCGAGGTCATTATGGATATGGAGCCGGTTCAACTTCCACTGATGGTATTCCATCAAAAAAAGGGAAAAATAAATATTATGGAGCAATGAGAAGGTAAGGAAGGAGTAATTTTCAGATAAATAATTACAATAGAGGCTACTACAATGGGAGGAATCAGAGAGCTTATCCTCATCAGAATTGCACTGCAAAAGGGAGCATAATTTGGCCAAGGAATGTCAATGAGGTATGATGCCTGGGATAAACACTATAAATGAGGACTTTAGTCAACATATTAATTAAAATAAGGGATTCATTGGTCAATCCAATCATGGAAATCACCCACCCATAGAAACAAAACATTCTCTAAATCAAATATATTTGGGGGATGCGGGGAACAAATATAATGTTAGTAAATTAGTCATCCTAACATCTTAAGCATGTATGTTAGTAAGCAGTCTCAATTTTCCTAGAGGGAAAAGTTATATTTTTTACTACCTACCTATAAAATAATTTGTTTAAAAATCCAATTTTTTTAATAGCTAAAGCATAATTAAAGTATCTACATAATAATAATAATAAATTACCAACAAGCATTTCAAAATTTAGGAATCAGAAGAGGTAACAAGTGTCATATCCTTAGAAGTGGATGCTGAAGTAGTTGAAGTAACATTAATACATGGAATTTGGGACTGTTACAGGTCAAAATACCTCCTCATCAGCTTAGAGGAGAAGAAAAATATGGAAGGAATACAAAGACCTAAATTAAACCTATTTCTACCAAGGTAACGCCTCTCTATAACAACACAAGTGCATTATAACGTAGCTGATCAGTGAATGGGCCGCGTTAGTGGCTAGGGAAACGCTCTGTTTACACTAGAGAGAAACGTTACCCATGCTTTAAGTTTGAAATGGGAAAAACCCGCGGAGAATGATTTGAATCTCCATCTTTTTCTCACAAGAGAGTCAGTACAAGAAAGGAAACTACAAAGCACCAATTCTTATTGGGAATTGCCATAAACAACTAAACTCTCAAAAGAGGCAAAATCATAGAGGTTGAGGAAACATCTTGGTTTTTTCTATTCAAGAACTGGTAGAAGGAGAAGGGTAATGATTTCTCTCTCCATCTCCTATAAAATGGAGTTGAAGGCTCTTGGTTCAAGGTCGAAGGATTGTCAAGTTTTTGAATACTTGTGAAGTAGAGATCATTGTTGTAGTGTGAAGGTCAAAGGTCAAAGAGGTTCATTGAGAGATTTTTTATCAAGACATCACCACTTTGAGAGATAGAGAGATTGGACGGCTGAGGAGGTCTTGTTGCAACCAACGGTTGTAATCCTCCTTTTTACAAATCAATAGAAATATATCTGTTTTGTCCATTCTATGCGTTGATATTGTCATTATTATTTAATCACTTATATAGCATGAGATGAATGGCTTAGATGTGCATGATTTAAATGTTTATTATATGTTGGCTTAATTGATAAGAAATGCATGTTATGTTAGAAATTACATGGGTGCTTTAATTGATTGCAGGATCTAGATTTGGAGCTGGTGAAGAAGAAACGCTGCTTCGTTACTTAGTGCTCTCCAAAGGACTCCAAGATCATTAAAGAGGTAATTCTATATCTTTTTCCATCAATTGTTTTTAAGTTAATATGAACATGTATATGCCATCTTTGTGAACTATACAACTAATCTTACTGTCTGCCTCGGGCACCAGAAAGCCCTGAGAGGGATATACGATAACCAACAACCCAAGCATTTTACCCTATAGCAGAATTGGTGACTCCACTAGGGAGTTTCCCCATAGTTTCTGAACTATTTCTTTCCTCCTTTCTTCTTTCTTCTGTTCACGGATCCTTCTAACCAGTACTTATGCCCAGTAGACATTTCAAAAGCTCACAGAGTTCAATCCTGTTTCTATTTGACCATCTGAAGAATTTTTCCCTGGCTAACGCTACCTCCGTAGGTTTTCTAGTGCATTATAACGCTGCCTCTACTTAAATACAGTGCGTTAGTCTCTAGATTAACGCTGTCTTTACTCAGAGACAGTGTGTTACTTAGACAAAACTTGTTGTTCACTGCTATGATTACGTTTTAGCTACATAATTTTTTGGCCATCAGTATATCTCCTTGACTGAATCCCTATGCTTGTTTACTAAGATGGTATTTTTGTTTGTTTGCTCTTGTTTGAAAAGTTAGTGTCAAAAGCATTTACTTTTTAGAGAAGATTTTTTTTTTTTAAGTTTTTTCTGCATCAAGCTGAGTTAATTCTGAAATTTTCAGTTTATAGACTGTTAAGAAGAGGTAGATAGAAGTCTGAATCTTTAAAGCTGAATTGTGTTATTTGAATGTTAGTGCATGGATGTTGAAAATAAACCTCTCCTTGTAGAAATAATCTTCATCGAATTGAATATTTAGAGTATGTTTTGCATGGTTTCTTGAGTCAGAGTCTCATTACATTTCATACGTCCACTCCCCCTCCGCAAGACTAATAATCAAGTACACTAAGAATCAAGTGATAATAAAATCAATCACATTACTCTTTTTTGAGCTCACACAAACAGTACTTTAGGCTAGGATCTTGGGTTAGGAAAAGTGAGAAAATCACCCAAGATCTCAAAACTTGAAACTAGAGTCATTAATGAGCGAAATCCTACTGCATTCATATTATCGGGACTGTTCCTTTACTGGAGCTCAGCACGAGACAACACTTGGGTGCACAAGAAGGTAGCCTGCCTTCAACTGCATCTGGTGGGTGTGTTATATATTTGGGTTCCCTTCTGGGATGTCGAAACTAGATCGGGGATCTAGGTATTATACCCATATAGCACACTGTCCTTGACCGTGGACCCCCCTGATGATGTTTGTGATTTGAGGTATCTTTAGTGGCATACTTTTTAGGGACTTACACAAGGTGACTGGGATGGGTTTTACTGGTACCTAAAACAGACGGACCCACTCTGTCTTCGGTCTTTAGGAGGGTACTCGTCTTCACGAGAGTGCTTACACCTATCGTCTGAGGTTCGGGAAAAGCTCTAGAGTGACCGTAACAGTACTTTCGACCAACCCTCTCTGTATACTATTGTGATACTGGATTTCATCACCAGCAAATGGTAGTACTCAGACAGGGCACCCTATTCGGGCTGCTTGCTGATTGATTTTAGAGAGTCCTTTTTTCTTTTTTAGGTGTGTGGTTACTGTCATTGAGACTTTATAATACATCACAATTTATTAAAATTTGTTAAAATTAAACAGGTCACCGTGGTGTCCTCCGACCCACGCCGTCTGTCTCGACGACAGCAAGGTCTACCTCCTCTAACTATTGAGGAAGAACTGAACCTTGCTGAACCCATGCCTTCTACGGAAGAGCAGTCTCCTCTGACTGATCTTGATTGTCACATAGCCTCATATCATCCGGAATTTCTGGAGGACCCTTTCACTGAAGGGGTTGTACCTCATTACAATCCTCCACTCACTGATCCATTGGGGCCTGTGATAATTCAGATTCCACCACGCAAAGATATGTCTTCGGTCGCAAAAACATCCATTTCACCACTAGCATCCACAGGGTCGATGCCAATGGCAACCATCCCAGGTTCGCCACCATCCTCCTCGCCAGTGGTCAGTTCTATGCCATCATTGGGTAGCCCCAGTAGTCAACATATACCGACTCCCAACCCTATGGTCATCACAACTGTCAGTAGCCTACCGAATCCTTCGGCATCTACTTCTACCGTGACCACGTTGGGACCCACAGTAGCTCCTCCCATGAGTATGACTACTTCGGTGCCTTTTAGCAACCCTTTCGGTTGGAACCCTTTGCTGAGTTCAAACCCCTTGGCCACTATACCAGGGGGCAATGTCACCAGCACGCAGGTAGCAGGGAACATTTCACTTCCCCTGCAATCCTTAGGATAAATGGGACAACCTATTGTCAATAATTTTCCCTTAAGTGGTTCAAATATAGGTGTAGGGTCTATGTCGTTGCAAAACTATGCAAGTAGTAGCATGCCTCCAGGAAACTCTATTGCATCCATTTGGACTAACCAACCCCAACCTCCATCTGGAATGGGAGGGCACTTTTATACTAGGGGCAACCAACCGTTCGCCCTGCAATACAATATGCCCTATGGAAAGCAACAGTATGTCCCTACTCCTCCACCTATCGGAATTTTTTATCAAAGTCCCACTTATCCTCCTGGTAACACGTTGATGGGTGGACCCTATGGTCTAAATAGTCAGCCCAGACTGCCTTGGTTAGATTCAGGGGCAAATCCACAATTGCCATTTTTGGCAGCTTTGGACATTCCTAATATCCATAAACTGACTAACGACCCCATCAATCACAACTTTCTTTGGCCTCCAGTACCGCATAAGATTCCTTCTGACATCCTGAAGTTCGATGGGAAACAAGGGGATGACCCAACCGCACACATCACTACCTTTCATCTATGGTCTATATCCAATTCCATGGTGGATGATAGTGTTTGGCTTCGATTGTTTCCCCGCACCCTTACAGGCAATGCCGCCAAGTGGTACATTGAATTGCCACGTGCCGCAATCAATAATTTTGGCACTTTAGCGACGGAGTTCCTAAAGAACTTCAAATTACCAATTAGATTTGAAACCGAAAAGGAATTGTTAACCTCGCTGCGCCAAGACATCGCCACCCACATCTCTGATCATATTCATGAATGGAGACGTAGGAAGAGGCTAGTCAAAGTGCCAATCTCGGATCATCTCTTAGCCAATTGGTTTTGCAAGTCTCTTTTACCCCGCATCTCTAAATACATTGGCCTTTCTGGTGTGGTTATAGAAGATAAATGTATTCACCATGCCCAGCATTTCGATTTAATATGTTCACAATCTGGCACGCTATATGATCTACTCCCCCATGCCCCTGGTAACCCAAATCCTTCGGCCACTCAGAAAACTAGAGCACATGCCGATGGTCTCGTTGGCACAATCTCCGGTGTGGCCACAAAGCAGTCTCGGGGGCAAGCCTCCCACCCATCTTCGGCTGCCACCGCCCCTCACCAAACGACTACTCTTCCTACCGCTGAGGTGAATTCTATGCATACCTCACAAAAACCTAGTGGGAAAAATAAGAAGAACAAGAAAAAGACATCTTCTTCGGAAGAGCAGTCGGATAATCAGAATAACCCTAATAAAAAAAACGCTGCCAAAAATGACAAAGGGAAGGATAAACCCATGAAATTTCCTTGCAAGCTCTGTGCAGAGGACCACTTGACATACAAATGTCCTCGGCTGCAGGAATGCACCGATTTTATTTCCAACAAGGATTCTGGGCAAACACCTGCTATTCTTCATAATCCTTTCCCTAATCAGTAGCAGCAACATCAACACATGGTTGACAGTCCGCCACAACCCCATCAAAGGGGCAATGGTGGTTCGCATCCTTTTGGTGAAGGACCATCTGCCATTTATGGCATTGAGAGCGTTGAACTTCAAACTCGAGCCAAGCTTTATGGAAATCCTACCATAGATGCTCAAGAACCTGGTACTAGTTCAAATCCACCATCGCCCAATGATTTGTATATCGAACGGCCTACTGCTGAACCCGTGATTCGTCCCCCCAAAAGGACACTTCGATGCACGACTCATAACACCTCTACACGTGTAACCCAAAACTACAACATTGTAGAAGATTTGGCGTAGGCACCGTCAGCTATGTCTGCTCTCAAAGTATTACAAACCTGTCCAGCACAAAGGAAAGCCTTGCTTTTGGCCATTGGTGGAATAGACCCCCAGGATTCCATGCTAGCTATCTTCGATATGGAAAAGGTTAAACCTCGCCTCTCACACCAACTCGCATTCCAGGTGCATTTTGTGTCGAAAGGGAGACCAATCCATCACACTGTCATAGACGAAGGTGCTTCGACCTGCGTTATGTCACAAGCTTGCTGGCTCAATTTAGGTTCTCCTACCCTCACCCCACCATCGAATTCCCTCAAATCTTTCGATGGCCACACGTTCCTCCCAAAAGGTACCTTGCTAGCTTTCCCATCACTCTGAGTGGGAAAACGGTAAACGTGGATGTTGAAGTCGTAGAGCGCCATCTAGACTATAATCTATTGCTTGGTCGTAGTTGGTCTTATGCCATGACTGCCATTGCGTCTTCGATCTTCCAACTCATCCTATTTCCATTGGATGGGAAAATAGTCACAGTGGATCAGCTATCCTTCTGCACTCCTGATTATGCCACGTTACCAAGTGGAACTGTACCCATAATAGGAGGCTTTCCTAACTCTTACGTCAGTATCGGTACCGGTCTTTTGAAGGCATCTTCTTTACTGGGTTGTTTTCCTCTCCCACCGCCACAGATCCCAAACATGGTTGCAATGATATCCACCACTTTGGATGGCTCTATCGACCCATGGATCATTCCGGCACCTTCAAACATTGATTCCTACAGAGATCAGATGTCGCTCTCACCAGCCGAGTTGGCTTACCAAGCCATCCAAATAGCATCTAAACCCTCCATTGATATGGTTTCGACCAAAGGTACAAACCTCCCGCCCATCACAGTTCTCTCTAAGGATCTCCTCAATGAAGTCTTGCCTACAGACGAAGATATTCAAGAGATCATGTCTCTAGAAGAATGACCTTGGGGAGAGTTTCACCATCGCGCTTCGATGATTGACTCGGAGGCGATAAAAACTGAAATCCCATCTTTTGACCAACCTAATATGGTTCCCTCCACTTATACGACTGTTCAAAATATCGATTCAGAAGGGAACATGGGTAATATTTCTAAGACAATGCTCATAGATATCTTGGTCAAAACGGGTATCGTGGAAAATATTCAGATTGGAGCCGACTGCAATCCTGAGGAAATTGCGTGCTTCACATACCTTTTCAAGGAATTCCGCGATGTGTTTTCTTGGTCTTATGACGAAATGCCCGACATAGACCATTCTATCATCGAGCGTTCTTTTTATAGTATTTTTCTTGCTCGTTAATCCGAAAAACCTCGAGTTCCCTTCTTCGGACTCATTAAACTTATACGAAGTTGATATCGAGCGTTATTTTTATGGTATTTTTCTTCCTCGTTAATCCGAAAAACCTCGAGTTCCCTTCTTCAGACTCGTTAAACTAATACGAAGTTGATATCGAGCGTTCTTTTTCTGGTATTTTTCTTGCTCGTTAATCCAAAAAACCTAGAGTTCTCTTCTTCAGACTCGTTAAAACCATGAAGAAGAACTGAGCTTTCTTTTTAGGAACCTTTTTCTCGCTCATAGAACTGAAAAAACCCCAAGTTGACTTTGTTGGGCTCGTTAAACTACCACGACAGAGAGCAAGGAGCCATTATTTTCCTCTTTTTCAAAGCTCTTTAAACCGAAAAGTAACCGAGTTTTCTCTGCGTGACTCGTTAAAATTTCACGGAGGGTACCAAGTTTTTCTTTGTTGGACTTGTTAAAATTTCACAAAGAGCATTGAGTTTACTCTGTCTCCTCGTACTCATAAAAAAATGAGGTAGACGTCCATCGAACATAGATTTCTCACTTTTCCGGCTTCGATGGACTAACTCACAGAAAATGAACTGTTTCGGGCTTACTATTATCCCTTTTTCGTGCCCGGTTATCAAGACATGACAAAGGTACCCCAATGGAGTCATATTTTACGATATTTTTTAGACTCTCTAAACATGAAAAATTCACCAAGTTTACCCATCTGGACTCGTTAAACCTAATCAGACGGGGCACAGAGTTGTCTTTTATGATATTTTTCAGACTCTCTAAACATGAAAAATTCACCGAGTTTACTCGTCTAGACTCATTAAACTTAATCAGACGGGGAAAAATTTGGACAAAATGGATACTACCTCTGTTACATTTCAGAAAGGTCGATTTGGCAGCAAAATTCTTGAACATGGCACTTCCTAGAAAACTCTTTCGCAGTTAGCCGAACCCTACCATCTATGAGTATTAGCCTTCATTTCCCAGTGTCCCTGCACCGGTAATCCTAACACACTCTTTGGTGTTCATCACGCTTTAGCTACCTAGTACCCTGCTAGAGTGCCTTCTATTGTTCAAGCAGATCTCGTTATCTACTGCTCCTGTTATCAACCAAACCGCTCATTATGCCAGAAATTATTTGTCGTCTGACGTTCCCATTTACTCTTCCTTATCTCAAATCATAAACAAAATCAGTTGGTTTCCGTTTCGTGTTGACTGATGTAGGACGCCTCAGTGCCTACCTTTCAACATATCACTTCCTATCGACTTCAACACCTTATCTAGGAAGTTGATCCAGAAACACATCAGTACCCGGATACTTGCAGACATCAGTGGCAGGTAGTCTTGTGTTTGATCAGGGGTCTTCATCATTGGCTCCTGGTCGAATGATTCTATGAGTGTTCGACTTCAACTCCTTTTATTCACACTCGCTAGATTGTACTGGGCATCTTAGGGACCATCATCATTATCGGTGGCCACCTTCGCGTCTGTTAACAGTTTTCATTATCGACTGGTAATCAGACGATTTCTCACATGTTCAACGACAGCTCCTTCATTCACATGTTGAGGAATATGCAGTTTAAGTGAATCGGCGGTCAAGACCTTGGGGCAAAGGTTACATCATTAAAGTTGTGTTCCCTTCCCCAAGTTGCGATATTGTTTATGGAGACAGCTTCTTCAGCCTGATCCTGTTATGACAGACACTTCCACATTGTGCTTATCGGTGGACAGATTCTTCATATCTCTATTCTAGATAAATCATGTTGTTTAAGCTACTGAGCATGGGAATGCCCGACTCAAGGCAGATACTATATTTTCTGACATATGTTGTTGTTTCAGGTTTTCCTCAGTCTTTCAATCTCTTTATCTCTACACAAATTATAAAGTATTTTGGCCATCATCTTCGTCTCTAACCTCACACTTTAGGGGGCATCTGTTACAGGTCAAAATACCTCCTCATCAGCTCAGAGGAGAAGACAAATATGGAAGGAATACAAAGACCTAAATTAAACCTATTTCTGCCAAGGTAACGCCTCTCTATAACAACACAAGAGCATTATAACGTAGTTGATCAATGAATGGGCCATGTTAGTGACGATTACCTTGTCATTAAGAGAACAACGTTGTCTGTGTTTTGGATTTCCCAGCCGGGAAAAACCTGTGGAGAATGATTTGAATCTCCATCTTTTTCTCACAAGAGAGTCAGTACAAGAAAGGAAACTACAAAGCACCAACTCTTATTGGGCATTGCCATAAACAACTGAACTCTCAAAAGAGGCAAAATCATAGAGGTTGAGGAAACATCTTGGTTTTTTCTATTCAAGAATTGGTAGAAGGAGAAGGGTAATGATTTCTCTCTCCATCTCCTATAAAATGGAGTTGAAGGCTCTTGGTTCAAGGTCGAAGGATTGTCAAGTTTCTGAATACTTGTGAAGTAGAGATCATTGTTGTAGTGTGAAGGTCAAAGGTCAAAGAGGTTCATTGAGAGCTTTTTGATCAAGACATCACCACTTTGAGAGATAGAGAGATTGGAAGGTTGAGGAGGGCTTGGTGCAACCGATGGTTGTAATCCTCCTTTTTACAAATCAATAGAACTGTATCTGTTTTGTCCATTCTATGCATTGATATTGTCATTATTATTTAATCACTTATATAGCATGAGATGAATGTCTTAGATGTGCATGATTTAAATGTTTATTATATGTTGGCTTAATTCATAGGAAATGCATGTTATGTTAGAAATTACACAGGTGCTTTAATTGATTGCAGGATCTAGATTTGGAGCTGGTGAAGAAGAAACGCTGCTTCGCTACCTAGTGCTCTCCAAAGGACTCCAAGATCATTAAAGAGGTAATTCTCTATCTTTTTCCATCAAGTGTTTTTAAGTTAATATGAACATGTATACACCATCTTAGTGAACTATACAGCTAATCTTACTATCTGCCTCGGGCACCGGAAAGCCCTGAGAGGGATATACGATAACCAACAACCCAAGCATTTTACCCTATAGCAGGGACTTAATATGAGCCACCCAAGTGTCCCTTCTCTCAAGACAGATCCCTTCTATTAAGACATATCCGTTGGTTTCTCTCGATACATTTGACGTCCTTGAGACATACAAATAATTATATCTTGCAGCCTTGTTTTCAGTAAGGACCCTTCCGAATAGGGTTTGTATTTTGCATTATTGTGATAAGGTGTTGAGGTGGTTATTTTTCCTACCCTTGGTATGACTAGGTTTTGGAAACCACTGCCCAATTTCATCCATTATCTATAAATTTGAGAAGGAATAATTATCTCTAGCTGTTAGGATTTCCAATTACTAAATTTCATTATAGGTTTCTAGGGGTACAAACAAATGAAAGGGTTTAGTGGCATCTTAGGCCTTTTTTTGGGTTTACTTTCAACCCTGTGGATTGTTTCCTCCCCCCCATGCCTACTTCTCATACATTGGAACTGCATATTGTCAAATAGGCATATCCTTCTAGTATCAACACATAAATGGCCTAGAACAAAAATTTGAGTGCAGAAATAAGGCAAAGTAACATTTGTCAACACGATTGGGATGATGAAACCCAAAAGCAACCATACCAACTCCAAAGTGTGAGAATCCAGTAATAGATATTAAAACAAAACGGGTACATGTAAGGTTTGGAAAAAGTAAAATGAAATACACCACAATGCATGGATATAGTCCCACTACTAAAACTACAAAAATGAGAGAATGACCAAGCCCATATGAAAAAACAACATCAAAATCAAACAGTCGAAGCTAAGTAAAATACTAGGAGCTAAATTATAAATATAAGAAGGCTTAAGAATTACAAAAGACGTAGTGACCTTTGTGCATCAAAGGAAGACTAGCAAGGGTCCTTGCATACCAATTACATTGAGAGAAATTGAAAGGAATTGGTATGCAACTAGAATATGGTATGAACTCCCAACATACTTCCTTAGCCCTGAGCTACATAGAACTGATCCCCAATTTTCCCCTACACAAACTGCATATAGCTTCACTCTCATATCCTTTCCCTTCGGAGCCGCTCTCAAGGATGAAAAGCAATTATACTTGCATATTATTTTTTACGAGATGCCTCCATCTAACCTATATTTCTCCCAAAATGTAGGCCATACCTCATTTCTAAAGGCTTCAATATTTTTCCGTGGGACTATGATTTTGAGACAAACAAATCACTTTCTCTGTAGTTGGAGTGGAGTGGTGGCCACCCCCTCCATTTAATGTAATCGCCTCCGCGAGGTGGTAGACAGAACCACCAAGTCCACCAATATCCTCGATACACAACCCCATAGGGGAGTCCCCATGTGCTATATTTATTAACATATTGTTATATATTAATGTTAACATCTTATATATGTTTAGATTAATAATATAATAATATTAGAAAATATTACAATAATAATTTTCATACATTTATTAATATAAGAATATTTAATAAATATGTATGTAGACCTTCATAAACTTTAGCAGACATATCATTGTTGTGAGGCAAGTCCATTGTCACACAATCAAGAGGGTATCATACACCAGTTTTGTGTCTAGCTTGGTTGTGACATTAAAGTTAAATTATTATTATTATTATTATTAAAAAATTAATAATTATATTTATTATTTATTATGTATTTTAGATTTATAATATGTTCATATGATATTTTATAATTTGAATCCTAATGGATAATATTATTATTATAAATAATTGAAATATTAATAAATAAATGATAAACTAGAATAACATACATAATAAAATATTATATGGCATTGGGATGTGTGAAAAAATTTTTGATTAGGAGGGTTTGGTTGACTAAAATATTAAGGAAAAATTAACACAATTTAATATGAGAAGGTGTAGGATTAGGGAGACATACTAAATAAAACTCATAACGAAGGTGAGGGAGAGGGTGGGGGGATACTTTAGGGAAACATAATATGAGGGGATTGTGTGGGTCGGGGTAGATGTTAGGGAAAATGTAATATGTGGGAATATGGGGTTGGGGGGTAATATTAGAGAAACTTCATAATGATGGTGATTATGAGGGTATATATTAAGAAAAAATCAATATGAGGAGGCTATGGGGAAAGGGAAAAATTAAACAAAATGTTTTAATTTTTCCTTACTATATACTCCCACCCCCTAAATGTTTCTCTAAACTCTCCCTCCAATTCCACACTTTTATTAGGGAAATAATATCTCCTCACCCTTCACCTAATAATTTTTCCCTAATATGTCTTTCTCTTGTCTCTTGTTATGATTTCCCTAACATCTTCCCCCAACTCGCTCTCATAATTAATATCCACCACCGCTCGAGAATCATTATTTTTGTGAGTATTTTCCCCATCTATGCCCTTATTGTGAGTAAAGATGGGGTGAGATATTAGAGAAAACTTATGAGGGTGGGGATGGGATTAAGAAGAGATAATTAAGAAAAAATTCTCATAGTTTACCCCAATATCTCCATCGCCCACCCACTTGAAGATAAATAAAAATATTAGTAAAAACTTAATATAATTATAATTTTGATTTTATAAAATAAAATATGGTAAACATAAATCACTAATAATAAATATAGTATGCAATAAATTATCAACAAATTAAATTCTTTGATTTAATTTTATATAATTTGATTATTTTAAAATAATTAACTATTATATTAATAAACCCATGAATATTTTTATGAATTTTCATCGAATAAGTATTTTCAATACTAATTTGAAATTGAGGGAGTAAGAAAAGACATATTAAAAATAAACAAACACAATAAATAATCATCTATCATCTTAATAGAGTTTTTATATTTATTTTTCTAAGTAAATATTTATGAGATTTTCTTCCTATTTTGAATGTTTATAATAAAATAATTTATAAGGGTTTTTATATTTCTTCTTATAAGGAAATATTTATGATATTTTATTCCTTTTACTGGAATGTTTATATACAGCTTGAGTGGGCCTAATGGTTAAGAGCATGTGTTTCCTCCTAAGAGGTCACAGGTTCAAAACCAAATGGGGGTAGAGTATGTATGCCTTGATAGACTTAGCATTGGATCCCCCTTGTCCCACAAACAAGGGGGTCTCATACATCCACTTGGTGGTGGGTCCCTTGTCCCACAGACAAGAGGGTCTCATGGTGACCTATGTTTGGAATTGATTTGTCATTCTTCAAATCATTTAAAAAAAAATGTGATTAAGTATTTTATTAGCATCAATCAACTCACAAAAGTAAAAAAATGTAAGAAGTAAGATTCAAATTTGAAAAAGGAATGTAAAAATAAAACTTTCAATCATCCAAACTAATCTCAATTAAAAATGAAAGTCTACATATATAAATTTTTATATCAAGATAAGTTACATATAATTCATTAAAACCATTTATCATTCAATTTTGAAAAAATTAATACCAAGTTAATCACAACAAAAAAATTGCAGTTTTCTTTTTCTTTTTCAAATAACTTTTATGTTTTATAATTTTAATAAAATTTACTTTCTTCAAGTTAATATTTAATTTTATATGTGATATTAAAATTAGATATTACATTTCCCGGATGTGGGTGGCCAACATGTCTGAAAGGTAGCAAAGGTGGTGGGCTGGTGCGTGGGGTTCTACCACCGCCACCCTACTCTGCGTCCTCCATGCCATTAATAGCATTAAAACTGCGCCGTCCGGGGCATTTACGCTGCACATTTTCCCAGACTTGCGCTCGCTCCACAGAGATATGGCTTCTCCGGGACGCTACAGACCGACTTTGTTGCCCTTTCATTCCTACTACTCCTGGGCGGTCTCTGAGCCAAGCTCTCGGACCAATACTGGATGCAGGTGCTCACTTTCCTGTTGTATAAAACTTGCTCCTGGTATGCACTTCTCGTAGAGCTCCTTTTGCACTCAGAGTTTCGGCATTCGCTCTATCTCTCTCCCTGTGGAGATCAATTCTTATCCGCCTTCGGTCCTCAGTTTTGGCACGCCTGCCCTGACCCTGCCCTCGGCTTCCTGCTCTTTCAAGCTCAGCTCTTCTCACCTGAATACCATGCCTCGTTTGCGCCACAGGATGAGAAGCAGACGAGGCTCAAGCCGTGGTGGTCCTTCCCGACACCCTCCTCCCTCCTCGCCTAGCTCCTCTTCGTTGCCGTCTGATTCCATGCGAGGTCGATATACTGAGACACGCAGCGGGAGGAGCTCTTTGGCGGGGCAAGGGACTGCTCTGCCTGCAAGAGGCCTCTCCAGTCTCCTCCCGGGTCAGCAGCACAGGGCTCGGTTCTGCTTCCCCTGCTTGCTTAACATGCCTACTGTCACTGCCACCATCACCATTGATTTCAAAGAAGAGCCACCTAATTCGACTGTCGAGCTCACCGACTCTCTTCTGGCGCAATTGACGACTGATAGGCCCTATTCTCCTTCTAAAGAAGGTCAGAAGCGGAAGATGGTTGAGGGCAGCTCCTCGCAGGACCCCTTCATGGATTCTGGAGCGGGCGACTTCAAGAGAGGTTGTTTCACTGGTCGTGTTGTCAAGGAGGGGGCAGACGCTACCAAACAGGATGCTCCGGGTGATAATGTTGATGTGCAGGCTGAGGAAGACCCCGACGCCTACGCCTGCCATGTGGTTGAGTCTCCTCCTTCCTCTCAAGGTAATTAATGGCCTTTCTTCTTTCTGGCTTGTTTTTGGCTGCTCGTTGTGCCAGGCTCAGCTTTGGTAATCGTATGCTGACTCAGTTTAGCTCGTTTTACTTCTACTTCTCTTTTGATTGCTGGTTTCCCGTTTGTGGGCGGCAGATTATCCTGTATAAGATCGATCATGTTTACAATTCCAGAGCTAATTGTTGTGGGTTGACTTGCTGTTGGGGTTCTCCGGCCGGTTTCCCCTATGAGGGCGACTTTTTTTTGCTAAGATGCCTGACTGTGCTTCATTGTTGTAACTGTCTCTCGGCACTATTTGTTGTTATTTTGACAAAATGTCATGGCTGTACTAGAATGCCCATCTCTCGGGCCAGAATTTCTGAGGCCTCGGCCTCCATGTCATGTATTTTTGTATATTAATAGATTAAGCTTATTCAGAAGAAAAAAAATAAAGAAATAAAAATTAAAAAATTAAAAAAAAATTAAAAAATTAAAAAATAAAAATAAAAAAATAGATATTACATTGGAGCATATAAAATTCCTTTTTTTTAATAACAATTAAGCTAAAATTACTAGTCTATATATCATATATATCACAAACTTGAAAGAATGTTTTTTCATTTAAAAACAAAATTGAAAACTAATGAAAGGGAGGTTTTGAAAAATATCATTTAAAAACAAATTTGAAAGCACATGACAACTCAACTTAGTTTAAATGGTAATTAAGATATTGGTTTAAGGAATGGTAATTAAAGATGGGTTTAAGATTTTAATAGGATTCTACCATAAAAAGCTAACTAATGGTCCAAAAATTGCCTAATAGTGGACTTGTCCTTTAAGGAATGCATTGAATATAGTCTTGTTTGGTGAGTGAATCATGACATGAATATGTGATTAAGAGGAGGTTGTACATAGGAGCTGGAAATTCAAACAAGTATGAGTTTTAAGTAGAGAAATGTACAAGGTTGCCAAAGATATATATAAACAATTATTGTCCATTTAAACATAAAAAGGAACAATACTTTAATTCTTTAATCACGTCTTTAGAGAAATTCTGTATATAATTTTAAAATATTACATAAATTTTAAATAGATTTATCATTATCATTATTTTTATTAATTTATTATTATATTCTAAATTTTATAATTACTTTTTTAAATGAAAAAAATATTAGATATTTAATATATTTATTTTATATCTAAGAAGTTTTTAGAATATTTTTAATTTAAGAACAATTAAAAAAACAAATTCGAAAACACACTAAAATATAGTTTTCAAGAATATCACAAAATATGACAAGATTCAAAGCACGTGACAATTTCGTTGTTTACATAGTAATTAAAAGATTAATTTAAAAAAGATTAATTAAAAGATTGGTTTAAGATTTTAACTAAAGCAATATTAAGTAAAAAGGTTGGAATCAGTGTAACATTTAAAAAAAACAAACATAATTTAGAAAAAACAACTGCAACATACATAATTTAAAAAAAAAACGAACTGCAACGTTGAAAATACAAAAGAGTTCAATTTTAAGAAACATCGTAAATTACAAAGCACTAATACTCACTTAAAAGATTGTTTAAAGAATGGTGATTAAAAGAATGGTTTAAGCTTTTAATTAAAAGATAACTTTGACTTTGAACTCAACGGTCCAAAAAACCTAAAACTCGACCTAAATTTTCATGAGTGATTATATATACTAGCGCCTGATTCTGCTCAATGAAGAATGATCGATTGAGAAGAGGTTCCGCACAAGAAATTCAGGAAAGGCAGGAGGAGGCGGTCAAGCGGATTTTCACAGGCACGGTAATTTTTTGTTTGTCTATCCCTTTAATTAGTTCCAGAGGGACATGGACATTTTTGTAAGCTGATAAACTGTCAACTGTCTTTTCTGTTCATTCAACAGGTTAATCATCTGGCGCTGTTAGCTTTTCCTTTCTCTCTCAAGCACTGTGTCTTGTCTTATGGAGCGCTCCATAAATGTACAGTTTAGTGTTGTACTGTGTAGTGTTGTTGTATGCGTTGTGTAGTGTTGTTGTGTAGTTTTTTTGTTGTGCGTCTGCAAGTGTTTGTGTTGTCTCTGTGCTAATTGAGAGAGGAGGTAGAGCAGCATTTCCAGTGCTTTTGCAGCAGCAGTGAATGAGGAGTTTCAGTTTCCATAGTTTCAACTTTCAACTGCAAAAGAAAGATTCGTACGAATTAGAAAGGTTAGTATTCAACTTTGTTCATGGCCATGTTCTGTTAGTATTCTTTGATTGATGGCTCTGTTCTTCTTTATGCAAGGGTTAAGCTGTGTGAATAGTTAGAAAGAGGCAAATGTATATGTATGAATGACTTGTCATGTTTATTTATTTTCTAAGGGTACCTCAATTTATTTCACAAGAAGCCAATTAGATGCCCCATTATCGATCCTCGTTAACTCAATCCTTCGGCGTCCCATTGTGTGTTATGTACTCACTAAAAATCCACAGTTGATGTAGTTTTTAGGTCATGGAAACCCTACCCTAATATCAAGGGCAGAGTGATCTGGGTGCTGATGGCTATTTGGACCTGCAGAGGAAGATACGAGGGAATCATTGCACTTAACTTTAAATGTGTCTCCACTGTCCTCCACATCATGCACTTAACTTTCTGCTTCATTTTTCTGTGTAATGATGCATTCGCTCACTTCGAAACTATCCTAGACTCATGACCCTACTGCCTAACTCTGTATAATGCTAGACTCATGACTCAACATTTTACAGAATCGTGACTCATGACTGACTACCCGACATTTTACAGAGTCATGACCCATGACCGGACCACCCGGCCTTTAATTGAAATATGTAAAAGGAAATGAAATAATTAAATGAACCTATTAATCTATTCCAACTTACCCAATTTAGAACAAACATAAGATGACGAGTGGAGCAACATCGAATGGGATTTTTTCACAAGAGGTACCGTTAAGAAAATAAATTGAGGTACACTTCCATTCGATGTAGTCATGTACCTCAATTTATTTCACATCTCTGCAATGCTGTGCAGAGATGTCATCTAAATCAGTGTCATTTTAGAAAAGCAGTGAGGTGGAGGGTCAATAATATATCCTGCCTCCCAGTGAGATTGTCTGAGGTGTTTTATTCTGACACCATTCCGGTGGTGGATCTCCAGCGCTTGGATGGCCCTAACATAGCATAATAACCTCGTTGTCCGCTCGCGCGGCCTCCACACTAATACTAAAACCAAAATGCTCCAATCTGTTCTATTTTTAGATTGATACCAGTGTTCCAATCTGTTATGTTTTTAGATTGATACCAATTTTCGAATCTCATGTTCTGTTTACCCGAGCCCCAATCCCCAATCCTCAATGGATTGATTGTTTGTCCTTTCCAACTAGTTACAATTTAGAGGTAAAAATTACAATATTACTTCCTACAGTAATTCTCGCTCAACCTACGTAGTCTACTTGGTCAGCTCTCTTGCCTGGGAGACATGGGTTCAAGTCCCAGCAATGCTGCAATTTATTTATTTTTACATTGTAACTCGAAAAGTTTCACAACAAAGCAAACGTAACGTTTGTTGTTTGTTTGCATTCTCGTAGTAAACCGTTGGATACTCATATATTGATGTGTTTTTTTCAGTATTAAAGGGACGCAGTGTTTGTGCTCCTAAACCGGCGATATTTCTAATTCCTATCTAAAATAGGAGTTTGTATGAATAAATTGTATATTTAGATTTTGAATATCGATTGTATGTATATTTGAATATATATATATATATATATATATATATATATTGCGATGCGCCCGAGCATTCACAAAAAATTATGCCGATGTCAAAGCCTAACCCAGCCTTATTTGATTTCTAATAATCTAGGTGGTTGGTCCTAGCCTTGTTTGATTTCTAATTTTCATTCACCAACGGGACTATCATCCACTGATTTCTAATTTTCATCCACCAACGGGACTATCCCAGATTTCTTTCAAATAGCTAAACAAGTATCATGGGAACAATTTAATTGTTATTATATTAAATTGGTAAATTAAATTATATTTGTATGACTTTACATAATTATATTGTATTAATGTTTTTTATATACATATTATGAATTGTACATTTAATTATTTTACTAGTTTCTATGAAGTGTTTGTATACTAACAATATCATTTCAATGTTGTATGTTGCAGAAAATTTATCAATACCAAGTCTATCATGAGCCAGCTGAAGACATTATCAATTTTTTTTCATGTTTTGTAATGTTGTAGTTAAAAAGATTTATATTTCTTTTTTTTTAGATGGGCCCATCAAAGAATTGTACATGAACACAAAATATCATTAATAAAAGGAGTAGGCTTTTTTTTGTGTGGAGGGGAATTCATCCCCTCCAAAAGGCTCTTAGGAGAAGGTTAAATTGTAACCCTCCCTTGAGTTGTGTTCCTTGTGCTCTTGATTTCATGATCTTTAGTTTATGATAACTCCTATATGCACAAACTCAACTATATTATTTTATTATAATAGTAATTTATAAACATGTTTTAAAAAATTTCCCAACATACACACAAATGGAAAAATCACTCTTATTCACATAAATTATTTAACATTTTTTCAATGTTTTAAACATCTTTCCAACATACACACAAATGGAAAAATCACTCTTATTCACATAAATTATTTAACATTTTTTCAATGTTTTAAACATCATCCCAACATACACACAAATGGAAAAATTACTCTTATTCACATAAATTATTTAACATTTTTTCAATGTTTTAAACATCTTCCCCACATACACACAAATAACAAAATCACTCTTATTCACATAAATTATATAACAATTATAACATATATTTATATAATTTTTTTTTTTTTCTTTTTTTTTAACTTTGATTTTGACTTTTTAAGTTTTTGTTTTGATTTTGATTTTTGACCTTTTTATTTGTTTAATTATATATTTTTATTATAAATATATTATTAGGATATTTGTACTATATTTTTCTTCATTTCACATATATAAATAAATATAATTTAATATTTACATTGATATTTTAATTTATATTTAAATTATATACTATATATAATATTTAGAGTGTTTGTAAATATTTAAATCGATGTATTATTTGGTTGTATAAACTTATTATATATAAATGTTTGTGCTTTTGGATTATTTATTTTATATGTATATAAATGTATTATTTTGAGAATTGAAATGGTGTTTTTATTAGTTGCATTTGGATAGTTACAATTTTTTTGTTGAGGTTTTTATTTTGGTATGCATCAATGAACAAGATATCTACTTCTATATGATGTGTGTGAATGTATTTTTGAAAGTGTTTGAATTACTTGTATCTACTTGTTTGGAGTGTTTATTCTTCTATGTTTATGAATGTCTCATTTTGCATGCTTTTGAGTATTCTTTCATTGTTTATTTGTATGTGTATGAGTGTATTCTTTGAATGTTAGAGAGGTGGTTTCATTGTTTGTGTATATATAAATGTTTGTTTTTTTCATAGTTACTTGTATTCCTTCCTTCATTATTTGTTTGTGTCTTGTATTTTTTGAGTATTCTTATGTATGGATATTGTTTACTTGTATGTGTATGAATGTATTATTTAAGTATGTATGAATCTATTATTTGTATGGTGTTTTTTTACTCTTATTCTTTGTATGTGTATGAATCTATTCTTTGTTACATTTATATGTGTCTTGTTTACTTGTGTTCTTTGTATGTGTATGAATATATTCTTTGCTACATTTGTATGTGTTTTTTTTACTTGTATTCTTTGTATGTGTCTTGTTACTTGTATTCTTTGTATGTGTATGATTGTATTCTTTATGTGTGTATGAATTTATTATTTTCTATATTTGTATGTGTCTTGTGTACTTGTATGTTTTGCATGTGTATGAATGTATTCTTTGATTGACTTGTATTCTATGTATGTGTATGAATGTATTCTTTGAATGTGTGAATTGATTTTTTTATGTGTGTATGAATCTTTCTTTGTTACAATTGTATGTGTATTATTTACTTGTTTGTAGATATATGAATGTAATTTGTGTGAATATATTTTTCTAAATATTTATTTATATGATTATAAATATACTATTATTATTTCTATATACAAATATATTATTTAGAATATTAACTTGTAAATATATTAGTTTAAATATTTATGAAATTATTATTATTATTATTAATTTTATTTTTATTTTTATTTTTTATTTTATTTTTGTTTATTTTTTATTATTTTTTTATTGTTTTTTTTCAATTAAAATTTTAAATATTGATAATATTAATTTATAATTTTAAGATGAAAAATAATATACTTTACAATAATATTAAAAAGCCCATAATATTAGCAAATGGGTATAACTCAATTAATGATTACTATATTATAAAATGTTATGCAAACCCTCAATTAAAATTTTAAATATTGATAATATTAATTTATAATTTTAAGATGAAAAATAATATACTTTACAATAATATTAAAAAGCCCATAATATTAGCAAATGGGTATAACTCAATTAATGATTACTATATTATAAAATGTTATGCAAACCATGAGACTCAAGGTTCAAATCCCCTAAAAAAACAATACCATAATATTTATAATAGATTTAATTTGTAATGGCACGTATAAATTAATTATTTAAAAATAAAATCAATATAATTAATTAATTAATATTTTTTATTTAAAAGGTTTAATTAATTTTGATAATTTATAATTTTCCTTTTCATAAACTATAGATATTAATCTAAATTTTTTTAACGATAATAAGTGTTTTAAATATAATAAATAAAACAAATATATATTATTTTTAATATCATACTAATTAACTTATAAAATTAATATAATTTTCAGCATCATATTATTTATACTCATTCTTAATCACATGCATAAAATAATGTTAATTCTACAATTCATATATAAAATAATGTTAACTTTAAATTTCATAGTAAGTGTGATGTGTCTGAATATGTCAATTTGTGAGTCAATGTGTAATGTTTCTGGGTATGTGTATGGTTGTGTGCACCCTATGTTTGTTGTGTGCATGTATGCATGTGAGTGATTATGCCTCATTGGCAATGGATTGTGTGGGTGCGCGTCAGTTGTTAGTCCCATGCCAATGATGGACCGTTTTTGGGGTCATATAAGCTCTCACCTTCACGTGGTTGACCCTGTTAGTAGAGATTTTACATCTCCAAGCCAAGAAGAGCTTTTCTATATAATATTTTGTTGTTTATTTTAAACATAACATTAACTTCAATACATTAAAATGGTTTTTAAATAATATTTAAATAACTTTTTTATTATCTTAAAAACATATAAATATATCACCTTAATGAAATTATAACACAATAAAATAACTTTATATATATATATATTACTACATTTATTATTCATATTTAATTATTAAATCATAATAATAAAATAAAATAAATTTGAATATTTATTATTATTTTTTATTAAAATTTGAAATACATAAAATATATAAAAATAGTTATTGAATATTATTTAAAAAATAAAATAGGAAGAAAAAAATTAAATATTACTACATTTATTATTCACATTTAATTATTAAATCATAATAATAAAATTAAATAAAATTGAATATTTATTATTATTTTTTTTATTAAAATTTGAAATACATAAAATGTATCTAAAAAATAGTTATTGAATATTATTTAAAAAATAAAATAAAATAAAAATATATTTGAAGGTAATTTGGAAAAAAAATATAAATACAAATAATAATAATATGTTATTATATTTGTTATTCACATTTAATTATTTAATAATTAAATAAATAAAAATTGAATATTTATTTTTATTTGTTTTTGAAATTTAAAATATATAAACATTTATTTGAAAAAATAAAAAGTAAATTATTAAATACTATTTAAAAAAATTAGTATTTCCAACTTAATATGGTATAATGTCTTAAAAACAATTAAATTAAATGAAGAGATTAATGTAATGTAAACATTAAAAAATTAATTAAATAATGTATGAAAAGATTAACCTTATATAAACATTAAATAATTCTGATTAAATTAAATGAAAATATTAATGTAATGTATGAAAAGATTAACCTTACGTAAATATTAAATAATTCAGTTAACTGAAAAGATTAATAAATAAAACAAAAAATGAATATAAAAATAATGAAATTAAAATAACTTAGAAAATTAAATAATAAAAATCTTCGAGAACCTATGGTATTCATGTGGAATATAGCTGTTTAGAAAAATAAAATAATAAAAATTTTGAACCTATGATATTCATATGGGTATTCATGTGGAATATAGCTTATTTAAAAGGTGAAATTAAACCAGCCTAGATCCATTTTATCTCTAGAACTAATCCATTTTATCTCTAAAATAACTCTTAAAGAAGTTTTCAAATCTCTAATTAAAAATGAAATATGAAATCTAAATTAACTATATTAGTTTCTTATTTATTTCTTTTTTCATACATTTTACAATTATAAAATATATAAATATATACAACTCTTTATAAAACACATTCAACTATTATAACATATATATATATACTAGAATTAAATTATATATACATATATAATATTTATTTAAAAAAATATTTTTAAAT
Organism: Pinus albicaulis; assembly: GCA_034641835.2. Taxonomy (NCBI): domain Eukaryota; kingdom Viridiplantae; phylum Streptophyta; class Pinopsida; order Pinales; family Pinaceae; genus Pinus; species Pinus albicaulis. Next base: position 1,094,014,118 of record CM076582.1, read on the forward strand.
AAAATTTTAAATAATAATAATCTTATATTATTTTATTTAAAAAGTATTATTACAAAACATAATTTTAATATTAAAATATTCATAAGTAAAATGTTTTAATAATTTATGAATAATAAATAGTCTTAAAATTGTAATTGAATAAATTTATAACAAATTATTTATTTTATTAAAATTTAAAATATATAAAATGAATATGGTTGACATTTTGAGTTAGCAAGTGTGTGGTTCATATTAAAGACCAAGATAAATATGAGGGTGAGTTACTAAATCACATTTCTAATACCACTATCATCTTCTTGATATAAATTTCATCTCAACTGATTTAAGATCTTAGCACAATCTCTGAACTTTCACCCATTTAAAGATCCACTTCATCATTTATAATAGCCGTGTGGAATCTCTTAGCCATGTATCTCCCCCACATGGGTCCAAGTCTGTTGGTTTCTTACTATATTAGAGTTTTTCCATATTGGTGATTTTACAAGTTGTGCATTCTCCAAACCTTGAGCATTATACTAATGAATCAACTTAAAGATATATGTTAGTATGCCCATAACCTTCTAATACGCTAATGTTACATACATCGAATTTTGATATAGCATTACTCCAAAATGGCTCATCAGAGATTTGACAAAAAATGTATAACTGTAAATCCTCACAAAACCTTCACCCCTTTAAAGGCCCACTTCATCATTTATATAGCCACATGGAAACTCCTAGCCACGTATCTCCCTCATAGTTAAAAATCAATACTATAAAACATTATTTTAATATTAAAATATTCGTAAGTAAAATGTTTTAATAATTTATGAATAATAAATAGTCTTAAAATTGTAATTGGATAAAATTATAATAAAATATTTATTTTATTAAAATCTGAAATATATAAAATGTAAATGGTTGACATTTTGAGTTAGCAAATGTGTGGCTCATACTCAAGACCAAGAAAAATATGAGGGTGAGCTACTAAATTACATTTATAATACCACTATCATCTTTTTCTCATCTAGATCTTTCTCCCGATATAAATTTCATCTCAACTAATTTAAGCTCTTAGCGCAATCTCTGAACTTTCGCCCCTTTAAAGATGCACTTCATCATTTATATAGCCACATGGAATATCCTAGCCATGTATCTCCCCCACATGGGTCTAAGTTTGTTGGTTTCTTACTGTATTAGAGTTTTTCCATATTGGTTATTTCACAATTTTAGCATTCTCCAAACCTTGAGCATTTTGATATGTCGATATATACTAATGAATCAACGTAAAGATATGTTAGTATGCCCATAACCTTATAATTCGCTAATGTTACAAACATCGAATGTTGATATAGAATTACTCCAAAATGGCTCATCAGAGATTTGACAAAAAATGTATACCGTAAATCCTCACAAAACATTCACCCCTTTAAAGGCCCACTTCATCATTTATACAGCCACGTGGAAACTCCTAGCCACTTATCTCCTCCACATGGGTCCAATTTTGTTGGTTTGTTACTATATTAGAGTTTTTCCATATTGGTGATTTCACAAGTTGTGCATTCTCCAAACTTTGAGCATTTTTATATGTCAATATACTCATGAATGCACTTAAAGGTATGTGAGTATTTGCATAACCTTCTAATATGATAATGTTACATACATCAAATATTGATATGGCATTGCTCCAAAATGGTTCATCAGAGATTTGACAAAAAATGTATGACTGTAAATCCTCACAAAACATTAATAAGTCAATAGGACTGAGGCCATATATAATTGAAATTTTGAATATAATTAAATATGTCAAAATTATATCTTTAAATATTAAATAAAATTAAATAAAATTTTAAATAATAATAATCTTATATTATTTTATTTAAAAATAATTATTATAAAATATAATTTTAATAGTAAAATATTCATAAGTAAAATGTTTTAATAATTTATGAGTGGTAAACACCATGTTGAACACACACATGGTGTATGAGAAGGATGAACACACACACACACAAGAGACTCAACACACAATGAAAGATAAGCGTGAGGTTTTCTTATTTTCCATTATACAAAGATGTACATTTATAATACAATGGTGTGACTCTTGGTTTCATATTCCAAGGTCACTTGGACTCCATTGTGACACCGCATTCACACCTGCCTGTGTAGGATTAGGTGTTCCAACATCATAATCCGAAGGGGGTATGTGTGTGAGTCAAGAAGAGAATTGTAATACAAATCTTACCATTATGCATGACGGTACTGGGCTGAATCAACTCTGCGAAATGTTGGAAAAAAGAGGTGGTTTAAGGATGACCACCAACCTTTGAACCGCAAAACTTGTTGCAGTTCCCGGAACTCTTCCAAAACTGGCAAGAAGCTGAAAGCTTCTGCTAGAGGAATTGTCCCTCATAAAAAAGGGAGGCCTTCAACCTAAAAGAAGGGAGGTCTACTACCTGTGATGGTTTTAGGATTACCAACAACTCTGGAATGCTTTGAAGCATTTCCTGGAACTCAACCAAAGCTGGCAAGAAGCTGAAGGCTACTAAGCTGAAGGCTTCTGCTAGAGGAAGTGTTCCTCATATGAAAGGGAGACCTTCGACCTAAAAGAAGGGAGGTCTACTACCTGTGATGGTTTTAGGTTATCCACCAACCAAAGATGATGGTTTAAGGTTATCCACCAACTGAAGGCATGCTCATGGGCATCCGTGTCTCTGGCTACATCTATGAATCCGGAATGACGAATTGTGGCTCAGGCTCGCTTGAACTGCTGTGTCTATGGCTACAACTTTGAACATGGAATGAGAGATTGTGGCTTAGGCTCGCTTGATCTGTCGTCGAAGCTTGTACATGACCACCATTTTCCCCCCTGTCAGGGACAAGGTGAGATGATGGCGAAAACTCAACTGCAAGTTTGCTCAATATCTGAGAACAAGTTCTGACATGTGACTTAAACATCTTCTTGGCTGCTGATGCCCATTTCCAAGAAGCAATCCATCCAAGATGAATCTTGGTTCTTGCAGGAGGCTTGTTTCTGAAGCATCTGTCTGAAGAATGAGTGCGCCGACCACAGTGCTTGCATGGATGAAGATCAAAATAGTGATCTTTCATATGGCCAACTCGATCACAATGTTGGAATTTTACAATCTGTGATTTTTGTTGTGGATCAGGATCTAGAATAGCTGCAGGTGAACTGTCATACAGGAATCTGGCACTCTGAAATATGATGGGCTTGGTGTAGTCTGGAATATCAAAGGACACATCCTTGTCATATCCAAGACCAGTTCGGTGCTTGTTGTGGACAAGCTCTTCCCAAGGTCTGATGATGGGCTTGAGAAGTGCAGGCTAAGATGCTGCATCTGCATGTACATCTGCTCTAGTGCAAGGAACTGAATGTGGATCAACTGCAACTTTATCTTCTTTCTTCTGATGAGAGTCCTTCACAATCTTCTGAATAGAAACAGGTTCATAATGGTGACTCTTTTGTTGAAGTTCGTCTTGCTGAAGCTGAGATTCTAACTGCAAAAACTCAATCTTTTCTTGTGCATCTTGTAAACAAGTTTGAATATTACAAAGAGCATTCTTGATCATTTTTATCATGTCATCAACATTGGAATGAATGAGGTTATTCAACAACACTAATGCCTCATTGATTTTAGCCATTTTTCAACAAATTAGGCTCAAAAAATGAAAGGGTGTCGGCTTCAACCGAAAATGCACCCGTTTACAATGTGATGCAATAAGAAATACAAATGACTCAAAAGAATTTCCAACTATGGAAATCTCAAAGTACAAAATCTACTCCTCAAATGATGGAGGACAATCAACAATTTTTCGACTCAAATACACTTCAAGTCTTGAATGAAGATGCAAATCAATGTCAGTTCAATACAATATTTCTGCAAATTTTTGTATGAGTGTGCAGCAAAAGACTTGTGCAAGAGGCCTTTAAGGCAGCTGAAATTTTTCTTCAAAGCGCTATTTTCAATGATGGCAAACTTGTCTTCAAATGTCAATTTCTTCAAAAAATCACTCTTATGCCACAAATCACACAATGTCAAATTTCACTTTCTTCTTCTATATGTATAGTCCATGTCATTTCTTCAATTCTGCTGTTCATTTCTCTCTTTGCTCTTCTTCTTTTCCTCTCTCTCTGTTTTTTTTTTTTTTAATTAATTAAAAATGGGGAATTTAAAAAGGGAGGGGAATGAGGGATTGTAGTAAAAATGGAGGGAGATTTTTATTAACAAAAGGAATTAAAAGAGAAAGGGAATTTAAAAGAGAAGAAATGGGGATTTCAACAAAATTTAAAAGTTGAATTAATTAAAAAAATAAAAAGGAAATCGACTCCTTTTGAAAAGGGGGCGAAGGGGCAGATTACAGGTGGGGTGTTCATGAAGGAGACGTATTGAAAAGGGGGCGGAGCCGAGTTGAGAGGTATGGGAATGTGGGTAGGCCGTAGAGTGATGAGGGTGAGGGAGCGTTGAGGGTCGACTTGCAGGGAGGTGAGGTGAGTGTGTAGCAATTGTAGGGGAGGGTGCGTAGGTTAAGAGGCGTAAGGAGAGTGTATATTACAGAGAGGGGGCAGGGTTAAGCCTGCAGGTGAGGTATGAGGGGCGTGGGGTGGGCCGACGCAGCAGCAGGGATGGGTGGCTAAGGAGCGGCCGGTGTGAGGGTAAGGGGAGCTTCGGGTTAGGGAGGAGAATCGCTGGAGTGATAAGGGTCGAGCGATATAGTAGCAGCCGCGAGGGCTGAGTGTAGTGAGGAAGCAGAGTAAGGGGGAGCGAATAGGAAGGGGGGTAGGATAACAGGGAAGGTGGGAGCTATAGCACGTGAGAGCTGGGCGTATGAGGGTTGAGCGCAGAGTTTGCAGATTGAGGGGGCCGAAAGGCTGAATTTTTTTATTTTTTTATTTTTTATTTTTTATCTTTTAATTAAAATAGCAGAGAGCAGAGAGCAATGAAATATTTTTTTGGAATAGCAGCAGAATTTTTTTTCTTTCAAATATACAACAGAAATTTCCTGGAAATTATAGTAGTGAAAATCTAGAATCTTCTTCAGAAACCCAATATAAATAGTATCAAGCAGCTCTTCAAATTGCAGATTTTAATAAGCAGAAATTGCAGAGAAAAATTAGAATGAAAACCTTCAGATGGGCAGTGTTGTCTTTCTTCAAAGCCAATGCTTGAATGCTGCCAATTTTCTGAATGCTGCTCCTTCTCCAAAACCACTTTCTGAATGCGGAAAAATGTCTGTTGCAGAAACTCTGAGTGCTGCAAAAATGTCAAGAATTTTTGCAGATATGCACAGGCCATAAACACAAATGGCTCACTCAATTTGGAGCAGGGCCAGAAATCGCCCGCTCTGATACCATGTTAAACACACTGTTAGACACACAGTTGGGTGAGAAAAGTCCAAACACACACACAAAGAGACTCAACACACGGCGAAAGATAAGCGTGAGGCTTTCTTATTTTCCATTATACAAAGATGTACATTTATAATACAATGGTGTGACTCTTGGTTTCATATTCCAAGGTCACTTGGACTCCATTGTGACTTTTCACATTCCACACCTACCCATGTAGGATTAGGTGTTCCAACAATGAGTAATAGTCTTATAAAATTGTAATTGAATAAAATTATAATAAAATATTTATTTTATTAAAACTTGAAATATATAAAATGTATATGGTTGAAATTTTGAGTTATCAAGTGTGCCTCATCTTGAAGACAAAGATGAGGGTGAGCCACTAAATCACATTCCTGATACCATTATCATTTTTTTTCTCATCTCGAGATTTCCCATGATATAAATTTCATCTCAATTTAAGCTCTTAGCACAGTCTCTCAACTTTCACCCCTTTAAAGTCCCACTTCACCATTTATATAGCCACATGGAAAATCCTAGCCATGTATCTCCCCCACATGGGTCCAAGTTTTTTGGTTTATTACTATATTAGATCTTTTCCATAATGGTGATTTCACAAGTTGTGCATTCTTCAAACCGTGAGCATTTTGATATGTCGATATAATGATGAATCAACTTAAATATATGTTAATATGCACATAACCTTACAATACACTAATGTTACATACATCGAATGTTGATGTAGCATTACTCCAAAATGGCTCATCAGAGATTTGACAAAAAATGTATAACTGTAAATCCTCACAAAACATTAATAATTCAATAGGACTGAGGTCACCTTGACACACCACCTCATAACTTTGTCACCTAATCATAGCTCTCCACATGAAAATGGCTGAAAATTTTGACACATGGCATTTTTAACATGTATATTAGGTTATTGAGGTAACAATGATTTACATGATTCAATCATCCTGAAATTCTAATATGTTGATATGTCGATATGATATTTTGGTATTCCACGTCAATCATGGATGAAAAATCACCACTTAACACATTGGATAATATGACATATCCCATTCCATGAGGCATTATTAATGTGTTCCATGTCATTCATATTTTCAAGTTTGGCATGTCAAAAATACCAAATCCAAGTGACACATGACATACACATGGAATCACCATGTCATAAAATCATGACATCACCCCTCAGTTCTCCTAGTACTTGATACTTTGGTTAGTCTAATGTTTCAAGGTTCCACATTTTTAGTTTCGTCACTTCATGATCCATGTTAATAGAACAAATGATTCCAACTAACACTTGTTTCATAGGCCATTCCATACAAGGGTTTTTCATAATGATTCAATTCAATTTTCTTGAGGGCTTGATGTGTTTATATTTAGACTACCTACTTATAACCATCTCCTGCACCTCACTCTCATCGATCTATTTGACTAAGGGTAAGGATGGGGTTACCCAAGCCCCAAATTTCCAATACTCCACCATATCAAGAGAGAATACCATCTTGAATTTTCCAAAGAGTTTCATTCTAAGGTGCCCAATCCTAAAATTATATTAATATCTTGATTTATAGGGGCCAAACCATAAAAAATATTTTTTTGGCCAAAAATAAGACTTAAACTAGAGATCCATGAACCACTTAAGTTCTTCTTTCGGATTTAATTTAGCTTAATATTTATTTGGTGAAATCTTCCATACTGAACATTAGACATTATTTTCTCTTAAATCTCTCCTTCCTCATTATGGCTTCTACTCTTGTTTTTGGGTGCCATCATTAACAAAACCTGTCAATCCTCACAACAAGAAAAAGGATCATTTGGCCTATACATGGAATCCTAAGCTTTTTTATTCACCTAAATCTTAATAATAACTAAGACCACCAACCTATCGGTCCTTCTCCTTTGGAAACACACCATACATCACAAAATGTCATAAATGATTACAAACATGCATGTAAATATAACATAGTCAAACACATCCAAGGATAGCCTATGAATTGATGAACATTAATCACATAATGATCACATTTATCATGTATTAAAGGATCCCATATCACACAACATTCATATTTATAAAGGAATGTATTTCAACATTCAGGCCAATTATGTTAACTACTTAACACATTAATCATGTGTCATGTATATTCATTACAACCATACAAATCTCAACCTACCATTGCACACATACACAATGAATCCAAAATAATATTTAAATATGAATTATAGAGGAAAATTTACAATTAATTCACAAGAAATGAATGCACTTGAAATCGTAAGAAAAACTTCACTAAAAATTTCTTACAACTAGCCACCCCCAACCATATCTGATTTTTAATGGATGCTTCGCTTAGTGAATAAAAACAAAGATTTTATTTTAGTTTGTAGAGTATGAATGAAAATTTATTTCATTGGATAGGAAATAGGATTGAAATTATGAAAGCACTAAGTTTGGGCTCATCAAACAACAAATATGGCCACTAAGGGTCTTCACAACATAGAAGGAAATCCCCTCCCACTTTCTACAATCTCTAAGATTCTCTTTTTTCTAGTGCTTCATGTGGAGAAATACAACTAAATGGTTTAGCTCTTTTCAGTCAACCTTATTCAAAAAGAGGGATATCTCTTTGGTATCCTTATGTAACACATTTCAATATTGGACTTTGTTTGTTTAGCTTCGAATCTCAAGTTTACAAGTCTTTGGCTTACAATCATTTTTCATTTACAACAATCAAATATTTTATTTTTATCAAATGTCTCTAGTCACTATAATACTCCAAACTCAACAACCTTAATCGCTAAACTAACTTCCTTCTCCTCATGAGCACTACTTCATGAATGAGAGATTTACAGTCCCTTTCTCGGGTTTAAGAGTCAATAAGGAATTCATTGTAAGACACATAGCCCATGTTTGGGTAGTTTAGTACCTCCTCTCCCCATTCCTCTCATAAGTGCTTATTATTTTGTAATGTTTGTGCGGTTTTATCACTCCAAAAGTAACTAAACCACAAGCATTAATTATCAGCCAGGGTAGGCCTTTTATTTCAAATATGTCTGCACTATCTATGTCGATACATGTAACAACCAGATAAAATAGAAAAAATGTCATTGAACACACTTTCATAAATTAAAGCACTCTTGCAGAATGGAAATAAAAACTTGCAGGAATTAAAATTCACACTGCATGAATGAAACACACTTGGAAAGGAAGAATCCACACTTCATAAGAACTTCAGAATAAAGATAGGCATTCCATATACTATCAGCTAAATATGTAACAACAATTAAATAACATAGAATTGATTAGCCTGTGTCACAACACACAATAAATCTAAAAGAATAAGTGTATATATTCCAAAATAAAATGTGTGAAGCAGTCATAAGAAATACGCACTAACACATAAAAAAAAATATTCTATTAGCATTTCAATCCCTGCTAAAGAGGAGGTCCCTTCCTCCCTAGCAAGGTGCAGGAGTAAAACGAAAACTATTTAAGAATTCAGCACAGAAATTGTTGTAACATAACTAGATATATAATTGTATTAAAATAGTTGAAGAGCACAAGATAATAATTTCGGTATTATCTCTGTTGTCCATCCCTATCCCCTCATGAGACTAAGCTCTTTTTATAAACTTTTTACAAAGCCCCAAAATTAGTGAAATGAATCAGTCATGAGAATCTGGCGATTCTCATGTTGATTAAGCTAATAGAAATAATAAAAAGATAGAAATTGTTACAAAATAATTTTAATAAAAAAAATTATGGTTACGTTACTCTTGTTTAGTTGAAATTATAACTAATATCTTCTTCATTGTCCGCATGGAAATACTTCATGCAACCCTTGATAGATGTCTTTGAAAATGGTGACTCGAGTCTTGACAATTTTCATCTTAATGACAACTTCGTTGTCTAACAGCAGAAAATAGAAAACCCATGGCGTAACAACGAGTAACAACAACTCACATCGTGTAACAACAAGTAACAACAACTGTTTTTCACCCATGGATCTTAGTAATTATGGCACCACCTAAAAGAAAAAATTGAAAAGAACACTTCCAAAGATACCCTAGTTAGTCATCCCAAAGAAAGAATTGTTTCGTTGAAGACTTAGCAGAAAATAGCATTATATATGTCAAATAAAAAGGTTGCTTCTTAATCAGAGGGACTAACATTGTACTGGGGAAATTGCAGTTTTGATGAAGGAAATTTTCCAAAATTGGGGAAAAAGTATGCCTGAAATATACTCAAATATTGCACCCAACATCTCCCCCCAACTCAAGCCACTGCATGTCCTCATGCAGATTCTTCAAAATGTTTAGGTTCCTTATCCATTGTGAAACTGGCATGTAGTTTTTTAAAAGCATAGTGCCAATAATGTCTTCATCTTCTTTCATGTACCCCTGGGTAGATATGAGTCGATGTGCCCATGAACATTCATCATGCTTGCTTAGGTGGAAGTAAGGCTCGTATTTCTCAATCGGGAGCTAGATTAGAGGAAACTTGAATTTGATCCCTATATAGAAATATCCCATTATACTAACAATTAGTACTTACTCAGGGACTCAAGTAATAATTATTATGAAATTGGGGCACCCAAAGGGATCATTTCCTTACAGTGTTGCACCGCAAGTTTCCCATCGTTTCATACTTCCAACTAATGCTTTAATTTTCAGTTGTTCATAAATATTAAGGCAAAATCCAACAATCCTTCTCCTATAGAGGGATATTTGTTCTACCATTTTAGGTTTACTAAGAAACTTTTTGAATTTACACCTCATAGTTGCAGTCATACCATGTTTTGGTCTTATGTTCAGGGTTGCCATTTCTTCATTCATAATCAATGATTTTATGGTGAGGTGGCAATAAATTTGATTTCTTGTGAAAGATATAAAGTTTCGTAGATGAAAATATCCAACATAGGGGAAAATGTCTGCAGTTATTTGAAAACTAGCATGCTCACCAACTATATCACTTAGGAAGATTTTGCATAACAGACTCTTCTCATAGAAATCTCATGAGCGAAATAAATCCAGAAATGTTCTAGTGGAAATGCTCCTGTAGGCTCTGTTTTCATGGATAGATTTCAACTAGAAAAGATAAAATTTCTCCCACAAGAAGATTGGGTAGGATGGAGATGGTGGCCTACAACCTAAAATATTTAGGGCCAACTCATACATTTTTCCTTTCTCTTCATTCATTTCCTTGACCTATTGTTGTATTTTCTATATTTTTTCTTCCTTTTCCATCTTATCTTTCCTTGTTTCCCACTTTATCATCTCTTCCGTTAGCGATTCCTCGCCCCACTGATATTTAAGGGTATGAATATCATTCTAATTTTCTTCCAAAGAAATCACTCCCTGTTTAGGGAAAGTGCCATTTTCTTCCAATTCTCCAATTCTAATATCAACAGAAGTATTTCTGAATGCCACCCTACTTTAGGTTCTAATGGTGTTTCATGTTCAACAATAGTAGAAGGTGTAATGACATCTCGTGCTTTGACTTTCTCTGCCTCAAATGTTGGTTCTTGTGTATCAACAACTTCATTGATAGGTTCTTGTTCCACAACTCTCGATTTTTCTTCCTTAGAAACCTTTGTCTCAATTGTTGGTTCTTTTGTATCAGCAAAATAATTGGAGGGTTCTTGTGTGTTAGTTTCTAGGTTAAAATCCTGGGGTGCTTTTTTTCAACAATTGGTTCTTGTGTATCAACAACATCATCAACGGTTCTTGTGTGTCAACCTACCATGGTTTTGACTGGTTTTCTTCTGAGATGGTGTCTACAATGCAAATTGTGTATCTTGTTGTTGTGAAACCCTCAACACATGCTATACATAAAGTTCCATGTGTGGTTTTTGATCCCATATTATCAAAAACCTCAGTCAATTTATCGAGGCTTGGAACCTTTTTTTTAATTTTTCTACCTCCTAATTTCTACTTTAATTCCTTATTTTATGCTTCTAGTTTTTTAAGTTTAAGCAGAAAAGTCTAGGTTTCATCCTTACCATATGAATATGTGTTATTATACATAGTTTTTTTCCTCTTCTTCTTCTTCTTATTATCTTCTTACTTCTTCTTTTGTTCTTTTTTCTTCCATGGTTTCCTCTTAGACGGTGGCGAGAGTTCTGGTTGAGTATCGAAATTAACCCTTTTCTTCAGTTTTTTTCCACCCACAAGTTTCTCATGTGACCTATTCTTAACTCTAATTCCCAAATATTGTCCCTTATTCTTAGTTGTATCATCTTCCCCCAAGGCATCTATAAAAGTTTCAGCTTGTCTATGTCATGGGGCTCTTGTTCCTTCACCGATAAAATCTTCCCAATTTCTTCATTTTTGCTCAAGAGTTTCCATTACGATCTATATATGAGGTTGTGATTGGTAATGTAGCTCTTTGGATGTGAGGCTACATTTATTGAGGCAGACATGTGTTTCAAATTTTCCAATAGAAAATGGGGCAGATTAACCAGTTTCCCATGCCGAAGATGGCTCATCAATGGAAAATGATAGTTGAAAACTATTGTTGAGCATTCCTCACATGTAATTTACTTGATAATGAATAGGGAAAATTCGTTCCATGTGTTGTTGATCATCTGCATATCCTTTTAATTTTATATTAAAAATACAAAAAACATGAAATTGAAAGAAAAGAAAATATGTTAAAGTATTATAGTTTTATACTTTGGCATAAAAATAAAATGTTTTAGTTTGATGTATTAAAGTTTAACTGTTTTAAACTTTGTACAAGTGGGTTTTGTATCAAAAGGTTAAAGGCCGATCAATTCAATCGGCGGAGAGTGCTGATATTCAAAGTCTGAACCAAATGACCCAACTCGCGGGCACTACGAGCACAATAGTTAACAAAATGGGTGCCTCCGTAGTTGACTGTGTTGACTGTGGAGGCAATAGAGATCAACGGTGGATATCTACTTCAGGGGCACCAGCCGAAGTTCTCAGCTATACCCCAAAACCCCCCGCAGTGACGTCATATGTAAAATGGAAAACAGTTGTGCAAGAGAAGAATTCAATCAATTTATGTTCCATTTGAAGAATAATATGAAGCAGTTTCAGCCAGTGTGTGGAGAATTTAAATTTAGGAACTAGGTGTAAATTTGGAGATTGGTTTGCATTTGAAGAATATTCTGAAATAAGTTTGTATGGAGCAAATGTTGAACCCTTCTTTATATCTATCGGAACCTTTAAATACCTTCACAAACCCCCATTTCGGCCTTAAAATCTAACTTTTTCATAAGCGGACCTTTAAGCCCCCGCGGGTTTAAGTTCTCAGCTCCTTTCTCCATGCAACCGGGTCCTGCGACCGTCAGCCTCAGTCGTTAGCCTTTTTCGCGCTATCAGACTTCACTCCGCCCCTATTCCTTTCGCTTCCTTATGTTTCCCCAGCGATGGGATCTGAGCTGTTGATCTTGCAGATCTAACGATTTTTGCTCCATTGCACCAATAGTTTTCCTCCTCGATCATCACTTACCAAACCATCCCTCCAATATGTTTTGGACCATTGATCTGGCTCCCCCAGATCCAATGGTCAGCACACTTTTGTTGTTTCACTACCCCTTTGCTCCATTCATTCATTTATGCGGCTCGTTGATTTCATCTGGACCATCGATCCTCCTGATCGGACGATCATCGCTTCATCGCCGCATCGTGGTTCACCTCGCCCCTCGTACCATTCATGCCCTTGTGAAATCCAACGGCCCGCATTCATTCTCACCCCCATTTCACCCAACCCCTCCGTCATGCTTTTTCAATGGGAAATGGGTGGTTTTTAAAGGGACACATGTCAACCACCGGCATGTATTGCATCCACCTTGCATAAAACCATTTACCGCTTATTCCCAGCACCAAAACCACTCACGGTTTTTTGCAAAATTTCTTATCATCATTTCCGCGCCAATATTCAAACTTGCCTAGGTTTTTTCTCGGTTTCTGTGACGGAACCTTCCTCTGAGCATTTTTCCTCCTCCACATCGCTCCATAACCCCTCGCTGATCCATCTGAAGCAGTCAAACCATAAACGTAGGATTTCATAACAAGTGTATCGTTGTATGCAGGTTTGAAATGGTGGATTAATGTTGCAGGCCCTCCCATAGCCAAACACCAGTGAAAAAAGCCAAGGATGATGATCTTGAGGCTGAATCAATGCAGAAAGGGATTCACGGGTTGATTATTAATGTCTTATCAGTGTCTCATGAACACTGGTGAAGAAACAAACCCCCAACGCAGAAGCCCAACCACCTGTATAATACAACAAATAGTGAAGATCACATATTAGAGATTAAGGGATAAAGGTTAAGCATAAAGCAAGAAAATCAATGGCTTAGCTTGCAGATCAAAGATAAAAACACAGTTAAAGCCAAATCACAGGACTCCAACAATAGTTAATATGAGGTAGGCGTTTGAGGAAGTAACAAAATTGTTGGAGGAAACACATATGTGTCTTATTGTATCATTCTGGTTTCATAGACAGAAACACCCAAAAATACACTAAGTATTGGGTTAAAACCACCTTTAAACAGAGATCGAATTTCAAGCGATCATGAACGCTGAGTTTTATTGTCATCAGGTCCACAGATCCATATCACATCATTGAAATCCTTTTCAAAGGAAACATCGCCGAAGGCAGAATCAGAATCAATAATTGAGCGACTGCTTGTCATCGATGCAATCGCATTGCAACATCGCCCATCGCATTATCGAAATTTCCGCAGTGCTTAACTCCGCCATCCATTTTCTGTCGATGTGATCATCGCACCATCGTGCATCGCATCACACTCGCCCTTTACTTCATCACTCATCACATATTGTGATTTCCTTCACCTGAAACATGCCCAATCCTCTTCTGCTTGCGATTGCGATTCCCATGGCCCACCATTTCTTTTTCGGTTATTTTAAAAGGAAAAAGGGTTTTTCTCCATGAATGAGGCATATTCTTTTGGTTTTTTAAAAGGGTTTTCTTCAGCAAAAGGAAAAGCTGCTCTTGAAGGCCGTGAGCAAGAGTAAAGACAGAAATCACTTCGGCACCAGCCCATGAAAGGTAGCAAACAAAGGTGAAATAAGTTTAGTGAATACAAGCATTCAAACTCCTATTATAACTAAGAAAGACAGATCAGTTTATCAAGGAAAAGAAACCACATCATCAACAATTCCTATAGATTAGGATACTTACTTTATGTTATTTTCTAAAGACAATGTAATTGTAAAAATACATTTTCAAGGCATGTAATAGACAACCTTCGAAGTCATGAGGTAGTTTTGGTAGTTAGAATTGGTTACAGCAGTTCCAAACTTTTTTTTACCATATTTAATTTAATTTTCAAGAGGAAGGGAGGTTCCAAGTTCTGGACCTTCAAAGCTTAATTTTTGGACTCAGAGATTGAGAAGTTAATGAATGAGTATGCAAGTTTCTATCATTTTTTTAATGTTGAAATGTATTCCAAGTTTACGTTATGTTTTTCCATCTATGAATGAAATAAAGTTATGAGCAGCCGACCTCTTTATACTTATGTATTTCAGAGTTAAAAAACCTTAATTTGTGCTCCTCTGTTTTAACTATTTCTTCATATACTTCTTCTGGATTTTGAAATGGTATTTTCTATATAAAAGAACATATCAGTTTGAAGTTCTCCCTTCTGTTTCTTCTAATTCTTTCATTCAACATTAGCTAAAGATAGCATTGTATAATATTCATATATTTGATATTTAAGGGTTTGATCTTTAATATTT
Source organism: Pinus albicaulis (assembly GCA_034641835.2). NCBI lineage: Eukaryota > Viridiplantae > Streptophyta > Pinopsida > Pinales > Pinaceae > Pinus > Pinus albicaulis. Next base: position 1,094,029,221 of record CM076582.1, read on the forward strand.
GAGGGTTGATAAGATAGAGAAAAATATATACATTCGTGACATCATCAGATAGATGTCTTAAGCACTGATTCCTTATCATAGCTAAGGGATTGTCTCTTAAGGTACAACATTAATTGGCATCGTTGTCGGGGACGAAGATTCACAATTTTCCCTGGGTTTTGTTCATATTTCCTTTGGTTGTTCAGAGAGGATGAAATACTAAGTTGTGCTTCTTTAAAATAATTCTGGCTCCTAGGAAGCCTCACACGAGGTCAGATACCTCTCAGCAAAAAGCTCCTATTTTTTCTGATCCAGAAAAACTAGTTTCAAAGAAGGGCCAGAAAACAAAAATATATTCTACACATGATGCCACACTACTTGCACCAAGCAGCAGTTCACATACTTTTTCATCCAAGGATATTTCTTGGAAACTCATTTTTCCGGAAAAAGAATCCTCACCTTCACCCATTCATTTCCAAGAACCAACATTAGAAGAACAATCTTTTGAGTTTGTATCATTTCCTCTTACAGAAACTCAACCTCATATAGTTTCTAGTTCTTCTACTATTGTTCATACACCTATCCCTATATCAGTTTTTCCACATCATTCATCCCCACCTACAACTGGTATCCATTTTACCCCTGCTCAAGGAGTAGTCAATCAGGGCATAAACATGGCAGCTCCCGCTTTCTTGATGAATAGATATGCACCATTAAATCTACCCAAACCAATTAATGAAATGCCTCATGAGTATCTCAAGTTGCTCCATAGATTTACTGGTGAAGATGAAATAACTGCAGAATAGCAATTTCCCTTATTCTGCACATTTGCAGAAAATTCTAATGTAGAACATCTTGATGTGGTAATGAGACTTTTTGTACAGTCTCTAAGTGGAGAGGCAATAAAATGGTTTAAAGGATTACCCAATGGTTCAATCAATGATTGGGATGAATTAGAAAGAAAATTCATCCAGAGATGGGGTGAGAAAAGAGACCATGGTTATTCTTTAACAGAATTTAATGCTATAAAGAAAAAATCAAATGAAAGTGTGAGTGATTTTGTCAAAAGATTTAATAAGTTGTACAATAGTTTTCCTGTGGAAATGAAACCTCATCCTATTGGAGAAAGGGTTTTTTTTGCTGGAGCATTTGAGTTGGATTTTAGTTTTACATTGAGAGAAAGAAGATCCTCCACTCTTGAACAGATTCAAACTGATGCCTTAGAGATTGAGGCAAATATGTCTGCTGCTGGGAAAGTTCAAGATAAATAAGGAGCCTCATCTCAAGATCAGAGGATAGATGATATGACAAAGGTCATAAAAAATTTGTCTAACAAATTAGTAATGATGGAAATAGACAACAATAAACCTGCAAAACAAAACAAAGGGGTTTTTAATCCCCAGTTCAGAAAACAGCCCTTGCAGATTTTGCAAAGAGAAATAAAGGATCAAGATCAAGTGCAAGCACCTTTATATATAGAGGCAACACCATCACGTTCTGTTGATGATAATGAAAATGAAGATGAAGATCAAATTTCTGTTGTGTATATCGAGGATGGTGAATCAGAAGAATAAATTCAGAAAGAATATGAAGAGGAAAGTAAAGAAACTGATATCTCATTTGATCAAGAAGAAATGGATGATTACTGTAAACAGTTCACTGATTTTATGCAATCAAAATTGCATAAAAAATATGATTTGAGGTCAAAGAAGAGATTGAGAACTCAATATGATGAAGAGAAAGAATCAGAATCAGTACCTACTCCAATGGCGACTCCACTACAGAAGAACCAAATTAAAAAATCAGACAAGGGGAAATAGCCCATGGATCAAGATAAAGAAAAAAGAAAAACAACAAGATGATGCTTCCCAAATAAAACATAATGATCCTAATATGTTGGAGAAGGTTGTTACTGTTTCTGATCAAACTGCAAATTCAAACAGAAACCAAGAAGAACCTGAAAAGTTGACAAAACAAAATCAAACTTTCAATTTTTCAAAAGAATTAGAAAAAGTGAAGATTCAAGTACCACTTCGAGTTGGTCAAAACCCCTGGTTATAAGAAGGAAATTGCAGAGTTTATTAATTTATCTCAGTCTGACGAGGTGGGTGATATAGTGAACCTGCAAGAGGAGAAACCAATGGTTACTTTTGGTCCTCATGTTGAAGAGGTAGATTCTTCTGTTCCACCCTTTTATATATTAGTTCTGCTACATGATTTCATTTCACATAATTTTATGCTAGATTTTGGTGCATCACATAATCTAATGCCATTGTCTGTGATGAAAGAGTTAAATTTGCAAATTACCAAGCCATATAGAGACCTTTATTACTTTGATTCAAAAAGGGTAAAGTGTGTCGGTCTTATCAAAGATATGGTTGTTTATTTAGCCCAAATTCCAGCTAAGAGTATTATGATGGATGTGGTAGTAGCAGACATTCCAGCCAAATTTGGTATGTTGTTTTCTAGATCTTGGGGGGGAAAAACTTGGAGGAGTTTTTAAATTAGATTTCACATATGCCATAATTCATGTTTTTAACGGGGAGGAAAGGAGGTTATACAGAGAAACTAGATTTTTGAAAACTACTACCAAGAAAGATGTAGGTAATTCCCCCATTTATGGTCAAGAGAAGGAGGATCTCTCTTGTTTCATGCTGCATGAACATGCATAATTTGTTGAAGATTCAAAAAAGTAGCTCCCTTTAGCCATTGTACATAAGGAGTTGCATTCAAATAAGCTTTGGAAGTGTTATTTCGATGGTGCATTTTCTAAGGAAGGCACTGGAGCTGGATTCATATTTGTATCCCCTGAAGGTAACCTTGTACCTTTTTCTTTCAAACTGGAATTTGAATCCACTAATAATGTAGCTGAATAAAAAGCATTGATTTTAAGTCTGTTAATAGCTAAACAGATGGTAATTCAGTCTATCTCTATTTTTGGTGATTCTAAATTAATCATAAGGTAAATTAAAAATTGGTGTTAGACTAAGCATCCTAGATTGAGGTCCTATAGAAATGAGGTATGGGATCTAGTTGAAAATTATTTTGAGGCCTTTAATATACAGTTTATTGCAAGAAAGGAGAATAAAATGGTAGATTCGTTAGAAATTGCAACCAGTACATTCAAACCACCAATCAATCCAAGGTTGAGATATGAGATTGAATTGAGACACATGCCTTCAATTCCTGATAATGTAAAGCATTGGCAGGTCTTTGAGGATGATGAACAGATTAATCAGTTCTTGACAATGATTGGAAATTTTGAAGACAGTCAAATTGATTTAGAAGTGGATGAAAGTGATCAAGGTGAAATGTCTAAAAATCTAAAGCAGACAATTGGAGACCAGAAGATAATTCAGTTGAAAGATAATATTTTGCCCAAAGGTTTAGTACCTCTTGAAAGATTGTTTGATGCTAATGATGTGACAGTAAACCAGAAAAAGGTAGCCCAAGATGGAAAAATGGAAGACTGTAATTTAGGAACTCAACATGAGCCTCAAATGGTCAAACTATTCAAAGGAGTTCCAAAGGAATACAAATAAATGTATGTAGATCTTTTCAAGTAGTTTACGGATGTATTTGCATGGTCATATGAAGATATGAAAACTTATGATAAAGTATTATTCAGCATAAAATTCCATTGAAAGATGGGATTAAACCTCATAGACAGAATCTTAGACAAATTAACCCATTATTGTTGGATCCAATTGAAAAAGAGGTAAAGAAACTTTTACAAGAAAAGATTATAGTTCCTCTAAGATATTCAGATTGGTTTTCCAATCTTGTACTGGTTAGGAAGAAAAATGGAGAAATAAGACTATGTGTAGATTTCAAAAACTTCAACAGAGCTTCACTGAAGGATAATTATCCTTTTCCAAAGATGGACTTTGTCTTGTAGAAAGTAACTGGCGCATATAGGTTATCCATGGTTGACGGTTTTTCCGGGTATAATCAGGTTGCTGTGGAGAAGGAAGATCAAAAGAAAACTGCTTTCACTACACCCTGGGGAATATGCCAGGATCCCATTCAGCCTCATGAATGCAAGAGCTACTTTCCAAAGGGAAATGGATATTTCGTTTGTAGGGAACAAATTTGTAGTTATTTATCTTGATGATGCTACAATTTTTTCAACATCTGATGATGAACACCTACAACATTTGGAGAAAGCCTTTTTAAAATGCAATAAATATGGATTATCATGGAATCCTAAAAAATCCTTGTTTGCTCTAGAAGAATGAAAATTGTTGGGCCATATAGTTTCAAAGCAAGGAGTGAAGATTGATCCAGCAAGGGTTGAAGCCATACAGACAATTCCACTGCCTCGAATTAAGAAGGATATTCAAATATTTCTTGGAAAAATCAATTTTCTGAGGAGATTTGTTCCAAATTACGCTGAGATTTCCAGGAAAATAACAGATATGTTGAAAAAGGATGTTGAAGTAAATTGGGACAAAGATGCAAGGGAATCTTTTGGAAGAATTAAAGAAACTCTCCAAGAAGCTCCTGTTTTAATTAGTCCAGATTACTTGAAGCCATTTCAAGTTTTCTCATTTGCATCTTCCTCTACAATTTATGTTGTGCTACTACAAAAAAATGAAGAAGGAAGTGAGCAGCCTGTAGCGTTTTTTAGCAAAGTGCTTTGAGATGCATAACTGAAGTATAATATCTTGGAGAAACAAGTATATGCTCTGGTTAAATCATTAAAGGCTTTCAAAACTTATATAATTCATTCTCAAATTGTAGCATATGTGCCTAATTCTGTTGTAAAGGATGTATTAGTACAGAGTGATGTTGAAGGGAAAAGAGGGAAATGGATTGCTAAAATCCAAGAATACGATTTGGATATCAAACCAAAAAAACTAGTCAAAGGACTAGGACTGGCTAAATTGTTAACAGAATCTAATTTACAAGCTTTGGAAATCATTTTAATTGTACCTATAGAAGAAGTCACTGAAGAATCAAATCACATTCAGACAAGAGCAACAATTAAGTATAAATTCCTTTGTTCAAACAGGTACAAAGATATTATTCATTATTTTTGTTTCCTTTCTTGTCCACCTTCAATTAACAGAGCTAGGTATAGAGCCTTGAAACTTAAATCTCAGCCTTATGTTATAATTGAAGCTAAGCTATATTGGAAAGATCCTGCTGGTGTGTTGATGTTATGTCTAACAGAAGAGGAAACCATAGAAGTGATTAAAGAGTATCATGAGTGCTTATGTGGAGGTCATTACAGTTGGAAATCAACTGCTCATAAGATTCTTAAATTAGGTTTTATTGGCCCTCTTTATTTGTGGACGTATACAGGACTGTTAGAAGTTGTCAAAAATCCCAGTTGTTTGCAGAAAATAAAAGGTTAGCTCCTTTACCTCTTCTCCCTGTTTTTGTTGAAGAACCTTTCAGACAATGGGGATTGAATTTCATTGGGGAAATCAATCCACCATCAAGTGGGAAATTTAAATGGATTTTGGCTGCAACATATTATTTTTAAAAATGTGTAGAGGCAATCCCTTCTAGAAAAGCAAATGATTTGGTTGTAATGAAATTTTTTAACGAAAATATTTTTAGAAGATTCGGATGTCCAGTGAAGATTGTGACAGATAACGCTCAAGTTTTCAACTGAATCAAGTTTATAAAATTCTGTCAAACTTATAATGTGATATTGTCTCATTCTACAGCATATCACCCCCAAGGAAATGGATTAGCAGAATCCTCTAATAAAACGTTGGTGAAAATCTTGAAGAAGACAATAAATGAGAACCAGAAGAAATGGGATTCAAAGCTGGTCTTTTCTTTATGGGCAGTAAGGATGACTACTAGGATATCCACTGGTAAGTCACCTTATGAATTAGTATATGGTACCCAGGCACTATTTCCCACTCAGTTAGTAAGGCCAATAATATCTTTCCTTCAAGATTCTCAAGAGGAACCTAATGCCTTGATTAGAAGAATGATTAAAGTAATGGAATTGAGTGAAAGCAGAAATAAGGTTAGAGACAATTTGGTCACTTATCAGGAGAAAATTAAGTCCATTTTCGATATAAAAGAAAAATAAATCATGTTTCAAAATGGAGATCTAGTACTAAGATGGGATACAAGAAGAGAGGATAAAGGGAAGCATGGCAAATTTGATCCTTTATGGTATGGTCCGTATAAAATCATTGAAGCCAGAACAAATAACACTTTCATGTTGGAAAGTCTTGACAGAGAAGCAGTAGAATTGCCTGTGAATGGGCAGTATTTGAAACACTATTTCCAACACTAGAACCAGCCATTTCATCATTGTACATATCCGGTTGCTTATCATTGTATATTTTTCATCAAGCAATTTTTGACTCCATGCCTGAAGTGAAGGCACTGATCTGCAGGTTCTTAGTGTTTCATGGCAAAAAACACTATCCCTGGGTGGAGCCAGATGTTGTGGATCATCTGCATATCCTTTTAATTTTATATTAAAAATACAAAAAATCTGAAATTGAAAGAAAAGAAAATATGTTAAAGTATTATAGTTTTATACTTTGTCGTAAAAAGAAAATGTTTTAGTTTTATGTATTAAATTTTAACTATTTTAAACTTTGTACAAGTGGGTTTTGTATCAAAAGATTAAAGACCGATCAATTCAATCGGCGGAGAGTGCTGATATTCAAATTCTGAACCAGATGACCCAACCCGCGGGCACTTCCAGCACAATAGTTAACAAAATGGGTGCCTCCGCAGTTGACTGGGTTGACTGCGGAGGCAATAGAGATCAATGGTGGATATCAACTGCGGGGGCACCAGCCAGAGTTCTCAGCTGTACCCCAAGACCCCCTGCAGTGATTTCATATGTCGAATGGAAAATAGTTGTGCAGGAGAAGAATTCAATCAGTTTATGTTCCATTTGAAGCCTAATATGAAGCAGTTTTAGCCAGAGTGTGGAGAATTTACATTTAGGAAATAAGGTTGTATCGAGAAAATGTTGAACCCTTCTTTATATCTATCGGAACCTTTAAATACCTTCACAAACCCCCCCTTAAAATCTAACTTTTTCATAAGCGGACCTTTAAGCCCCCGCGGGTTTAAGTTCTCAGCTCCTTTCTCCATGCGACCAGGACCCGCGACCGTCGACCTCAATCGTTAGCCCTTTTCGTGTTATCGGACTTCGCTCCACCCCTATTCTTTCTACTTCCTTATGTTTCCCCGCTGATGGGATCTGAGCTGTTGATCTTGCAGATCTAACGGTTCTCGTTCCATCGCACCAACAATTTTCCTCCTCGATCATCACTTACCAAACCATCCCACTGATATGTTTTGGACCATTGATCTGGCTCCCCCAGATCCAATGGTCGGTGCACTTTTTTTGTTTCACTACCCCTTTGCTCCATTCATTCATTTTTGCGGTGCACCGATTTCATTTGGACCATCGATCCTCCTGATCGGGTGGTCATCGCTTCATCTCCGCATCGCGGTTCACCCATCCCCTCACACCATCCATGCCCTTGTGCGATTCCGCAATGCATTCTCCACCGTTGATTTCCCTAGATCCAACGGCTCGCATTCATTCTCACGCCCATTTCACCCAACCCCTCCGTCATGCCTTTTCAACGCGAAATGGGCAGTTTTTAAAGGGACACGTGTCAACCACCGGCATGTGTCGCGTCCACCCAACATAAAACCATTTACCGCTTATTCCCAGCGCAAAAACCACTCGTGGTTTTCTTCAAAACTGCTTATCATCATTTCCGCGCTAATATTCAAACTTGCCCAGGTTTTTTCCTGGTTTTTGTGATAGAACCTTCCTCTGAGCATTTTCCCTCCTCTGCATTGCTCCATAACCCTTCGGTGAGCCATCTAAAGCAGTCAAACAATAAACGCAGGATTTCATAACAAGTTTATCGTTGTATGTAGGTTTAAAATGGTGGCTTAATGTTACAGGCCCTCCCACAGCCAAACACTAGTGGAAAAAGCTGAGGATGAAAATCATAAGGCTAAATCAATGCAAAAAGGGATTCACAGATTGATTATTAATGTCTTATCAGTGTCTCATGAACACTGGTGAAGAAAAAAACCCCTAGCGCGGAAGCTCAGCCACCTGTAAAATACAACAAATAATGAATATCACAGATTAGAGATTAAGGGATAAAGGTTAAGCATAAAGCAAGAAAATCAATGGCTTAACTTGCAGATAAAAGATAAAAACATAGTAAAATCCAAATCACAGAACTCCAACAATAGTTAATATGAGGCAGGCTTTTGAGGAAGTAACAAAATTGTTGGAGGAAACACATATGTGTCGTATTGTATCATTCTGGTTTCATAGACAGAAACACCCAAAAATACACTAAGTATTGGGTTAAAACCACATTTAAACAGAGATCAGATTTCAAGCGATTATGAACGCTGAATTTTATTGTCGTCGGGTCCGTAGATCCATATCGCATCACCGAAATCCTTTTCAAAGGGAACATCGCCAAAGGTGAAATCGGAATCAGGAATTGAGCGATTTCTCTTTGCCGATGCGATTGCATCGCAACATCGCCGATCGCATTATCGAAATTTTTGTAGCGCTTAAATCCGCTGTCCATTTTCCGCCGATGCGATCATCGCACCATCGCGCATCGCATCACACTCGCCCTTCGCTTCATCGCTCATTGCATATTGCGATTTCCTCCGCCCGAAACATGCCTGCTACTCTTCCGCTTGCGATTGCGATTCTCGTGGCCCACCATTTCTGTTTCGGTTATTTTCAAAGGAAAAAGGGTTTTTCTCTATGAATGAGGCATATTGTTTTGGTTTGTTAAAAGGGTTTTCTTCAGCAAAAGGAAAAGGTGCTCTGGAAGGCCGTAAGCAAGAGTAAAGACAGAAATCACTTCGGTACCAGCGCATGAAAGGTAGCAAACAAAGGTGAAATAATTTCAGTGAATACAAGCATTCAAACTCCTATTATAACTAAGAAAGACAAATCAATTTATCAAGGAAAAGAAGCCACATCATCAGCAATTCCTATAAATTAAGAAACTTACTTTATGTTATTTTATGAAGACAATGTAATTGTAAAGAGACATTTTCAAGGCGTGTAATAGACAGCCTTCGAAGTCATGAAGTAGTTTTGGTAGTTAGAATTGGTTACAGTAGTTCCAAACTTTTTTTAACCGTATTTAATGTAATTTTTAAGAGGAAGGGAGGTTCCAAGTTCTGGACCTTCAAAGCTTAATTTTTGGACATAGAGATTGAGAAGTTAATGAATGAGTTTGCAAGTTTCTATCATTTTGTTAATTTTGAAATGTATTCTCAGTTTACGTTATGTTTTTCCATCTATGAATGAAACAGAGCTATGAGCAGCTGACCTCTTTATACTTATGCATTTCAGAGTTAAAAAACCTTAATTTGCGCTCCTCTGTTTTAACTATTTCTTTGTATACTTCTTCTGGATTTTGAAATGGTATTTTCTGTATAAAATAGCATATCAGTTTGAAGTTCTCCCTTCTGTTTCTTCTGATTCTTTCGTTCAACATTGGCTAAAGAAAGCATTGCAGAATGTTCATATATTTGATATTTAAGGGTTTTATCTTTAATATTTGAGGGTTGATAAGATAGAGACAAATATATACATTCGTGACATAATCAGATATATGTCTTAAGCATTGATTCCTTATCACAGCTGAGGGATTGTCTCTTAAGGTACAACACCATGGTTGAGGAAGGGAAAGGCAATCAATTCCTCTTCCATTCTTGGCCAACTATTCTTCTCCCTGCAAAAATCAACTTTAAGGGATGGGTCACTAAATTTCTGATTAAACCACCTCTTCCCTTCGTGTTGAAGTGTTGTTACTCTGGCAATCACTTCCTCCGTAATCTACAGTCTTAGGCCTTTGAACTTTGTTTTAATCCTGTTCATATTTCGAGCAAATTCCAATGAAACGCTCTCATTCGACTCCTTGAGTCGCTTGAAAAAATCGATACATCCTTCTTCTCTAAAAATATGATATGCTTCCAGGCATCTTTCCAAAGCCTTGATGGAATCTGGTTCATACCTTAATACTGCTCCTTCCATCTTTCACTTTACATACCCTTCACTAATTTATGAAAAATAACTATGAAATTTCGTCTTCTTGTCGTCACAATTCTTGAAAAATATGTGCAATGAGGGTGCAGAGCTACTTCGGAGTAGATATCAAGGTGATAGGAAAGGATATCAAGTCGGGAAAATGTGTGGTGTGGATTATCATTTCATAATTAGTTCTAAGGTATGAAAATCTGACTTGGACACGGTTCGAATTAATGATATGACCAGCCATGAAAATTTGTAATGATTAAAAAGTATTGTCACTTCATATCGGGTTATGTCACAAATCAAAAAATTATTCGTTCTCCCCACCCAACTTAAATGCAAAGGTCATCCTCATCTGTCAGAATGAAATGATGTATTAACTGCCATAATCGCTAAATAAATAAATAAATAATATTCTTTTTGAATGACTTATGGGGGGGTGATTTGATTTATATCGACGGCGGAGTGTTGGCGATCATGATTATTGAAGTGGACAACTGCAACTGGTTCCATGCTATAGTCATCTCCATTAGATCGGTTGTTACATATGTAAAAAAAAAAAAAATTCTCCATTATGGTTGAATAAATTGCAGTAGTTCTTTATTACAACAATGTATTCATTTAATATGGTTGGTGAATAGGGTGAAAACACTTTGTTAGGGTTTCACATTGATCGCTCCAATTGACAGCGCAAAAAGACTGCAGACCCTCCACCAACCGTGTGGCTTCCTTGTCGATCTCCTCACAATACCGATGGGTGAGTGCTCAAGTCGATGACTAGCCCCTTGTTGTGGCGTGATGGGTCGCAGTCCTTCCGAGATGAAGTGAACCGCACTCCTTTTGTCAAGGGCCGCCCCACCAATGGATTGGGAAGATCTAATTCTACTGCGGAAACCCCTGTAATGGGGGCACAATGGCAAGTGAAAGAAAGATGTAGCCGTTTCCTTCCAAAGGCCGCCATCAATCCCAAATTTTTCATTCCGAATAAATGATTGGAAAAGGCACGATAATATATGAAAGGACATGCCATGATTTCTAAATTTTTAGGGATTTGGCCCAAAGAGAAAGATGTAATGTTCTGGATCCAGTACAAATGAGCTCAACAAGGGAAATTTTAACTTCAAATCCAATCCAAGGGTTTTTTCTCTGTCATATTTGAATATCTATAAGATCAGAAGAAAATATTCGATAATGGGCCTTACTTCATGGGATGTGTGGGTATTTTTCTCTGATATTGGGAAGAATAATACAACCCAGAGAAGGAGGAATTCACAGTTGCACCATTTTGGGTTTGACTATACTAATTACGAGATGACTTCTGGGAATGAGACATTCTAGAAGGTATTTGGAACTCTATAGGAGAATTTGTCAGAACATCTGAGATCACTAAGCATTGGCACCATGCAGCATATGCTATGATTTGCGTACATATGAACATATCTCAACCCCTGCCTGAATCCATAGATATGATCTATCATGATACCACCTAGATTCAACCAATTTATTATGAGCATGTCTCATTCAAATGTCGACATTGCCACGAGTATGGCCACCTATTTAGAGACTACCCACTAACCCTTGTAGAAGATGTTATGGATGCAACACAATCTTGGGATGATGAGGGTTTCCAACCTGTGCATGGAAGAGACACACGGCCCAATCGAACCTAGCTGAAAAACCTACCAACCCGGCTTGGGAGCCAAGTGTCCTCCTACCCAAAGCCTCCCCATCCACAACAGACATCAACTCCGATGAATCCTTTTGTATCTAAAAATTCTTTTACAACCTTGGAAATGGAAGATATAGCCTTATTTCTGACCCAACATATGCCATCATCATCTAAGGAGATACCCAAATCTATTGATATAGACAATATTCTCACCATCCCAGGCGAAAAGATGGCTACGAAGAGAAACATTCCTAAACACACTCAGGCAGATTGGTGGGTACAAGAAGTGTTGATAAATACAAGCAAGATACTAGAAGAAGAAGAGAAGCATAACAGGTTAGGAGCCGAGAAGAAAAATATGAGGGAAATTTTCAAAAGCTGGAGTAAGGCGGACATCAAAGAAATCCCAGGTAACCAAATATCCCACCTTGGACATATTTTTACTTAATGGTCATCCTGATCTAGCCACATAGACCCCCAGCTACAAGGCATATGCAACGAGAGAAATGTTCTGAGCATCGCTCTCCTGGACCTAGGGGGATTTGAAAAAAAAAGTAAAAAGGGCAAGAAATCCACCAAATAAATTATTCAAAAATTGGAGAATTATTGTTGAATTCAGTGCAAATGGGACCATTTATAGATTACTTTCCCAGATCCATCCAACCTCCTTAATGAAGACCATATCATGGAATATAAGGGACTTTAGCAGCCTCGAGAAGATGTGTTCCCTTAAAGAGAAAATAGAAAGATATATACCTGAGATAATTCTACTACAAGAAACTAAGATGTCATATGAAAAAATCAATGAACATACATAACAACCAATCTATGATTGTAGAAGTAATTGGGGTTGTAGGGGGTGTAGAAATTCTTTGGGACCCTTATAAATTTATAATGGTAGATTGGGTGGGCACAAGATCTACCCTATCGACCTCTTTCTGATTGATCGACGAGCAACGATGGAAGAACATGACCACAGTGTATGGCCCTCACACACCGTGGGACAAGTCCTTGTTCCTAGCCCACCTTCAAAGCCTGAGTAGGTCTTGGGCTAAGGAAGACTAGATCCTGGGAGGAGACTACAATATGATATGAAACCTTCAGGTGAATGGGGGGGTATTATATGATTAGACCCATCTTCGCAAGCCTTTAATGATACCATTGAAGATCTACATTTGGTGGATGTCATCCCCCATCAAGACTTACACACATGGAATAATCGTAGAGGGGGGACGAACCAGATAACCTGCAGACTAGACCGTTTCTTGTTCTCAAAGAATATTCTACCCCAATATCCTAACCTCTCCACTGAGATCTTGCCCTCCATTAGATCGTATCATTGGCCCATCATCATAGATATGACTTCCTCCATCACCTCACAAAGAAGACCCTTCATATTTGAGATATTTTGGCTCCAACATCTAGGTTTCCTTGAGAAGTTAGAAACCTGGTGGACCTCCTTAGGCTCCCCTACCAAGTAATAAAATGAAATCCTTCCATAAGAATCTCCAGGCCCTTAAAGCCCAAATAAAAGTCTGGAATCGGGAAGAATTCGACAATATATTCGAGCAACAATGAGAACTAGAGGCCCGCCTAGAAGAAGTAAAGAGTCACATCATCCAAGATGTTTGCTCCAGGAAACTGGTGAAAGCAGAAGAACACTCGTCCAAGGGCCTTGAAGAACGTAAACATCAGGAGGAAATTCTATGGCATCATAAATCTCATGTGAAATGTGTTATCACATTTCTTTATAAGTCATGAGTCCATTCCATGGTTTGTTTTTAGGATTAAAGTTCAAAAAAAAAAAAAAAATTGGGCGCTAACAGAATTTCTAGAATCACCATTTTTTTAAAGCCTTTCGGACAGTTCGTTATTTCCTGTTTCTGTCTTTTTATTTTTATTTTTTGATGCTACAGGAATTTCTGGAAACATACTCTGTCTTTAAAATAAAATGAAAAAGTGCATCCTCTTTATTTATACCACGTGCCGTAGGGTTAATACGCGTCAAATATTTTTTAAATCCTTTAGGATCTAATGATAGGTGTCATATTACAGTCAGTTAGCTAAGGTCAATTTGTTGTATACGTTGAGTCACATGTGTCATCTGCAGTTAATGACTGAATCGTTTCCCTTCATGCTTGTTTATGCCAAGTGAGTTATCCATACATTAAGGTATGCATTTTTATGAATTATAGGGATCGTGGTGATCACACCACACACCATAACCGTTTGATTGGCTGCACACTAGTCCTGCCGTAAATTCTGACGAATCAATAGCACAGTTTGCGGAGGTGATTGAAAGTCATGATAACACTTTCCATAAGTCATATGGAGCTCCCATGTGGAAAACATAGCCAACTGAAGGTGGTGATGGTGTGTCACATGGTGCACATCATGATCATGAATATTTTTAATGATGGAGGGTGATTTTCAAGGGGTGGTGAACCAAGATTTAGTTTTAAAACCACCTAAAAAATAGGAATGTTGTCATTTGAAGTTGGAGCTGTTGGATTCGAATTTGCTGAGAGTTATAGTTGGAGAAGAAGTCTGGATTTCAGACAAGATTCCAGAGAAGAATATAGGCCACACCCGTAAGGTAAACCCTTCCTATTCTACCACCTATCATTTGCAGAAGGAATAGTCATTTATTTTTCTAAATATGACTAAAACAGGTGGTAAGATAAATCTAATAGAACCACATGATGCAGATTTGGTTGATGTTATTCCAAGGGTAAGAAATTTCATTATGCAGTCAGGATGGTATCCTCTTGGCACCAGGCTAGGAAGATCACATTCAGGGGTTGCTCAAGAGTTTCCTAACTCTTTTAATGGACAAGAGGCTACAGTTTATGGCTTCACTTTGCAGGTTTCTGAAGACTTCATTTTTGAAGCCTTTAACCTTCCCCAAGAGGGATAAAGGTGGTTCAAGGGACAAGTTATCACATGAGGTGATCCTAACAGCTTCCTCAAGGATGCTCACAGAGATCCAAACTGGTTAAAAGGCATCCCAAGAAGCTACCTTAAGAATGAATGGGTAGAGGCAATTAAGATTATCAATATATACCTCACATGTGAAAGGAGGTATACAGTGGTATTCCTCTATCACATAAGGTTTCTTTTTCATCCTGCAGGGATGAAGACATTGAATCTACCATTTTTCTTGTTGAAAATCCTGACCAAGATGTCAGCAAGGGTTCATACTCATAATGATGTTTCTGAGTACAACTTGTACCATCAATCTTTGATCAAATTTCTAGTTGAAGAAGAGTTGAGAAAGAAAAACCAGAGTTGGGACCATTTTCTATTTTATAGGGCAGGCCAACCTACACCTACACCTTCAGTTCTGTAGTCAAACCCTCAACCTGTAAAGAGAAGAAAAAAAAGAAAGGCCTAAAAAGAAAACATTCATAAGAAGGCCAAAGGTAACAAAGAGAATTTTTTTGCAGGGAAAGTTGAAAGAAAGGTGGAAAAATGAGAGAGCTCCTTAGAAAGAAAGCCTAAGTACATGAAGGTAGTACCCCCTATTCCTCCATTTCCAAATTTATACACTAGAGCCAAAAGAGGAAGGTCTGCAACAATAGATAAGTCAAAAGCACAGGTGATACCAGAATTTCTAGAAGCACCTATTCAGAAAAGGTTTCATAAGGAGTATCAACCTACACCATCAGATGAAGAACTCCTTAAGGATGCTGGATATGAAATCAGCATCAAAAATAAGAAGGAAGAAGCTAAACCTATTGCTAGCACTAGAAAGAGGCACACAAGAGAGATAAATAATTTTAGGCTTAAATCCAAGGCTCTACATAAGCCAAACCTAATGGAAAAATTCATTGATGTTGAAGGGAAACCTGAAGGTTCAAAGACAAAGAAAACAGAAAAAATCCATGAAGAAAAGCAAGAACCCAACCCCTTCATAACATCACTCAGAGCCATCAAAAAGAATAAAAACACAAAATGGTTCTAAGGAGGACAAAGAACCTGTCAAGTAGGCAACTATAAGAGCAACCATATCTAGAACATCAGCTACTGACAGAAAAACTTATTTAGATAAATTGGCTGAAGTTGCAACACACTTAGAGGAAAGGTAAAAAAGTTTTTGGTACTAATCCCTTTTCCCTTATCAGTTACAAATTTTGAACAACATCCTAGCTATCATGGAATACAAGTTAGCACATAATTTTCAGCACTTTCTGTGTATTTTGAAAAATAAATAGGGCACTACTAAAATTTCCTGTAGCATTCCAGATTTGGTGCAGTTATAGGTTTTTACCGGAATTTCTGGTAGCACCTGTTTTAACTGAATTTTGACACTCCTCATCACGTTTTTCTGAGCTAGGTAAGGATGGAGAATAACCCATAACCAAATGGATAGTAAAAGTGATGGTGAGAGGTGGTTTTTAGGTTTTTTTAGGTTTTATTAAATAAAGCTACATGGTTATTAAAGACCCAAGACACAACGAAAAAATTCAGTAAGAAAAGGGGAAGCATGACAGTACACTCAACATTCCAACACATAATTATTCTTTTCTTCTTTCTCCATCTACCCTTTCTGTTAGATTTTGAGGGGATAAGGATGTAATGTCTTTTGACACATATGTTATGTTAGAATTAATTTTTTCTACTTTTTAGAAGAGATGGAGTTGGTTCATCTGCTGCTATATATATCACTTGAAAATACTATTTCCAGGATGGATGTTAGTCTACCTGAAGACTAAATATAATAAAAAAACATTTTTTCTTCATGCTGGAGGATTTTGTGACTCAAAGAACATATAATGTGTGGTGTGTATTTTTTCTTTGTTAATTTATTCTAAAATATGAATTGCAGCAACTAGTGAAGTATGAGTGAGAAATTGTTAAAGGGTTTAACAGTAAATTATCTGCTTTCAGTTTTTGAAAGTTATATTTGTATAATAGAACATGTCAGTGAAGGTTTCGTAAAGGATTTGTGGAATACTTAATCATGAAATATTTTTTCTAAGTGTTTTTTGCTTAACATAAACAAAGTTTGTGTTAAACTCCATCATCATAGCTATGTGACTGATTTAGGATAGGAATATTTCTAGAAATAGGTACCATCTATTCATCTTCTTCCACTTGTATACTTTGCTCTGTATACTACATTTACCCACACAATTTATAATTGCCACAACTTCGAAAATGCATGAAATTATTAAATAATATAAAATCATTTCAAAATATTTAAGAAATCTATCCCACCACTCAAACAACCCCTTTAAAATTTGAAATGAACTATGATGTGTAAGGCTTACTCCTTAAGCATTCAAGGAGTGACTTCTTACGCTTGTGCGAAGGGGAATGGAACTCAGAATTCTTCCATATATCCATGCTCCACCACCGGAAAGTTAACAAAATCACACACCTGCAGGCGGAAGATGGCACACGACTCGAACAACATGAAAATATCAAGGTAGAACTCAAATATTTTTTTTCGTCACTTTTGTCAGATGAAGGTTATGAACATCTCGTTGATCTCCCACGACCAGAATGAGGCCCTTCTGAGCCCAATCACACTTAATGAGGTGGAATAAGTGGTGAAAACCCTACCTTAGAGCAAGGCACTTGGCCCAGATGGGTTTACTATAGAATTTTTCAAGGCTGGTTGGCCCTTTCTAAGCCAAGATATATGGGTGCTAGTGGAGGAATCAAGAAAATTTAAACAAGTCTGGTCAGGCCTCAATGCTACATTCATAACCCTCATTCTAAAATCACAAGAGGATACAGTCTCAAGGGACTTCAAGCCTATAGCTCTGTGCAGTGTGATCTACAAAATTATTTTTTCCATAATGGTTCGCCGGCTGAAGCCTCTTCTTCACCATATTATCAGTCATGAGAAATCAAGGTTTGTCGAGGGTCGCCAAATTTTAGATGGAATTGTCTCATAACATGAAACCATTCACTCCATGAAAGCCAACATTAGGGGAATTTTGAGGTCTAAAATGCCCCCTTTAAGAAAAACGTACAAAAAAAATAAAATTTATAAGAACCAATAGGATTCAAGATGATGATGTCAACCATGGGGGATGATTCACCATTTTTGGAGTAAAATGTAAAAATATTAAAAAATAATAAAATAATAAAACTTATTTTTCAACTCATATTTTAAACTTATCTCCCTAAGTTTTTACTAAAATTTCAAGTGGGAGTACTCGTTGGATGCAAAATTTAATTCTTCATCCAAGGAGTACACATGCTGAATACTTTCGATGGACCCTGCTACACGAAAAATGAGAAATACATGAAAACATGTGTTTGCAATCATGCTTTTCATGTATTTATCATTTTTCTTATATCAGGGTCCATTGAAAGTATGCAACATGGGTACTCCTTGGATGAGAAATAAAATTATGCATCCAACGAGTGCTTCTACTTTAAATTTGAGTAAACCCATAGGGAGATAAGTTGAAAATACGAGTTGAAAAAAAGTTTTTCCTTTTTTCCCTCTAAAATTTGATGATGTAATCAAATCTTATTTTATTATTTCCACTATTATTTTACAATTTCCTTAGGAGGCCCATTTTAGACCTCGAAATTCCCCTAATGCAAGACCGGGGGGATGTTCCTTAAATTGGATATATCGAAAGCCTATGACCAACTGAGCTAGGACTATCTACTAGCAATATTGTGAGCTTTCAGCTTTGCAATAGACTGTATCCAGTGGATTAAATCTATGATCTCCACACCATTATTTTTTATACTTGTTAATGGCACACCCTCCTCCACCTTTCGGCCCTCCCAAGGCATTCGGAAAGGAGAGCCCATATCCCCCTTTATGTTTACAAATGCAGCGGAAGGTCTGGGATGAATGATCAAGGTAGCCAAACACTTCAACCTCTTGAAGGGGTTACATCTATCAGGTACCAACATGGATATTATGCACCAGAATTTCGTTGATGAAAATCCCTGTTCAGGCAAGAAAATCTAAAAGAATCATATCAGATCAACACCATCTTGGAAGACTTATAGGAAGTGTGAGGTATGCTCCCCAACAAGCTCAAGTCAAACATTTACTTTTTTCATACTCCTTTCCCCGTCCAAGCATTTTTTTCCAGAATCGTGGGATTCAACGTTAGACCTCTCCCATCCAAATATCTTGGAGTACCCCTCATTTTCAATTTTCTCTATATCGCTCCTTGGAAAGATCTCTATGCCAAACTCTCCAGCAAGCTCTCGACCTGGACCTTCCATGTTCTCAACCTTGCGGGGAGAGCGACCCTCCTTAAATATGTCCTGTAAGAAATGCCTCTTTATCAATTATCAGCTTTTCCTGTGCGCAGATGCACCTATTTATACCTAATTTCTCTATTCAGAATATTCTTGTGGAGTGGCCATTCTGATGATAGAAAATGACCCCTGATTGCCTAGCCCAAACTATGCCTCCAAAATTTGATGGGAGGCTTGAGCTTGAGAGACCCAGATGCTCTTAGCAACACCCTTGGGGCCAAACTTTGGTGGAGATGGCTGAAGGGGGGGAATAGTTGTGGAAAATTATATGGTCCCAAAAATATGGTAAGGGAAAGACTCAGGAGGAGGTGTTGCAAGGTCCCCTTCCCAGTCGCGGATAAGCCATCTAGAAGCTAGCAAATACAAACAATGATTTGATTCAAGATCATTTTTTCTGGGAAGTCAATAACGGATGGAAAAAAAGGTTATGGGAGGAATCTTGGTAAAAATACCCCCAATTATCCCAAGATGAATCTATGTCTTCTCTGTTGGGTGTGGAGCTTAATTATCTTGTTTATTTTGTATCACATCGTTGGACCCCTGTACCTTAATGTGGCGGCAATGCCACCCATAGTTAAACGATTCCTAGGGGGTCCAAGGGGGTCAGCTGCAATTTTATGGAGCCTCGCCCCCCCCCCTAGCGGGGGGTTTCGGGGGTAGAGCCCCCGAAGCTAAAAACAGATGTAAAATTGCCTTGTAAAAGTATAGTAATTTCTAGTCAATCTGGGCCGTTCATTAGGCGGATGATCTGACGGTAGAAGTTATGTTTAAATTAGGTTTTTTTGCCCTAGAAGGCAACCCCTTTCTTTGTATGAGGGTAATGTATTGTGGTTGTGTATTGTATGTGTATTCTCAGAGCGAGAAACAGATAGGGAGACTGTGAGAGAGAAAATAGGATATTACACCAGATCTGCTGTAGGTTGTGTCTCTTCATTGTGCTAGATAATAGAAAGGAAGGACTGGCTGTTCGAGGTGGACGTAGCCCAAACTTGGTGAACCACGTATATCTATGTCTCTCTAATTTTATGTGTTTTTTGTGCTTGTGTTTTCCGCATATTTTATGTGTTTCATTGCTCTGTAATATATATAATTTTCTAACAACTGGTATCAAATCCAAGTTTATTTGGCTGATAAACTCACAAGAAAGAAGGGTTCCTGGTTCGAGTGGGAGCAATGGCGAAATATGCTAAGTTTAGGGTCGAGAAATTTAACGGCCAAAACTTCCCGCTGTGGAAGATGCAGATGGAAGTTTATTTGTATCAAAAAGATCTGTACCTACCATTGAGCAGAAAAACAAAGAAGCTAACGGCTATGACAGACGCAGAATGGGAGATTCTCGATAGAAAGGCACTCGAAACAATACAGTTGTGCCTTGCAGCGTCATTAGCCTTCAATATTTCGAAGGAAACAACAACAGAGGGTTTGATTAAGGCGTTGGAGAAATTATATGAAAAACTCTCGGCCTCAAACAAGGCATTTCTCATGAAACATTTATTTAATATGAAGATGTCGGAAGGTGGATCTGTTGCAGACCATTTAAATGATTTTAATACAGCTACCAGTCATTTAAGTTCTGTATGGGTAAACTTTGATGATAAATTTAGGGCTCTTTTCTTTCTATGCTCATTGCCAGAAAGTTGGAACGGTTTATTTATGGCCATTAGTAACTTTGTCTCTGGATCTAGTACTTTAAAGTTTGATGATGTTGTCGGTGCTATCCTTAGTGAGGAAATGCGACGGAAAAGCTCCGGTGAGACATCGGGTAATGCTTTGGGTGTAGAGTCTAGGGGAAGAAAAATGGAAAGAGGAAAGAGCTCAGGATATCGCAGTAAATCAAGGAAAGGCAAATCCAATTCCACATCGGGGATAGTGTGCTAGAAATGCAAAAAGAAAGGACACCTGAAGAAAGACGATAGATCTCAAAAGGGAAAAGAAGGAGAGGCGCAGCAAGAAAACAATCATGAAGCAAATGTGGTAGGTGATCTGTTATAATATGCTTTGATTCTTTCTTTCGAAAATGTTACTGATTCTTGGGTAGTAGATTCAGGGGCCTCTTTCCATGCCACACCTGATAAGAAATATTTTCATGACTATGTTCAAGGAGATTTTGGACAAGTTCGTTTGGGTGATGATAAACCCAGTAAAATTGTTGGAATGGGTAAAGTTCTTGTAAAACAATAGAATGGAAACCAATGGCTATTAAAGGAGGTAAGGCATGTTCCAGATATAAATAAAAATCTGATTTCAACAGGGCAGTTAAGTAGTGAAGGTTACATGACAACTTTCACAGATAAAACTTGGAAGGTCACCAAAGGAGCCCTGGTAATAGCAAAAGGCGAAAAGGTTGGTACATTGTATTTATGCAATGGTATTTCTAACTCTATTAATGCTTTAACTTCCAAAGGATCAGATGCATCATTATGGCATCATAGGACCGGACACATGAGTGAGAAGGGGATGAATATTCTTCACTCAAGAAATTTGTTGCTGGGTTTGAAGACTATTGATTTGGATTTCTGTGAGAATTGAATTTATGGAAAACAGAAGAGAGTCAAATTTCTTAGAGTTTGGAAAGAAAAGAAGAGCTAAAAATTAGAGCTTGTGCATACATATGTATGGGGACCTGCTCAGGTATCATCTCTTGGCCTCCTCTCATTATTATGTTAATTTTATTGATGATGCAACTAGAAAAACTTGGATTTATTATATTCAGAATAAATCTGATGTATTTGATACTTTCAAGAAATAGAAAGCTTTGGTTGAGATTGAGACAGGAAATAAGTTGAAGTGTCTCGGATCAAACAATGGAGGTGAATATTGCAGCAAATATTTTGATAGGTATTGTTCAAAGCATGGAATTCGCAGAGAGAAGACAGTTCCAAGAACATCACAAGAAAATGGTGTGTCATAAAGGATGAACAGAACAATCATGGAGCGTGCAAGGTGCATGAGATTGCATGCAGGATTTCCTTTACAATTTTGGGTAGATGCTGTAGATATTGTTGTTTATCTAATAAATAGGGGGCCTTCAAGTTCCTTGGATGGTGGTATTCCAGAAGAAGCATGGATAGGTAAAAAGGTAAACTAATCTTTTTTAAAGCCTTTTGGCTGTGAGGCATTTGTCCATATTAATAATAAAAAAATAGAACAAAGTTTGAGGAAAAATCAAATAAATGTACCTTTATTGGATATGGTGTTAATGATTTTGGTTATCGCTTATATGATTATGAAAATTACAAAATCATTAGGAGTAGAGATGTAATATTCAACGAAAAGGTATTGTATAAGAATCAGTTGCGGGAAAAGAAACATGAAAAAGAAAACAAAGAATACACGGTCCTTGATGAGATCACATAAAAGGTAAAGGTGCCTGAAAATAATAATAATTAAGAGCCACAACAACAACCACCACCACAACAGCAACAAGCACCTAAAACACTTGAAAGTGGTGTTAGAATATCTACCAAGATAAGTAGACCTCCTGAACGATACTCTCCTTCATTATATTATTTATTGTTGACTGATTCTGGTGAACCTGGATGTTATGAAGAAGCAATGCAAGTTGAAAGCAGGAAGAAGTGGGAGCTAGCCATGGAAGAAGAGATGGACTCCTTAATGCATAACTAGACTTGGGACTTAGTCAGGTTGCCTGCAGGTAAAACTAAATTGTAGAATAAATGGGTTTACAGGCTGAAGGAAGAAGATGGAAGAAAATAGAGGTACAAAGCTAGACTTGTGGTGAAGGGGTTTGCACAAAAGAAAGGTATTGATTTTTATGAAATATTTTCTCCTGTTGTTAAGATTACTTCAATCAGAAATATTTTAAGTCTTGTAGTAGCATAAGATTTACATCTTGAATAGTTATATGTAAAGAAAACATTTCTCCATGGTGATTTGGAGAAAGAGATCTATATGGAGCAACCAGAAGCATATGAGGTCAAAGAGAAAGAAAAATTAGTATACAGGTTAAAGGAGAGTTTGTATGGCTTAAAATAGGCTCCAAGGCAGTGGTATCTAAAATTTGACAAGTTCATGTCTGAACAATGTTATACTAGATGTCACTCTGGTCATTATGTTTACTTGAAAAAGCAAAATGATGGCATCTATATTATATTTTTATTGTATGTATATGACATGCTTGTTGCAGGGTCTAACATGCAGGAAATAAATGTGCTCAAAAGAAAATTGGCAAATTCATTTGCAATGAAGGATTTGGGAGCTGCAAAAGAAATTCTTGGTATGAGAATAACTAGAGACAGGAAACATCGCAAATTAACACTGCCTCAGAATGAGTACATACAAAAGGTGTTGAAAAGATTTAATATGCAGAATGCAAAACCAGTTAGTACACCTTTTGCTAGCCATTTAAAAATCAGTAAGGAGATGTGCCCCAAGACCCAAGAAGAAATGGACTATATTTCTAAAGTTCCATATGCATTAGGAGTTGGAAGCTTAATATATGCAATGGTCTGCACAAGGCCTGATATTGCACATCCAATGGGAGTTGTAAGCAGGTACATGAACAATCCAGGAAAAGAAGATTGGATGGAAGTGAAATGGATTCTCAGATATTTGAGAGGTACCACAAATCAAGAATTATGCTTTGGTGGTTCAAACATTGCTCTACAGGGATATGTTGATGCAGATATGGCAGGTGACAGAGATAACAGGAGGAGCACTACAGGATATGTATTTACTGTAGCTGAAACAACTATCATTTGGGTTTCAAAAATCCAAAGTGTTGTTGCACTTTCAACAACAGAAGCAAAGTATGTTGCTACTACAAAGGCTAGTAAAGAATGATTTCGTTACAAAGGTTTATGGATGAACTGGGTAAGAAGCATGATATGGGCACATTATATAGTGATAGCCAAAGTTCCATTCATCTTTCAAAGTGTTGGAAATGTTGTCATTGACGGCAAAGGAGATGGAAAAGGAGTACCACCTGTACCAGCAATAAGGAAAAGTAGAAGACAGGTAGCAGAGGCAGCTAGAGAGATTTGCAGAGTTGTGCAGAGTAGGGAGAATTGAAGACACCAGGAAAAATAGAGCAGGGGGTTGGAGAGCGAGAGTAGAAGGATCTGGCCGAAGACCAGAGGTTGGTAAGTGAATTCAATTGTATATATGTGAAAGAAGTTGTTTATGTATTACATGCGCATTGATTGAGTTAATTTTGTGTGAATATACTTGGTTTCAATAAGTATATGATAAGCTCTGAAAGAGACTCTGTAATTCGGGGTTTTGATTGTGCTCTAAAGGCTAGTGTGAATCTTTGTGTTATTAGCTAAATTAGTGACTCTGTGTGGAAAGAATTAATCTTTCGGAATCCAATTGGTATAATTGTGAACCTGGGTGAGGAAGTCTTGAGGAGTATCAATCTAGGTAAATCTGTATCGATTTACATGGAGTCATCATATAGAATTTATTGATTATAGAATGCATTAATTGGTGTGATAGATAGAATCTGAATTGTGTGGCTAAGGAACCCATAGGTTAAAAGTCGTAATATGCCTAGTCGAATTTGAGGAAGGATTAGTTCCGACGCAATTGAGTGGACTGGTTGAGGCATTGAGGAATCACATAAATAATTGCACTGATTGACTGGATTGATATAGAAATAATGCAGTTTTACATAGGGTCAGGAACAAAGTAAATGGAATTGTAGATTCCATAAGGTGAATTGAGTCAGAATTGATGAACAGTGTTGTATGATGAGAGGTTACATTGCGCTGATAAATGAACCAAGGGATTAGTTGATTGCTGAGATGCCGAGATGCTGAGCGATGGCTCAATCGCAGAAATTCAAGAAACGAGAATGGGGCAGTAGAATGCTGTACGCAGAGAGTTAATCTCTGTTTGAAATAAAACAGTGACTGTGGAAGGAAGCAGAACCTTGAGTTAATGGACGGAACCTTGAAGCTACAGTAAACCCAGAGTTTTGGAAATCAGCGGTATCACGCGGTCGCATAAGCGGTAAGGAGATTTGTGAAAAAAAACGTGATTCCATTAGATGGAGGACGCGTGGCAAAAGGCAGTAATGGAAAACCACTTACATCACGTTTTTTTGGAGAGTGAAAGTTCGGTCGTGGGGAAAATGTGATATTCATCATGTTCTTCCGATTGCTAGTGCTGGAAGATCTGCGGTGGCCACATTTGCGCGATGTTCGAAGATTAGTGGCAAGGTAAGTCAACAGTGTTGTGGGCCCGAAGCATTTAATTAAATGATTTATTTAAAATTTAAATTGGTCAGAAGTATACGAATGAGGCCTTGTTTCTTGGCTTATTAATGTGTTATAACAATTGATTGGAAGAGTTGATATATATATATATATATATATATATATATATATATATATATATATATATATATATATGTACACATATATATATCAATTATATGCGAATGGGTTGTGTCAGATATATAGTTGGTAAGGGTCAAATTTTAATACGGGTTTGGTAGTAATAGTTGAATGTCAATTCGCCATATTGTAAGAAGAATCGATATGTGTATTCCCGAATTGTGGTCCATACCTTTGATTATATGATAAATGGTGGGTTGTTAAATTGTTAACCCACGCGAAGACTACCTAGCAAGAAAAAGATTTGGATAGGTTATTCTAAGATTCCCCCCCCCCTCAGGATCGGACGTGAAAGTTTCCTCTGATATCCGATATAATATATGTTACCGAACCATAGAGTCATAATTTGGCTTTATATGAATTTATATATGCGTGAAACCAACTTATAAATTGGATTTTATTTCAATGGGAAAATGTTGAGAACTATAATAAGGTAATGGATATGTCAGCATACCATGGTGAAGGCACACATAAATGTTGGAACATACATTTATATGCAAGGACAACTGGTCTCAAGTAAAGTTGAAGTTCAGGTATGAAGGTCGATGGGTTTTAGACCATAGAGTATGAGGTATGAACAAAAGTTTTATTAATAAAAATTTATTAATGTGAATGTCCATTGGATAAAATGGGATAAAATGGGTTGTTGCATTATGAGCGAACATTTATAATACTCATTGATGGTGGGCCCAACTATTTGGCCAAAGGTTTGCATTATGGGAATATAAATATCCATTTTATACAGTGGACCATTATGGGTTGAAATACGAAGTTCAAATAATGAGGCGACCTCATGAAATGGGTTGGACTATGGTTTAACCATAGATTTGAAACAGGCAAAGTTCCCGCATATGAATATTGTGAAGTGGGTTTAGACCATGGTCTAAACATTTATTGAAACAAGTCGAGGTGCTGCATATAAATGAAATTTGGATGTATAGTGTTATAATTGCCAGAATGTGAGTTAAAGTGGCTTAGATTTGAAATCTAGGGAATGTGGTTTTGATAACCATCAGATGTGAAAAGAAAAGGCTCTACATACATTTATTTAATTGCCAGCACAGGGAAAATGAATGGAGAGGCATTTTAATATGCACAAGACTTTGAGATTTATTTGGGACTAAACTGGTAAAACAGTTATATATATAGCAGATACACAATTGCAGTGAACAGGTGAATATGCACAAGAATTAAAATGTGGGTTTGACAGGTGTACATGCACAGAAAGCAGGAGAGTGTGCAAAAACTGAAAAAGGCAGTGAAAAACAGAGGTATGCAGAACAGTTACATGACAGCAGCAGAAAAGACAAAACCAGCAAGCCAAGGGCTGAGTGAAATCTATATATGTAATTGAAAATGTGAATGTAAATGTTTTAATTTTTTTATATTATTTGTGATGCAAAGGCAAGTCTCCGATAGGAAATCAAAACTCCACTATAAAACTGAAATTTGTATATATTGCTATATTCTTCTAAATGAGCTGGACAAAGAAATGAGAAGACAAAAGTCAAAGAGTTATGGCTGTTCATTTCGATTTCCCTGCAGAATACAAACAGTCATGAGGTGAACTCTATAAATGATATCACATTGATATGCATAGAGAGGTTTTTAAAGTTAGAGAATGAAGAAATAAAGCTGTGAGGCGAAGAAGAAGGAGGAGTTGATAGAGAATCCGAGAAGATGCAGAGATGATATAGAGTAGATATGAGGACTGATGGAGAGCAGAAAAGAAGGAACAAAACAGAGCTGATATCCAAGGTAAATCAGCAAGTATTTTCTTTTGAAAGAGTGAGGAAGTTGGAGCTTCCCTATCAAGTTGTAGCTTGATAGATGTCAGTTGTAGCTGACTGAGGTAGGAGCCTCCTGTAGGTTGTAGCCTGCAGAAAATAGATGGGAGTTGGTGCTTCCACATCAATTTGTAGCTTGATAAAATGTCAGTTGTAGCTGACTGAGGTAGGAGCCTCCTGTAGGTTGGTGCCTGCAGAAAATTGATGGGAGTTGGAGCTTCCTTGCAAGTTGTAGCTTGAAGAATTGAGGTAGGAGCCTCCTGTAGGTTGGTGCCTATAGAAAATCAGTGGTGAGAGGGAGTTGGATCTTGCCTTTGCATCACAACAATAATAAGATGTGGTTTTCTCCCTTTATGGGTTTCCACTTATATCTGGTGTCTTTGTGCATGATGTCTATGTGTTGATGTGGTTTATCTAATCTACTTAATACTTGTTGCTCTCATATTAAGACTGCTGTTACATTAACAAATCTGCTTGATACTTGCTACTCACAAATTGAGATTGCTCACATATTAAGTTGATCTTGAAATGAAGGTGTAAATTAGTTTAAGGAAAGTTTTAAAAGTCCATGAATTTGTTAAACTGATTCACCCCCCCCCCCCCTCTCAGTTTAACTAAGGGTTCAACACTACCATGATGATAGATGACTCCTCCTTGGAATAAGTAGCCCTCTTCATGCAGTTGGTCATCAAGTATCATACATGTGTGAAGATCTTTGGAATAATCCACCAGCAGTTGGGATTTCCAATACAGATCTACACTGCTCAACAATGACAACGCTGATGATACATCAACAGAAATGAATGTCATTTTGCCAATATCCTCCTTGACATATCCTATGCCAAAGGTGTGCGTTGGAAGGTTGATCATTTCATTCTTCTCCTCCCATAGTGCATATCCAGAAATGAGAGTGGGTGATGATGATAAGGGAAGAAGATTTCCCTCCTCCTTGAGCTTGCCCAAGCCTCCCAGTGCTGTAGCTTTGTCTTCAAGTGCTCCAATCCCTCCTGGATCTAATTTTGGAGTAGCAAGTTGTGAGGTCTTCCCCAAAAGATCTGAGTCAAGTAGCCTCCCAGGTGGTTTGTCACTAGATAGAAGTGTCCCATGCAGAAATCTCATGAACATAATAAATGGGACAGTAAGGTCCTTGTGTCCACTGCACAATTCCATCTTTGTTTTCTGTGTGGAAGTGTTATGTGAGGTGTAAGTATGCATGCCTCTGATCATTTGAGATGCACCACTCTTCTTGTCCTCCCATTCCATATTCAAAGCCTCCCAATCAGTGGTGACTTTCCCCAATGTAATAAACATTGAACACCCAAAATCACATTGGTGTATGGTATGTCAACTACAAAGAAGTGATCCACCAAGGTGTAGGATCCCATGGTGATTGAAAGTGATGGGACATAATGCATGCATTGCATTGTTCTATCTCCTGGGACCAAACCAAAGAATCCCCCAAAAGTATCAGTGGGTATTGCCCTCCTTTGCTCAAGGTAAACATGATGATTGTGATGCATTCATTTATCAAGTACAAGAAAACACAATCACAGATAGTGGGTAACCTCACTAAACAGGCTTTCTAGCCCAAAAAGACTCCAAAAAACATGAAAAACACCCAAAAAAAAAGTGTATTTCGAGACGCACTTGGTTTTGTCAGGCTGACATTTTATATAAAATTATATGCTAAAAAACAAAATTGTTTCTTGAAAAAAGGATTGAAAAAACACCCTCAAAACAAAACCAGTTGATGCTGGAATAACAAAAAAAAAATTTGTGTCATATTTTTGACATTTTTAAAAATAGAAATAACATTTTTTAATTTTTAAAATTGAATCATTAAAAAAAACCTAAAATTTAAGAAAAAATAAATTTAAAATTTAAAAATATATAGGAATAAAAAAATAAAAATATTAATTCAAACATTAAAAAAAACCTAAAATTTAATAAATAAATAAATAATTTAAAGATTAAAATTTCAAAATATATAGAAATAAAAAAATAAAAATAAAAACAAAATAAAAATATTAAATTAAAAAAAAAAAAAACAAGTTAAAAAAAGAAAGAACTTATAAAAAATAAAATATAGAAATTAAATTTAAAAAGAAAAAGAAAATGCTTATTAAATTAAAAAAAATAAAAAATTAATTTTAAAATAAAAAATTAAATTTAAAGAAATATATTAAATTTTAATAAATTTAAAACTTAAAAAAACATTTTTTAATTAAAGTAACACGAACTCTTAATTAAATAAAAATGAAAAAATACAAAATACAATAAAAATATTAAATTTAAAAAAATATATTAAAAAATAAATAATTTTAAAATAAATTAAATTTAAATTATAAAAAAATAAAATATATATATGAACTTAAATTAAAAGTATATTAGTTTTATTGATTTTATAAAAAAAATATTATTAAAATAACAAATTAAATTTAAAAAAGAAAAATATTAAATTTTAATAAATAAATGAATAAACAAATAAATTTTGAAATAAAAAATTAAAAAAAAAAACATTGTTAAAATAAAAAGTTAAAAAATTTTAAAAATCGATTAAAAACGAAAAATTGAAAAAAAATATATTAAATAAAAAATAAAATAAAAAACAAATTAATTCGAAAATATTAAGTTTAATTAAAAAATAAAAAATCTAATTTTAAATACACAATTTTAATTGAAATTAAAAAAAAATATAAAAATTTTATGTAATTAAAAAAATAATAATAAAAATTAAAAAAAAAAAATATTAAATTCAAATAAATTAAAAAAAAAAATACAAAATTTATTAAATGAAAAAAATTAAATGAAAAAAATAAACATAAAATTTAATAATAATAATAAAAAAAATGAAAAAATTTATAAAAAAAATCAATTAAATTAAAAAAAAAAATACAAAATTTAATAAAAATTATTAATAAAATTTAGAAAAAAAAAAAAACTAAAAACAAAAACAATGAATTAAAAAAAAATAAAAAAACAAAAAAAAATAAAAAAATAAAAAAACAAAAAAAAATAAAAAAAAATTAAATTTCAAATATAAAAATTAAATTTAAAAAAATTAAATTTTAAATTTTTTGAATTTAAAAAAAAAATTAAAAGAAAAAAATCAAATTTAAAAAAAAAATTATTAAAAATTAAAAAAAATTAAAAAAAAAAAAAATATATATATATATATATATATATATATATATATATATATATATTTTGATCGTGGTGGCGCCGCCAATCAGCCTCCAACCCAGGTGGCGGCGGAGGCCGACCGCTCAGCGGGAGGCTGATTCCGGGAATCACCCTCCCGCGGCGGGAGGTTGATTTTGATTCGGAGGGCGATTCCCGGAATCGGCTTACCGTCGTGGGAGGGCGATTCCCGGAATCAGCCTCCCACCCAGGTGGCGAGAGCGTATTTGCAAGCGACGAGGGAGCCCACCATACGACCTCCGCTCATGACAGCAGCCTCATCTCACCCAGGCGAATGACGATTAGCGTTCTGCACAATCAATTGTTCTTTTTAGTTTTGTTTAATCTTTTTATTAATTGCATAATTTTACAGTTAAATTTTTTTAATTTCTAATTAATTTGTTTGTTTTTTGTTTTTCTTTTAATTTTCAAATAAATATTTTCATTAATTATTTTTAAAATTTAAAATTTATTTATTAAATTTTATTTTAATCTTTTTATTTAGTTTGATTTTAAAATTTATAAATTGTTTCATTTAAAATAAAAACGATCTAATTGTGGATATTTTGTTTTTAATTATTTCTGTATGGTTTTATTCATTTTTATTTATTTTAATAATGGTTTTTAGCATTTTAATTGTTTTATTTTAATTCTATTTCAATTTTCAATTTTATTTATGTCTATTTTTTTTTATTAATTTCTAAATTTGTATTTTTCTTATTATTATTATTTAATTTATATTTTTAAATTTAAATTTTTTTTTTTTTTTAAATTTTTTTTTCCTAAATTTTAATTTTGTAATTTAATTATTTTAAATTTTCTAATTTTTTTAATTATATGGTTTTTTAATATAGAAAAATGTTTTTGATTTTTTTTTTTTTAAATTTTTTGGTGATTTTTTGTTTTTTTTCTTTAAATTATGTGTTTTTTTTCTTCAAATTTTGTCATTTCCTTTGATATAATTTTCAAATATTTTTGTTTTTTTTATTTATTTTTGTTTAAATTTTTTATTTTTATGAGCTATTTTTGTTTTTTTTTACATTTTTATTGATTTTTTTATTGTTTTTATATATATATATATATATATATATATATATATATATATATATATATTTTATCTAAGTTTTGTGTTTTATTACCAACATGAAAATCACCACTCTAAAAAAAAACGGTTGATGCTGCATCATTCTACTTTAAAATTACTTTAATCCGCTCTGAAAATTCAATTAGTGTATTATTTTCAAATCATTTTAAAATTAGCATGAAAATCACTAACATTTTAAAACAAATATTCATACTTCATAAATAAAAATATTAGAGTGTCAAAAATGTGCTAAAAAAAAAGAGGTGATTCTGCATCACCACTTTTCAAAATCGGGTGCTTTTTGTGCTACCAAAAAAAAGTAGGTAACAGTGCGGTTACCTATTTTAGCAGATAACAGATGTTTGAGGTAGAAACCCCTCTGTTATTGTTATATGATTAGACCTTGAACTCTTGGAAGTCCAGTACTTAGAGTACCCTCTTTGAAAGATGCAGAGTTCCTCCAATGGTTATTAAATGTCCACTGGTTCAATTGATGGTGTGAGATCTCCCTCAACGATGTGATGCTAAGCCTTCCCAGTTTATCTCTGTCTTTACCTGCCTCCTCAGAAATAAAACTATCTATAATGTGTACTTTCAAATAACACATTTATATCACCGTTACCCATGATTCTGTGATGAGCGTAACCTCTTCTTATGAGTTCTCTAGAAACTTCCCAGCCTCAGGAAGCTTCTTGAATGATTCTCTTGGAAGGCTCCATGTCTTCAGCCAACTTAGAAAGGAAAGAGGGATTGTTCTAAAAGTTTTCCTTTTCTTTTTGCAAGGCATCTTGAATGTCTCTAGCCCTCTCAATGGCATCATGCAAGTTAATGGGCTTGGTAGACTTTACCAAGCCATGAAGATGTTCATCGAGACCATCGATGAACATATACACCCTCCTTACTGCAGACAAGTCAGGAACCATAACAAATAATCTCAAAAATTCAGAAATGTAAGACTCTGTATTACCTGATTACTTCAACTTTGCAAGGCTCGTGAAAGGTGCCTCTGGATCTCTTCTATCAAATCTCTCCACCACTCTTCTAGTGAACTCAGAATAAGCAGTCACATTGGCATGACCTAATGTAGACAAGCCATGGAACCACCAATCATGTGCTTCACCTTCAAAGTGCAGCGCTGCAATCTTGATAACTTCCATCTCAGGGACTTTGTTTAGCTGGAAGTAGATGTCAAGCTTTTCTACCCATGCTTTGGCAGAACTCTTGGATGACCCATCAAAATTGGGTAGAAAGAATATGCCCGTAGAGTGATGTCGATCATGATTTTGAGTGAATCCACCATCTCTATGTTGATTTATTGGTCTTCTTTTGTCCTTCAGGTGACAGAAGTCTTGAAAACTCAGCTGATCTTTTAATCTCTGATTTTGAGACTCATATTATTCAAAGTAGTCTTCAAGGGATACTTGTTCTTGTGGCCCTTCATTTCCCACAGCCAAAAAGGTAGGCATAGTGGAGCCTTGGGAAACTTGTGGCTGATTCACTAGTTGACCATTCCAGTGGTGAGATATGCCAGAGCTTTCTCCAAGATGAAATCTCTTAGGAGATTCTTTGATTCTGTCCATTCTCATCTCTTTGATCTCTCTAGCAAGATCTTTCATGGCTTTCAAAAGAGTTTTTTCAAAATCCTTTCCTTCTTCATCACTTCTAGATTCAGGGGCTTTAACCTTGTCTTGATCATCATTGGTGTAATCAAATTTCTTTTGTCTTCTTTTAAGATACCTCTTCTCTCTGTCAGCAAGAGGCTCATCTTCTTCTGTAGACATATTGGCTCTTCAAGAAAAGCATAGGCTATGCCAAGATGATTGCTTTGATACCACTGTAATATCCCAAATTGAGAATCATACAGCTCTAATACCACTATAATATCCCAAATGGGAAATCAAGCAGCAGTTTTGCTCATAAAACGTTATTCCCAGGGAATTACGTTATAACTATGAGAAATAGCTATAGTATCCCTTAGCTTATGTATTATGGGACTCACATCCATAAGGGAATAAAAAACAAATCCCCTTTGAAGTGTTAAACAGATCTCCTAGTCCCGATATATCTAAAAATAATGAGCAAACAACAGCACTGAAACAATATTGCTTCAGAAATAACGCAATTCCGCTAAGAAACAACAAGAGGACAATAAGGAGGCTCAACATTCATGTATATATCAGCAAATCAAATCCATAATGAGGCCCATACAATGTATAACAAAAAATAGAAGACTGAAATAGAAGAAATCCCTCAAAAAGAGGTGTTGTAACACATGTATTGACTGCAAAAAGGCTTGACAACGTTATTTTATAGAGCATACAACAGCTGGAGATTACAACTTAGATCTAGAGCTGAATAATGCATGAACAGTAAGATATATGACAGATCCATACACTATAAAGTCTCTACTTTACATACCCCTTAGGGTTTTCAGCAATACATGAAGCACATGGAGTAGATCTGAGATTCTCTGCAAAAAATCTGCAGATCTATTCAGAATTTCTGAAGCAGATATAGGAGTATTCAGATCAGATCTGAATATGACATGGAATATATCAGAAATCCATGGATCACCACAGTGAAGGGAAAATCCCCAACACTAGAGATCACTCCTTAAAGTTTTCCAAAACACCCTGTAACTTTCCTTTTGCAGATAATGCAATCCTAGGAGATAAACTACGTTGTAGACTTGATGGATAGTTTGGTCTATTGCCAAGATGTAGATCTGAAGCACCAATAAGCTAATACACTCTTGCTAATGGGATAGAAGACTTTCTCACTGAAAAGAGGCACTAGAATGGCCTAGATCTGAGTAGATCTAGCCTCCACTTGTTGTAGCTTACAAGGACAACCAAACCATCAATAGGATCTGAATTGTAGTTGGAAGATGAAGCTTGGCCAAATGCCTGATAGTGGACAAGATGTACAAGACTCCTCCAAGAGCTACTCAATGGAAGAGGTGGGATTCCCGATCAGGAACACCCAGTGCTAAACAGCACTATTATCTGCTAAACAGCCAAGAGAATTATATATGTCTAAACAGAAAATATATTCAGAGATATAATACAATCAATAACCCTTCTCTTGATGTCCTCCTCTTCCTTTTATAAGATAGAAACCTTGCCAAACCCTAAACCATCTCAAAGATTTAGCACCATTCACATGTGTAGCCTCCAACTAAAACTGCGTTGTGCATATAGGAGGTTCATTGCATCTAGGCAACACTGTTGATTTGATCCTACTGACCCATTCAAATTTATCAATCCCTTTCACACATAAGGGTGTTTTATTAAGGCAGCCCATATTTAGCCTTGTTCACATGGGGCATTGATTTATTTTGTTGTTTTAGGAGTTTTATTGATCCTCCTTTACAATTTTATTCATGCAACAAGAAAGTGAAACAAAATTGGACATTCCCATTAGCTTGGGCTAATTGGGAATATTACATGGTTTCTTTATGTTTTCAACTTTGTGATAATACATACAAATGATTATTTCATATTCTTTGAAGCAAATTTGTTTAAAACAAAGTAGGGCTATTTGGTTTGGTGTTTGAAGAAGATAAATAATAATTTTCAAACAGTTCCGTACAACAAAGGTGTTACTCTTGACTTGATTTATTAACAACTTTATGGGTTCACCTTTATGGTTAGTGAAGGTAAAGGCCTTCTAAGAGGCATTTTTTTAGGATTTTAGGTGTCAGTAATGGCCATCACAAGAAGTTATAGATATATTTATATTTATTTCATTGTTTCCTTGGTGGTAATCATAATTATAAAGTAAAGAAGGTATAACGATATTTATAGGTACATTTGGTGTCTTTTTTTTAATTAATTTTGTTTACAATGTTAAATTAGGTGTTAATTTAAGACTTGGGAAGATTGTTTGTTTTTTTATTTTCCATAATGTATTCTTCTCATTAAAGGTATTCTTCATAATGTATTTGACCCAATTGTAATCCACTCCCATTTGAGTCAACTATAAGCCTTTGAATTTAATTTCTTGTGAACTTGATCAAAGGATATAACCCTGAAGATTCTAATCAACTTTATAACTCTATTCATTTATTGATCCAATAAACAAGTGTTAAATATAACCTTTCTGCCAATATAGAAAAACCTTTGAATCCCCTATCACTTGTAAGTTCAAATTATTGAAGTGACACAATTAAAATGACTAACACAAATGACTCATTCATATTATTATAGTACTTGTTAGATAGTCGTATTTTTGTTCCTAGACTAAATTAGTCATTCACTTTAGTCATTTTTACTTGTGGTGACTAACTTTTTTAGTCACCTAGTCACTAATTTCATCATTTTCTACTAGTTTTATATGTAATGCTTTATAAGAAAGCTTTTGTTTTCTCATTTTTGCAATGGAATATAGAAAAAATTTCGAAGTTATCTTGGTTTATTTATGTTTTCAACTCTGTGATAATACATACAAATGATTATTGCATAGTCTTTAAAAAAAAATTTGTTTAAAACAAAGTAGGGCTATTTGTTTTGGTGCTTAAAGAAGATAAATAATAATTTTCAAATGTTCCATACAACTAAGGTGTTACTCTTGAATTGATGGATTAGCAACTTTATTGGTTCACTTTTATGGTTAGTGAAGGTAAAGGCATTTGTAGAGGCACTTTTTTAGGATTTTATGGGTTATCAATGGCCATCACAAGAAGTTATAGAATTTATAGATAGATTTATATTTATTTTAATTTTTCCTTGGTGGTAATATTAATTATAAAGTAAATAAGGTTTTGAGATTGCAACAAGATGATGAGCTTAGTGAAAAGAGTCGCCTTCACTAAGTGGGCCCGCAGGATATTTTTGGCGCAAGTCTATTTTTAGACTATCTCTATTTTTAGACATGTAGATCATATTCTATGAGTTGCAGGATGCTATTTGTGGATGGTTGGTCAAGTTGGAAAAATAGATGGACTTATATTTTTAGACATATTGGGCAGAATCTATTTTTAGATTGAAATAAAGAAGCAGGTATATCAGTGTATTAGCTTTTCCATTTATTTGGACTATAAGCAATTATCTTATTCTCTTGGAGCACTTGATTAAGTGCACGGATGGCAACACAGTGAAAGCCAGGAAAGATAAGCTATTCTTGAGGTTAATTATGAAGCTGTGCATGGAGACTTCAGTTAGAACTCATGTGATAGAGTTTGGTGGAGTTATTGAGGTAGTTGGTGGAGTTGTGTTCAGTTTAACTCAGTTAGACACAGTTGAACTAGTTGTATCTAGTCTAACTGATTGATACACTAGTGAGAGTGGTGTGAATTAATTATTAATTAATTCATTAATTATTAACTCATTAATCAACTAAAGAATACATCAGTTAACTACAGTGCATGGACAGTTTCAGTGGAGACCAGTGAAGAGGTAGGTGAAAGAGCAGTGTGACTATCAGTTGTGACTATAGTGTTGCATGATTTGCAACACACAGTGGTTGGAGATGCCAATGAGGATTGCGTGAGCAAGGCTGGACCAAATCGAGTTCATTCAGAGCCATTCTTCAGCAGTGATTGTGTAGTAGAGGCAGGCTAGCAGGTGGCAGAGATTGGAGCATGAGATTTGCTAGATCGGACCTGATTAGTGTGTAGCAATTGGAGATTGTACTGAGATCTTGTCAGGAGCTTTGTATGATGATTTTTACATGATATATATGACATATAATATACATATAGTTGGGGGTTTTCAGCTTTAAGCTTTCCCATAAAATACTGTGTTCATATGTGTGAATTTTTATGGTTTTAATGTGTGCATGCAATTGATTTTATTTATGAAATTAATGATCAATGGTAGAAGAGATTTTGTATTGTGCATGAAGTCAAATAGTGTGTGATCAGGAGAATATAGGATGTATAACATATCAGTTATATAAATTTCTACATGGTATCAGAGCGATATTGATCATTGGGGCATTGCAAAGCATTGAAGCGGTTGAGTTTTGTGCTGGTGAAATTCGAATTTGCAGTGGTGTTTTCTTGGTGTTGAATTTGAGATGTCTTTCAACGGATTGTGATTGGAGTATGCCCTTGAGGGCAGCTCGAATTATATTGCATGGAAGGACAGGATGGAGGCGATGTTGGATGACAATGAGTTGAAGGATTTCATAGATGCAGAAATTCCAAAACCTTCTTCTAACGATGCTGCCGCACTTGATGCATGGAAAAAGAAGACAGCAAAGTGTTGAAGGATTCTGTTGGAAGGTGTGAAGGATCACATAGTGTCCATCCTTCATGGTAAAGCTTCTCCATTCTTAATGTGGAAAGCTTTGACAGATTTATTCCAAAGAAAGAGCGACCAGAGGAAGTTGGTGCTCAAGGATAAACTCAAGAACATAAAAATGGAGAAAGGCGACCATATACCCAAGTACCTCATGAAGTTTTTCCAGTGCAAGGATGAGCTGGGAAGTGTGGGGGTTACTGTAGATGATGAGGACTTAGTGAGCTTGGATCTCGTTGGGCTTCCGAAGAGTTGGCATTCCTATCAGGACTCTGTCAATGGTCGGGAGAAATTTCCAGGACGGGAGCGACTTTGGTCGGATCTTGTGCAAGAGGAGATAAGGCGGAGTACCAGGGATGGATCTTCATTAAAGAATGCAAATGAAGAAAATTTCACTTTGGCTGCCAAAGCAAGGAAGGGGAAGAGCAAGAAGAATGATTCTCAATCCGATACGAAAGGTGAGAAGCAGGACATGTCCAATGTGAAGTGATTTCACTGTCACCAACATGGACATTACGCCACTAATTGTCCATAGAAGAAGAAAAATAAGAAGGCTGTTGGATCTGCGACTGGAGAGGCCTTAGCCTCATAGTTTGAGCTAGATTTTTCACTGATCGCATGCTTGGTCTCAAGTATGATGGCTTCAGTGTGGTTTCTTGATAGTGGTGCGTCTTTTCACATGACCAGAGACAAATATTTGTTTATTGATCTGGATGAGAAGTATCTTGGAGTGCACATCAAGATGGGCGATGATGGTAGATACAGTGCGACCGGTATCGGTACCATTTCCTTTGAGAGGGAGTCTGGTAAACCCTTCGTATTGAAGGAAGTCATGCATGTTCCAGGATGGAAGAAGAATCTTATCTCTGTGGCGATGTTGGAAGACAAGGGATATGATGTTGTCTTTAATGAGGGAAAGGCTTTCCTGCGCAGTAAGGAAATTGGTGAAACTCGGAGGATAGGGGTTCAAGTTAATAACCTTTATCAGTTGCAGGTAGATGGCTGTGCAGAAATGGCAGGAAAGGCAGAAGGAGTGGTGAGCCAGGATGAGGGCGAGCTATGGCACAGGAGATTGGGCCATCTTCACCATGATGCT
The DNA here is from genome assembly GCA_034641835.2 of Pinus albicaulis. NCBI lineage: Eukaryota > Viridiplantae > Streptophyta > Pinopsida > Pinales > Pinaceae > Pinus > Pinus albicaulis. The sequence continues at coordinate 1,094,067,892 of CM076582.1, forward strand.
TTGAAAATTTTGCAGCAGATTTCTACTGGGCTTCCCAAAGGTACACTTGCGCTGTCAGAGCAGTGCAAGGGATGTACTTTGGGAAAATTTGTGAAAGCCACCTTTCACGAGAAGGATAGTTGCGCCACGACGATCCTTAATAGAATTCACACAGACGTGTGTGGACCTTTCTCAGTAGCTTCGACAGCAAAGCACAGGTATTATGTGATATTTGTTGATGATTTTTCTCGTAAGTGTTGGATCTTCTTCATGCAGAAGAAGAGCGAGACATACTCAAAGTTATGTGAGTTCAAGGCACTGGTTGAGAAAGAATCGGGGAAGCAGGTGAAGGCTCTTAGGAGCGACAATGGTGGTGAATTCATCTCTGGCGAATTCAAGGACTTTTGCAGCACAAAAGGAATTCGAAGAGAGCTCATAGCACCTCATAACCCACAGCAGAACGGGGTTGTTGAGTCGAAGAACAGAACGATCGTGGGTGTTGCACGGGCGATGTTGCATGATCAGGGCCTACCCATTCACTTGTGGGCGGAGGCATGCAATACTGCAGTATATGTGCAGAACCGTTGTCCTCACAAGATACTTGGCATGAGTACACCCAAGGAGGTGTTTTCTGGTAAGAAGCCTGATATTTCCCATTTGAGGATTTTTGGTTCACCTGTTTACATTCATGTGACGAAGGATGCCAGGAAGAAGCTGGAGCCGACCGCAGAGGTTGGGATATTTGTGGGGTACACTGATACGCCCCACAACTATCGTGTGTATTTTCCAGACAGTCGCAAGACTGTTGTGCAACGGGATATCAAATTTCAGGAGGAGAAAGCCATGCAGTGTTCGCTTGAGAGGGAGCCACACTTGCATGCAGATGAGGAGCTATTAGTTCCTAAGGAGGAGCTTCCGGATGTGGATCAGCCACAAGAGGAAGTTCATGCAGTGGAAGAAACCACTCATGCGGCGCCAACCATCAGAGGGGTGACCTGCCTACGAAGGCTGAGCAAGCTGAATCTTGATCTCAAGATTATGGGAGCACCTACCTCACAGTAGCCGAGTGAGAGAGATAGTCCATGACCAATATACTAGATACATGGCTCGATGAGAAAGTGGCCATATGAAGTAATGAGCCATCCTCTTTGAGGGAATACATGGAGGATCTCGCATGGGTAGATGCCATGGTGGAAGAGTATGATTCGATTGTCAGAAACAGTGCATGGGAGATTGTCCCAAGGCCAGAAGGGAAATCAGTGGTAGGTTCGATATGGATCTACAAATTGAAGCAAGAAGATGATGGACGTGTGGAGAAGTACAAGGAAAGATTTGTTGCCCAAGGCTTCTCACAGATTGAGGGGATCGACTATGAGGAAACCTTTGCGCCTGTCGCAATGTATTCTTCCATACAGATGATTTTTGCTCTCTCAGCGCAGATGGGGTGGCACATTCATCAAATGGATGTGAAGACTGCGTTCCTCAATGGAGTGATTGAGGAGGAGGTGTACATAGAGCAACCCTAAGGTTTCAAGATCTTCAGCAGCGAGTCGCATGTGTGCTGGCTCAAAAGAGTGTTGTATGGGTTGAAACAAGCACCTCATGCTTGGTACACATGAATAGACATTTATTTCACTGGACTTGGATTCTCCAAGAGTGAGGTGGATCCGAACCTATACCAAATTGTGGTGAAGGGTAAGTTGTTGATCATTGTACTTTATGTAGATTATTTTATTCTGACAGGTGATGAACTATTGATACACTCATGAAAGGTTGATCTTACAAAGGAGTTTGAGATGAAGGACTTGAGCCTCCTTCATTATTTCTTGGGATTGGAAATTTGGCAGCGCAGTGATGGATTGTTTGTGTCTCAAGGCAAGTATGCCCGGGAGATACTCGAGAAGTTCAACATGCATGGCTGCAAGCCTATCGACACTCCTCTTCCTAGTGGATGGAGGAAAGAGGATGCTACATCGGTAGAGGTAGTGGATGCCACTATTTACCAACAGTTGGTGGGGTCGCTTATGTATCTATTCAATACACGACCTGACATATGCTACGCTGTTAACTAGCTTTCACAAGCTATGGTTAAGCCTACCAAGCTCTTTTGGAAGGCAGGAAAGCATGTATTGAGATATCTCAGAGGCACATCGGGATATGGATTATGGTATAGACAGTCGGATGAGGTGAAGCTGTGTGGCTTCACGGATGCAGATTGGGCAGGGAGCCCAATGGACAGAAAGAGCACATATGGAGGGATTTTCAATATCGGGTCGACAGAAGTTTCTTGGTACAGCAGGAAGCAGAGATCCGTGGCACTCATTTCAGCAGAGGCCGAGTACATGGTAGCAAGTTTGGCTGCATGTGAGGCTATATGGATGAGGAAGATCCTGGTCAGGTTGTTCGGTTCACACTTAGATCCTACTGTGATATATTGTGATAATCGAAGTTATCAAACTTCAGGTTAATCTAGTATTCATGATAGATCTAAGCTTTGATGACATACGGTAACATCATGCTGAATATTGTGTGCAGCAGAAGTTACTTTCTTACATTCCTACAGAGGATCAGGATGCCGATATCTTGATGAAGGCGCTCACCAGGAGCAAATTCGAATACCATAGGGGCAAGATCGAGGTGGTAGATAATCCCTATCTTGTTGAGATGGAGTGTTGAGATTGCAACAAGATGATGAGCTTAGTGAAAAGAGTCGCCTTCACTAAGTGGGCCCGCAGGCTATTTTTGGCGCAAGTCTATTTTTAGACTATGTCTATTTTTAGACATGTCGATCATATTTCAGAAGTTGCAGGATGCTATTTGTGGATGGTTAATCAAGTTGGAAAAATAGATGAAATTCTATTTTTAGAATATTGGGCGAAGTCTATTTATAGATCGTCAATCTAAAAATAGATGCATGTCGATTATTATTAGCTCTTAATAATATTCAGACTCTAAACAACAACTTATTCTCTTGGAGCACTTCAGTTCAGTGCACAGATGTGGCACAGAGCCGACATGAATTACGCTATTCTCGAGTGTTAAGTGGAGCTATTGCATTGAGGACTTAGTTAGAACTCAAGTGGCAGAGTTATGACACAGTTGGAAGAAGTAGTTATGGAGTTGTATTTAGTTTAACTCAGTTAGACTCAGTTGAGCTAGTTGTATCTAGTCTAACTGATTGATACACCAGTGAGAGTGGAGTGAATTAATTAGTTAATTAATTCATAAATAATAACTCATTAATCAATCCAAAGAATATACCGCTAACTACACTATGGACGCTCAAAGGAGTCCAAGAAGAGGCAGTAGAAAGAGTGAGGTGATCATCGGGCTAGACTATAGTGTTGCATGATTTGCAACACACAATGGTTGGAGATTCCAAGAGATTGCGCAGTGGCCGACCACCCTGAGTTCATTCGTAGCCATTCTTCAACAGGGATTGCGCAACAGAGGTAGGTAGATTGGAGCATACAGATTTGCTAGATCGACCTGATTAGTGTGTAGCAATTAGAGATTGTACCGAGAGCTTGTGAGGAGCTTTGTATAATGATTGTTACATGATCTCTATGACATATAATATATATATAGTTGGGGGTTTTCAGCTTTAAGCTTTCCCATAAAATATTGTGTTCATATGTGTGAATTTTTATGGTTTTAATGTGTGCATGCAATTGATTTTATTTCCGCAATTAATGATTAATGGTAGAAGAGATTTTGTATTGTGCATGAAGTCAAATACTGTGTGATCAGGAGAATATCGGATGTATAACATATCAGTTATATAAATTTCTACATAAGGTATAACTATATTTATAGGTGCATTTGCTTTTCTTTTTTTAATTATTTGTGTTTGAGATGTTAAATTAGGTGTTAATTTAATACCGAGGGAGATGGTTTGTTTTGTTATTTTCCATAATTTATTCTTCTCATTGCAGGTATTCTTCATAATGTATTTTGGTGAGCCCTGGTATTGCACCAAGAATGTTGTAACTCCCAGAGGCTACTCTAGCTTACTTTATCAACCTTGGGTTCATACAAACTTGGAGGTGATAATGCTATATACACAACAAATGCATTCTACTCATGTCATCCTCTTCTGAGTCCTACGAAAGGGTGTTATTTCTAGGGTTTCTAAGTGAATTCTGTCACACTTTTGAATTTAGACCTAGAGCTACAAGTGATTCAAAGCCATTACTCTATCAACACCCAAAGAACTATTCTACAGAAAGAAAGTACATGTATATACTCTACAAGCAAAGAAATCTAAAAATTAAGCGATGGCAAGAAATGGAAGCAAACTAGGCATCTTCATGAAGTAAATTGCTGAATTGAAATTTCAGAAAGGATACTAATGTAATCACACATTTCTGGGCCAAATGGCTAAACACACTCCGTCTACTTCATAATTTAACTATCACGATTTTATGCATGCATCTAATCATGACATAATTATGCTTTCAAATGCATTGTTTTATAGCAAGGAGGAGAAGGTGCCAAGGTGGATTAGGAAGGTTTTCAACTCATAGATGCAGGGTTGAAGGTGTCTTGATGGTTTTGGAAGGTCTATATGAGTTTGATGATGTTTTATGGGCTTAAGGAGAGGCCCACTGGTTCTGCTACAGGTTTCCTGTAGTGCTACAGGAAATACCTGAATTGCTAAAAGAAACAGACTGAGGGAAATCCATAGGGGAGGTGGAATTAAGGTGTATTTGGATGAATGGAAGGTGGCCAACCCCTTGGTAAAGCTCAGAACCTCTTGAAAATCCCATATTTTACTTCTAGGTTTTCTCACGGTGTGAAGGTGAAAATATTAAAAATAGGATGAAGGCGATTTGATGGAAATAAGGTTGATGATGGGTGAGAAATGAAGCTAAGGGTGTTGGTGAAGTCCTCATTTTTCGTGCTACTTGAACCTGCAAGAAAACTACATGTTCATCCAACAAACATTGGCAAATATATGATGAAGGAAATGGAAATGATGAGTTGAATTTGGAAATCAAACCTGATTAATCATTCAAACATAAATCTAACTCAGTATTGTAGCCATGTTCATGACACTACAACAACCTAACTTTTAAGCATAAATCTAACTCAGTATTCAAACATAAATCTAGCATCCCTTGGCTACCTTTGGGAGTTAAGGAGGTGGAAAATCCCCCTAGAATCTCTCCTTTCCATCTACTCTGAGATTTAATTGAAAAATATTCATCAAAAGTGCAATATCTTTGTGATTATTGTGCATTTAAACCATATTAGGTATTTGAAGTATGACAAACCTTAATCACAATCTACACTAGCAACATAAGACCATAATATAATTTAAATGTGAGAAATAGAGACTTAATAAGGCTAAAAAGGTGACAAGTAACCCCTCCAATTATACCTAATGATGGAGCTCATCACCCCCCACCAAATGGTTTCTCATCCTCTGAGAAACTTAGTCCTCCATCTACATCTCTTTGAAATATTTAGCGGACCCCCTGACTTCCCAAGGAAGAAGTGTGGGATTCCCTTCAGGAGGGTAAAGGCCATCATTATTTTTTTCTTCCTCACATTATTTGTTCTACTCATCTTGGTTTTTCCCATCACTGAATCCCAACATCAAGTGTGGACTTAGTTTCAAACCAATCCACTGAATCATCCTGGCATGCATGGCCCTTTTGTATAGTGGTGCCCTTTCTAGAGCACTTCTCATTCTTTCTGGTGTGTGGTATTCCATGTTTCTGAGATTGTGAGGGAGTCTATTCCATCTCCTTTGACTGCCCATTATGCATTCATCTCCCAACAAACTAAAAACATCATCAAAATGGGCCATGAATTATGCTTTTTGTTAGTGTGAATTCTAGTCGCAAGCATACAAAAAAATCGCACTTTAGCTGTGCATAACAAACAGCGCTAACATCAAAGATGGCTGCCAATTTCTTTAGATATTCAGTTAGCTGACCAAGATAAATGCTACAAAATATAGATCTATGCAGTTAAAGACATTAAGCAGTAAATAAAAGCAACATCTTCTCCATGCATCCAATAGAGAAGACAAGAATATTTTTAAGGAATTTTTGTATTTATGACACCTGGGAAGGGAACATAGAAAGATGTTACCAGACACCCTCTATGGGATGGGTTCTTGTATGTTCTCCTCACTTCAGATCTAAGATCCTTCTCTCTTGATGGTGTAGAAAACCCAGACAAAAAATGGAACTCAAGGGGAGCTCACAAGCAAAAAGATAGAAAAATATGACAATGATGGAGGATCAAAGTCAGACCAAGAGTATAGATCCAGAGTGATCTTTAGGCAACAAAAGGTAGTGAAAGAATGGAAAAACTCTTCTATTTATAACAAAATATTGAGTTAGTCAAGATATTGGTGCATAATTAAAATATTATTAACCAAATCTAGATCCAACTTTTATGGAATATTTTATTATATTTGTTGGAGGGAAAAATAATTTGAATTTGTGTAAAAAAAATTCGGTGAAAATCACATAAAAGAAATTTTTTTCGACGCGTTTCGAACCAGCCAGTGTGGTTCATCATCAGGACAAGATGAGAAATCTGATCAGGAAACCAATTTAAGTAGAACAGGACCACTCCAACTAGCCGTTGGAAAAACGGCTAGTTTGACTAGAATAGGAAAATTATTATAATTTATTTATTTATTTTTATTTTTATTTTTTTATATAAAATTTGATTATATTTTTATTATAAATTCTATATAAATAAACATAAAATATAAAATCAAATCAAATCAAATAAATAAATAAGTAATAATAATAATACTAATACTAAGTAATCAATTAATTTAATGTTACTAAAGAGGTAAGATTTAAAAAAATTAAAAATTAAAATTAAAAATTAAAATAAAAAATAAAAATAAAAATAAATAAATAATACTAATAAAAATAAAAAATAAAATAAATAAAAATAAATTAATTAATTAAAAAATATAATTAATTAATTAATTAATTAATTAAAAAAATAAATAATAAATAATAAAAATAAAAATAAATAAATAATAAATATAATAAAAATATAATAATTTTAAAAAAATAAAAATAAATAAATAAAATATATATATATATATATATATATATATATATATATATAAAATAAAATAAAAACAAAACAAAAATACTAATCAAAACCAAATTTTCACTGAAAAATTTTTACACATTTTATGGATCACAGAAGCCAAATTCCTAATTTGAATTTGGTCAAATCCATTTATTTGTAAATAATAAATAAATAAATTATTTATTTACTATTTTAAGGATGTGGTTGAGTAATAATTAAATAAATAATGATTTATTCAATTATTTATAAATGATTTGGTCAAATTTAACAAGCAATATTATTTAAATAAGGTTTAAATAATTATTCCTAGAAAATAATAAGATAAATAGTGATTTATCTAATTAATTTTCTTGTTTTGGGTTAAATATGACTAGGAATATTAATTAAATTGTTGTTTAACTAATTATCCCCTAAGGAAAATCAAACAAATATGGATTTATTCAATAATTCCTCATGGGGTTTCTTGTTTAGACCATAAACAACTTAATAAAGTAAGGATTACTAAATTGTTTTTCATAGTGAAAGCAATTTTACTTAGGGTAAAATTGATCTTACATGGTGTACTTTGGTCTATCAAATAGTAACATGTTAGATGACCAAAAATTTGTGTCACAGATTCCCCCCCAACGTGCGAGTGTTAGGAGCTAATCGTATGACCGAAGTAATTTGTAAGAATCAATCACCAGACACCGAAGGGGAAGTCAGAGAGAGATAAATATAAGGTAGACCGAAGAACTAGAGGACAAGACCCTGAGGAGGAGAGACTTATAGGTGAGACAAGTCTCTTTTATGAGTGAGTACCTGTTCTACAAGATACGGGGGAGACATACCTATGCCCTTCGAGATACAAATTACAAAGATTAATGCGTCCAATAAACAAGGGACTGAACTATATAGTACATGTTGGCATAATCATGGGCCAGATAAGAACATGATAATGGATACCACATACATATTGTGCCTTGGATAACAACCAGGACTTATAAAATAAAATCTGAGTACATGAGATATAAGTACAACCAAAGAGGCCCTGTAAACATGAGAGGGCTCTGAAAATCTGAATGATACATGAAAACTAAAAGGCGTTGCATGCGGCTTAGGCCGGAACCATCAAATCTATGGAGCTACATCGAAGGATGTAATGAAGAGGTCATCCAAGCATGTGGGGGGCTACCTGAAGGGCCACCCCCTCATGAGGTCTGAAACATCTCACACACACCTGAGAATCACCGGTACAATTTGTTGCATCACTGAACCATGAATTATACTGATATCGATCATGTCATAAGGAGCTGGAGCTGAGAAAAAATCAATTCAAAGGGAAATAAGGAGTCATTTTGCTTGATCCGAGGTGCCGAACAAGAGTGGAAGCTAGAACCAAGGTACATCGTCGTCTAGACCTATCTTCTGGAATGAATGAGTTGATGTCGACAGAAGGAGGTCCACCATAGGTGAGGTAGTAGGGGATCCTCAACTAATGCACAAGAGATAATAGTAGAGCGACTGATAGACTGACACCAAGGATAATGGTGGAATGGGGGGTACTGAGTAACGGGCTGAAGACTTTCCTTGTTAGAGAATGAAGGGCATGGATGACCTGGTAGCAACTACACAATATCAAAGGGGATAGGGGATAGTATGATTGAAGGCCACAATGCGTGACACGAGAGAGGAACCAAGCAATGAAGGATGGAGGACTATAGCGAGATACAAAGGGACTCAGGATAGACTTCATGGATGCGATGATGTCTCAACTCAGATGCTCGAAACAAGGGCGACTCAATGATGCTACCACACAAAAAGGGTCCTGTGGGGACCATAAAAAACATGAGTACAAGATGGTTACTCATGACAAAAATCAACAGAAGCATCGACAAGTATGGAGGCAAAGTGGTGCCCCAAGTACAAGTGTTGCGAGGGAAGAGATTTGATTTTGAGGAGTGGTGAAGTGACCCTTCTTGGACAAAATTTGTTTGGGTGAAGTATCAAATCACAAAAAACTAAAGGATACCCATTTGAGAGCCCGGTGAGAGCTTTCCAACGGTATGGATGGTTTGTCAAATTGAGATATGGTTTGGCCACAATGGGAAAAAGAACAATTTGGGGTTCTCTTTTAATAAGGCATTTTCCCTCCAAATTCACTCATTTTCAAGTGTAGTTGTGGTGAATGTAGAGAGGAGAGAAGGCCCTAAATCTTGTAGCGATTTTAACAGACAAGACGATCGTTGGAATCAAGATCTATGAGTTGCAGGTTAGAGGCCTAACCATACTCATTCAAGACAGTGGACTAAAGTTTCAGATTAGGTACCCATTGCTCAAGAACAGGCCAACTCGCACTTTTTGGGGCTTTTTCTGCGACCTGGGTAGCAGGTACTGGGTAGAAAACTGCAACGTGTCCGAGGAAATGACATGAAAATTGTGACCTATCAGAGAAAGGGGGTTTCAATGTTGTTTTTGGCTGAGAGCTAGGATTTTTATGGTTGAGGGGTATAGGTGCCCCCATGCATGTTATGGGAATGCCAAAATGTATTTAGAAAAGGGGAATATAAACAAATTTTTATGATGTGGTGCGCCATTTTTTTTCATTATGGTTATGCAGTTCGAGAAAGGGAATGTAGGATTACCAATCTCTTTTGGTACTGCATATATGAAGAAAATGAACTAAGTTTCTGGGTTGGCATACATGGTGTCACTATCCCAAAGAGTGGATTTGGAGATAATGAACTAGTGCTCTCCTAGAAAACCCACACGTCGGTCAACAACAATGTCTAGGGGATTGGGTTGTTGATGTAAGAGGAAGGAATGATGATGGGGGTCATCCCTAGAGTGATCTAAAGTGATATGGGACTCTAGAGGTTCTTCTAACTAGGGAAGAATAATGGTACTAGAGTCTACCAGATGCACTAGGAGGGTTGTGGAGAATTGTTTCTCTTGGACTCTCAAATATGGGTGCCCCCTTACCAAAAAATTGTGTGTCAATGTAATGACCACAAAGTGTATGTGGTTTGAATGTATTGTTTTTATGTAAGGGGGGATAGATAAAGTCAGGGGTGGTGATTGCTTCCATAATGTCATCCTCATAATCGAAGATGGGGTGACTGGTGGAAGAAAAACCACCTGACGTGGCGAAGCTACCTGACTCATCATCGTGAGAAAAAAGGTTCACATGTGCATCATCATGGGGGGTGATGGAAGAACAAGTAGATAAGGGATCCACTGATGTTAAGCCCAGGGTGATCTTTGAAGGGAGGTAAAGTGAAACAGAAGGGGAAGTGTCATAGGGTTCTTCCACCATGGGTCTCATAGATGATGATAGGTAGAAAATGGTGGGCGAAGGCTCTGTCATCTCGACATTAGGAAGTGGAATGTCAATGGGATAATTTGTGTTCTCTGGTTCTGCTGAAGCAAAACACTCAAATAAGGGAATGGTGGAATCTTTGCACTTGGCCTCGAATTGGCGGACCGCTTCTAAAGAGGCACGGTAGTCATTGAGGTGGGGACAGAGGTGAGTATAGTGGCCATGGAAATCACACAAAGCACAAGGATGATTTGTGCAAAAATACTTGAGTTTCAGAACTGAATTGGGTATAGTGACATATACCCCTGGGATATTGGACTCAGGAAATGCTTTGTTGACCATGGGCTTGAGATGAGGCAATTCGGGACAAGTATGGGTGGCATGACGAACAACATCACACAAAGCACATTGGGGGGTACACTTTGGAGGCTGAGGAGGAGCAGGGTTTGTCAGGGTGACCTTGTCTTTTGGTGCCTTCTTGCGAGCTTTGCCCCTCTCTCCTGAAGTTGTCACAATAGGAGTGGGTTCCTGTTGAGGTGGCTGAGGCACGAAAGCAAAGGGAGGGGTCATGGGGACCAGTTGAACTAGGGTCAAAGCAAGATAAGGTTTGGACTAACCAAACAGAATAGCGGTTAGGGGATCAATGTACCAAACTAGGATCCCCAGGGTCAGGTTGGGAAGGGATAAGGTAGCCATAACAGGTACCGAAAATACTCCAGGAGGGGGAGTTAGGAATGGTATCTGACTGGAGGGGTAATGGCCAGGTGAGATAGCTCTGAGATGGTAAAGGCCAGGAGGGTAGAGAGGTTCATGAATACCATCTGCATATAAGGGACCTTAAGGAGGGGGTCCTGAAGGCTGAGTTGAGGTGCTAGGAGCAAGTTGTGGAGGGCGGGGCTGCTGACTAGTCGAAGTGGACCACTTGAGGTCGGACCGAGACGATTGCATCATGCAAACATTCAAAGCATTGGCGTCATAGACGAGAGGAGGAAGACTAGGGAAAGAACCAAGTAAAGAGGATTATTTTTAGACTCTGGGTGAGACACTGGTCAAAGGTTTGACTATTTATTTTTTGGCTATCGAAGAGCTGATGGACTCAGGGGAGGTCTGAGACTTCGGTTCGTAATATTTCAACTGGTCAATGGTGACTATCTTTCCATTGTGAGGAAAGCACATCTTACAGTGAACCACAGATGGGACAATAGACATCGCATAGGTATAGCTATGACCCAATAGAATGTTGTAATCTAAGGGGGCATCAATGACTTCTACGTCAACACAAATAGTCGTACCCACAAGAGTAATAGGACAATTATAGAACAGGACAATGCGTTGGGAAGAGTGGTCATCCCACGCTCACAGGGTGATAGTGGAAGGGGCCAAATCAAGAGATCCGTGTTGCTTTCAAGCTGAAGCAGAAATCACACAAGTGGATGCCCCCTCATCAATGATACAATAGGGGATGTTGGCATTGCGGACCTTGACAGGGATTTGGAAGGCGACAGAAGCAGGAAGGGGAGGATGTTCTGACTGGTTAACATCGAAGATGATCAAACGATCATCTTAAGGATCCACAGCACCCATGGAAGTTAGTAGAGCTTTTCATTGTGAAGGGCATGACTGGAGGAGTTCCAGTGTTGAGATGGCAGTAGGACATTGCACAAAATCATCTACTATACTATATGAATTGGAAACTTTTCCAGAAGCAGTTTTTTGGTGTAATGGTCCCTTGGGGATCTTGGTATGAACCTTTGACTTAGGCTGAGGGATCTGTAAAGGACCATTGGTTGTTGAAAGAGGCTCTGTGGAACCTAAAGAAGGGGGCTCGAGGGTAGACGTAGCAGGAGGCTTGTTGTACTGATGGGACTGATTCTTAAGGTTAAGGTCAACGGTAATGGGTTAGTCAGAGTTCATCATGAGAATCTGGTAATCATAGGTACCATATGGAAGAGGTTTAGTGGCCTCCGGAACTTCAAGGGGTTGGGTGGCCATGAATCCTTGCTGGGGGAAAGGATTAGTAAACATAGCCAGTTGGATAAGTTCAGCATTGGGAGGAACCGAAGGCGAGGCTTGTTGTCCTCATGATGTTGCTTGAGCTTCCCACATTTTCCGCATCTGAGGTAAAAGAGGACAATTGTGGGTGTAGTGACCATAGACACCACAACAAGAACAAATTTTTTTCATGCGAATAGGCCTGTCCTGCTTGGGTTGAGTACCCTATTGTTGGATAGCAGTGCTAGGTGCATTCCCTTGGGGATTAAGTCCTATATTACCTGGGGCAGATTGGTTTTGGTTGCCTTTCCTCTTATTTTTAGAAGTACGAGGATTAGTCGCGCCCTGCTATGCATACACCTACCCCTAGGGGGGTGGTGGCTACTATTGCATGGGTTGAGAAGGAAAGGGAGGCTAAGGTGCTAATGTTGGAGGATCTGGAGCCCCGGGCTGTGGATACAGATAATAAGGAAGTTGGGAAAAATTATGGTAAACAAGTTTGGAAAAATGAAGAGGCATGACGTATCCTGTATACATGCTACCGGGAGGGGGAAAAGTGCTGGAGGAGTTGGTACCTCCCTGAGGAAAACCATAACCAATGGGAGGATGAGTGTATGAATGAGAAAGGGCTCCAAGGATAATGTAAGCGGCATGGGATTACCCCAGTGCATTGGCACCACCGTGTCTAGGGAGATCAGGTAAGATGATATAAACATAGACTATGCGCAGATCAGGTCATATTTCAGCGCAATCTGGAGAGCAACTTCTTCGGTCTGAGGGAAATGAGATGCGACATATTTTCCAATAGCAGGAAAAAGGGATCTAAGGAACCAGTCCATGTAGACACATTCTTCGAAGGTAGGGGCTCGACATAGGCTCTTTCTTCTTTGCCATTCCTGGACATGAAAGGATAGGCGGGTCGCAAAATATTGACAGAAAGAGGTCAAAATTTTGGTACCAGTGTCATAATGAAGGGGAAGCTGGAAATAAGACAAAAAATCCCTGGCAAGAGTCACAAAAGTAGTATGAGAGGAGGAGGCCTGGTCAACATACCACTCAGAAGCTTCTCCGGTAAGCATACTTTGGAACAACCGAAGACGAACAGAGTCATCGATGATGGAATTAGATGAACACCACATGTGGAAAGATCTAACATGGTTTGTAGGATCTTCTCCAGCAAAACCTTCAAACTTGGGGATGTCAGAAGGGAGCTTGGTTTGTATAGCAGGCCAACCAGGGTCATGGTGTATGGGGTCATTAATCAACTGGTTAAAATCGGGAAGACTGAGACCGCCCATATAAGGGAGCAAGGGAGCAGTCGTGATAGTTCCTGTTGTGGTCCCACTAGTAGTATTCCCAGCATTAGGGTCGGTGCTACCACCAGCTTTAGGTCCTGAACCAGACATGGTGAAGGTGACAGGAGGAGAACTGGGGATATAACTGGAAGGGGAACCCAATGAACAAGAAGCGAAGTCAGAATGAGGACTTGGTGGAGGACCAACTCGAATCCTACGCAGAGGAGTAAGTCTTCCTAATGTAAACTGGGGATGAAGGCCAATAAGTCTCCGGGATAAATGCCTTGGAGGCGCAATGATGGAAGAAAAAACATGGATCAAAAAAGGAAGAGAGAACAACAAGGGTAAGGAGGTGCAGGATCAAATGATTACAATGTCGAAGAAAGGGCAGAGAGGTGTGGTATCAAATGATTACAATGTTATAGTCTTGTCCTAGCGGTGTTAAGCAGGCGCTCTTCACTTAGGGTGTGTGTGTTAAGTGTGTTAATTTTAATTTTTAAACCCAGACGTGTGTAGAAAAAAGAGAAAAAGTGTGTTGTATAAATGTAAATAAATCTGCAAATAATAGTAAAGTAAATTGAATATAACAGAAAATAAACAGCTAAATATGCATCAATCTAAACCCAAGGAGGCGGGCTTCCCAAAAACTAGTATATGGGTGGGAAAAAATCTAGTCAAAACACACCAAAATAGCTAATGGATCTAAATTTGGGAGGGACAATGATCTAAAGGCCAGATCTGCTGGAAAGAGGTGTAGATAAGAGCAAAATACTAGAGGGAAAAGTGTTGCAAATGAGGTGGCGAAAGGCTACAACCTGAAGGAAAACGGAGGGGACTCTAGAGGAGGACCCAAAAAAAAATAAAAAGAGGTGTTTTGGATGGATGAATAACCAATCTGAAATGGATCTGAAGGTACATGATCAGATCTGAAAAAGGGTTGAACACACTGAAATTTCAGACGACCTGCTTCAGCTAAACTCCTCCTAGAAAGGTGGAAGCGTACTGAAGCCCTAGTGGGCTAGGTTCTAACTTCGACAAGTAAAATAGAGCAAGTACAGGTCCAAAACGGGAAGAGACAGAGGTCAGACAACCCTGAATAGTAGCCCAAACAAACCCATAAAAATCACAAAAAAATTCCCGCAAAAAGTACAAGTCGCAGTTTTCGACCAGATTTCTACAGAGGTCGCAAGTTTGAGGCTATTTTCTACGTCCTGAAGCTGGAGGTCGCAGGTTTTGGCCCAAAAAGTGTGACCTGCACTTCTGGCACTCTCGAGAGTAGGTTTCAGAAAAAAGTGTCGTCTCAACTGTAGCTGATACCTGTCACCTACACAATAGGTCCGGAAACACACGGAAGTTATAATTTTTATTGTTTTAGGGTTTTATAGGTTAAAAACAACATCGAGAAAATAAAAACAAGAAGTTGAAGAAAAACCCTAGGGTTTGAAGCAATTGGTTGTTAGGCTGGAAATAAGGTATGTTTTCACCCTACCTTTACTTTGAATTATCATACACTTTTAGGAGTTTTTCCTCATCTTAACAGAAAAGGAAAGGAGGATCAATGTAAAATTAGGACAACTGGACTAACGGTAAAAAGGATGCTTAAATAACAAGAATATAATTTATTGCATCTTTAATTACAAGAAAACGAGGTAGCTGAATCAGCGATGACTAAAAGATAGCTGACAGAGAGAAGCTCGCAGAATCACGATAACCTCCAGGGATGGGAAAAAAATGGAAAGACAAACCCACGTTCAAAGAATTCAAACGACAACCACAAGCAACGAGCTGTCGTTTGGAAAAGACCATCCCACTGAGTAAAATCGCCTTTAAAAATGCCCAAGATGAACGAGATGAGAGAGTTGAATAGGAATTTTTCCTGTAATAGACATATCAGGACAAAACTGTCCCGTTATATTCATGTATGAACCTTCGACTTAATAAAGGATTTTGGTGTTTTGAATAGTCATTTCCTGAGTTTTCCATAGCGTTAGACTAATGGTGGTTTGGGCCCTACCCTGGGATTTTCTTCGCTAATCTCTGTGTTGTACATTAATTACGAAATTTATGCTCAGTTATCTGATGCATTCTATGAGATATATTTTGTTGAATTCTTAGTTAAACTGAGAGGGGGGGGTGAATCAGTTTAACACATACATGAGATTTTTAAATTTTTCATCAACTTATTTACAGCTTTCTTTTATAGCCACCCTTAGTATATGAAAAATATTAATATGTTGCAGCAAGTATTAAATTAATGTGACATCCACCTTATTATGAGAGCAGCAAACATTAAGCAGATTTGGTAAATCATCTCAGCACACAGGCAACATAGATAGAGACAACAGATATAAGTGGAAACCCATAAATGGAGAAAACCACATCTTATTATTTTTGTGATGCAAAGGCAAGCTCCAAATCCCTCTCACCACTGATTTTCTGTAGGCTCCAACCCACAGGAGGCTCCTACCTCAATTCTGCAAGCTACAACTTGCAAGGAAGCTCCAACTCCCATCAATTTTCTGCAGGCACCAACATACAAGAGGCTCCAACCTCAGTCAGCTATAACTGACATCTATCAAGCTTCAACTTGATAGGGAAGCTCCAACTTCCTCAATTTATCAAAATAAATGTTTGTTGATTTACCTCAGATATCAACTCTATTCTGTAGCATCTCTTTCTGCTCCTCTCTTCCTTATCTTCTCAATTTTCCATACTCTGCATTCTCTATATTCACTCTCTCTTACCTCTCTATGCATATCAAGTTGATATTATATATAGAGTTCATCACATGATTGTTTGTATTCCATAAGGAATTTGGAGTGAACAGCCATGACTCTTTGGCTTTTGCCTTCTCATTCCTTTGTCCAACTCATTTAAAAAAGTATAACAATATGTACAAATTTCAATGTTACATTGGGATTTTTCTTTTCCTTCGGATACTTGCCTTTGCATCACAAACAATATAAAACAATTAAAAATTTACATTTTCAGTTTCAATATATAAACTTCACTCATCCCTTGGCTTGCTAGTTTTGTCCTTTCTATTGTTGTCATGCAACTATCCTGCATACCTCTGTTTACTGCAACTCTGAGCACCTGTGCATGTATACCTGTTCATTGCAATTTTAAATCCCTTCGCTGCATACCTCTTCAATTCTCCAGTCTCTGTTTACCTCTATAAAAATTCTCCAAGCTCACTGTAGTTGTGTATCTACTATATATATTCCTGTTTTAGAAGTTTAGCTCACCAATAAATCTCAAAGTCTCATGCATCAATTAATAAAAAAAAAATCCACAATCTGTCTAATCTGGGCAATCTCTATTCATTGTGGAGGTTCTACTTCTCGGCTTCAAACCTTTAATAACCTCTGTATAGGCACTCATATGTAGATTCGTTAATATAGACTTTGAATTTGGTTAATAAAAAATCAAAATACTGTGCTCACTTCTTTAACATTAAAACTTTTCACTTGCCGACGAATGCATAACGCATATGTATACCTCTCCTTTTTATTCCTTTAACCCGTGCACAACAGTCATATATAGTGCATATGTTTAAGTTATATGGTTGGTGCCTTATTACTACATCCCTGCTCTATTAAATAATGTGTGAAATAATTTGGATTCCATAGCACAACCTTGAAAACCCGCACACTAAGGTTTAATATGATAAATGGAATCAACTATGCTCTCGGCCTAAGGCCAAGGGTATTTTCAATATGTCACAACCTTATAACTTCGCAATATCTCCACGACTGAGCCTAGGCACTAACCTTCAGAAATAAAAGTATGAGAGTTGACACATTAACACTATTGATATACCTTGTATCAACCCCACACATACAATAACGAAATTTCACTAATTGTAACCGCCCGTACCTTGAGTTATCTTCCGTGCTATTTTGAGTGCGATTTTCGTTCGATGAACCAGCCTCCAGATTGGACAGTGCATAGTTATATCATGCTCATTCCATCGCCGATAGTTAATGCGCAATATCCATGCGATGAGAGTGGTTTCTCCAACCCGCTTAAGACCACATGTCAGCTCCTAGCATATATCGCGTTGATTTGGAGTGGTTTCACTTCCGTACAAAGGCGGTGCGATATGGTTTCGCAAACCCGCTGTCATTGTTCACAGTGCTCGTGGTTCCTCTCCTTTTCCCTCAGGGTTCTGTCGCATAGTTCTAATGTTTCATTTCATAATCATGCCATCACTTCAGAATTCTCGAACAGAGATTAACGTCCCTCCTTATCCACTCAGCTTTATTTCTTCAGCACTTTTATATATATGAACTCTGCCTTTCATGTGCAATTCCTCAACATTGTTTCTTGGTCCATACTGCAATTACCAACGACTCATCTCTACAGGCCTAGACAACTGTTACTCAGAGAATGATAACTCCTCAATGCACCATGCCTTTCCATCGATTCTGTTCTCGCTTTCATATTCAAACTGCGCTCATACTTTGTTATGCCATAACACTTCATCAACTTCCATTTCGCAATACTCACACAGGCTTATATTAATATCACTTTCCACACAGAGACTAGGATTTCGACTTCCTCCACAATATAGTAGCTCAGGAACTTAAGGGAACCGAACCTCCTATAACCGTGATTACATAAAAATCGACCTCCACCTTTTGCACAGAGTATTACAGCTATTTTCTTTGATTACAAGTTCCAACAGAATTGTCTCCTCTTTGAGGAATTCCACTATACAGTTTTGGGTAAATGGTATTGCCCAACCTTTAACCCCAGACCAGACTACACCATGTGTTCGGTCACCACAAAATTATTATAAAGGGGAGATGAGCCATTACATAGTCTTATTAATACATGCCCACACAAACTCATACAATTTCTTATTGAACCTCTCAATTCACTGCCTTTGCTTCCTCTGCTCCTTGACTAATTCTTGTCCTTTTGCTGCCTCTGCTCCTTGACTAATTCTTGTCCTTTTGCTGCCTTTACTAGCTCTCTGCTGTCTCTGTTCCATATCTTCTACTTTACCTTATTGTTGATTCAGGTGCTGCTCCTTTGTGCTCCTTTTCCATCAATGACAACATTTCCAACAGTCTCCCCCTTTGGCATTGATGACAACACCTTCACCAATAATCCAATGCTTCCTCCAAGTCTTCCTCTGCCTAGCTTCTTTTAGAAGATCCTATCTTCTGTTACTTGCTTTTCCTCCCCCTTTGACATCAATGGCAAAGGGTTGCTCATTTCCTCTCTCTGAGATGTGTTTAGGCCTTCTTCTTCTGACTTTGTACCGTGCTGTTCCAAACCGGTGTACACGAGTTGTTGAGTGAAAATTTTTCAGAATATTTGAACTTGTCTATACATAGGTGATGACAACCACATATAATCAGATTTGTATAATCAGGGATGCATCATTGGATCAATACTTAAGGATTGTGAATGCTCCATGTGACATATAAAGCTTTCTTCAACTATCCTTCTATCTATATTATAATCTTCATCTAAAATCCATATCTGTTGAGGAAGTTGTAGTTGGAGTATGTCTTCTTTTGCAATACACATCTACAATACCACACCTGTTCAATTATGATAATGATGCCAATATATATTTTATAGTTGTGATTCACTTTTCTTGCCTGTTGGTGATGATATGAGCTAGGATGCTGA
The DNA here is from genome assembly GCA_034641835.2 of Pinus albicaulis. Lineage (NCBI taxonomy): Eukaryota > Viridiplantae > Streptophyta > Pinopsida > Pinales > Pinaceae > Pinus > Pinus albicaulis. The sequence goes on from CM076582.1 coordinate 1,094,087,179, forward strand.
TAATGATATTACAGTTAATAGCTGAAAGGTCCTTATTGTTGTTGTGAACAATGAATCAAACCAAAATTTACAACTTATTGTGAGATTAGGTGATCTTTCAATTTAAGAGACCAAATACCAACTTTACTTCTTGCACACTGCACTTTCAAGAACAAACCTTTGAGGCTAGACACATTCAATGTATTAGTCAAACTCACTTATCAATCATGCAATTTTCTTCATGACATAAGGAGGTATGTATGTCAATGGTCAATTTCTCTTTAATGATCAAATAGTCCTTCATACTTCAGATATTTTAACTGTTCTATCATGATGATCTTCCACACAAATTAAATTTGTTTGATTGAAGTCTCAGCAACCAAACTTCACACAGTTTATGAATAATCCTAAGTCATAGGCCTTGAAGATATATAAGTGCTGACTTACGAAAGGCATTCAAATATAGAGAAAAAGATATTGCTTCAGTGCTCAATATAATGTTTCAAGAGTAAACAAAAATATTGTTCCTTTAGCCTTTTCATTGACTCTTTTATGTTGGATGTACTTGTTTGGTCAATTTAGTGTGTCCTAAATTGCTACATTAATTTGTCAATCCGGGATTCATAAGCTGACGAAGTGTGGCGCACTATATGTGCAAGATAACCTATCTCTTACTTTTTGTCGTTTTTGGTTTTTTTTTTATCTTGGTTTTGTTTTTTATCTTGGTTGGTTTCCTAATGTGAGATGGAAATTCTAAAAGACAAGTATGGATATAAATGTTCAAGGCAATGATGTCCTTTATAATGATTTCCCAAACTTCAAACTTAAAAAGGATTTTAAAACATACAATGACAAAACTAATTCCTAAAAGAAAATGAAAATGTGCTACTATAATAGTCAAACAAACAGTGAACTATTGATCATGAAACCCATTACCCTTGCTGTTGTCTAAACACAAAAGAAACTGTACTCAAAGAAATCCAAATATTTGCAAGTAAAGTAAAGCTAAAATCAAATTACATCAATTCATATTCTGACCCCTCACCATTAGTCTCGCTATGGCTTTCGGAGGTAATCATAAACAACTTGAGCAATCTGATATCTAATTTGCAGAAATAAAATGAACTAATATCAAACTACACACTCATACTTCAATCTCTCACCATTAGTCTTGCTATGGCTTTCGGAGGTAACTGATAATGACATGAGCAATTTAATATCTAACTTGCAGAAAAATAAACTAACATCAAACTACACATTCATACTGCAATCCCTCACCATTAGTCTCGCTATGGCTTTCGGAGGTAACTGATAATGAAATGAGCAGCTTAATATCTAATCTAACTAGTAAAGCAAATGTACAAAACTGAAATGAATAAAAAAGTGCTGGAATTAAAAGCTAAGAAAAATAAATCAACAGAAGGACAAGATTGATTCCATGTCATTAGTCATTATAAAACTATGTGAAAATACCCAGGCTGCCTACTGTAATCTGGAACAAAACAATGATCAGTTATCAACAGTATAAAGCATGAAAGATTATGGACAGAAGTAAAACATTAATACCATAAAAGATGTAATATATACACATGAATGACTATGGCACAATGAACGTAAGGAAATAAAGCATGAAACTATACAAGATTGAGACAAAAACCCCTCACAGAGGCAGGCCCTCCTCTCAGCAGACAACTTCTAGGAAGGCCTATCAAACACGACCGTGTTTATGAACAGTCTTCTCATATATTTAAAACATACCATAAATAAAGAAAATAATGTCACGCACAAATGAGCTTTCTATTCCCCGCAAATTACATTACAAGCAACTAACTACTATGCGTATAAGGATGCCTTATTTATACCAGGAAGACATAACTAATTTTCTACAACAAGGCCGATACAACACGTGGAAATGCACCATGTCCAGAAATCTAGCATTATGGATGCCGTGAAGATTAAATCTATGGAGAGTGGTCGTTGAATTCGGCTTATGGAGCAGTTCACAGGTGTTGATATGTCCCCTGCGATTTAGGAACGGCCACGCAAGTCTTCACGTGATGAAAAACAGAGTTCTGTCACCGTGGGACTCTTCGGTTGACCACCACTTGGCTACCTTTGACCACAGCCTTCTTAGGTGAATTCGACCGAGCCAATAGGACTTGATCCATGTCCATGTCATTTCCAACTTGCCCATGTGGCTCGATTTGCCTGAAGACACCTGCAATATAGACTTTAACAAAATGGTTGCGGAAAGTTGCAGCAGCTGCGGAAAGTGACAAGATTCCGCAGCTCAATGAGCAAAAATCTAATTCAAACAGCAGACACAAAACATAGTTAAAAACCACTTTAAATGCTCTTTTATGATTAATATGCAATGATTTTGATGACTTAGGAGGTCCAGGTAAATGGAAAAAGTCTAGAAAGATGTATAGGAAAGATGCAGATTTGAGACTCAACATACCCCCACTATGAAGGTGTTGCATGTCCTCATGCAACCAAAATTTTGATCATCCTTCTTCAATTCATATGCCTTGATACCTCTGCTAGTACATCTAGTCCTCTTCTCCTCTTCCTTGGTGTTGCTAACATCCTGGGCTTCTTCATCAAGCATCTGTATTTGAGATTAATTAGTGCTCTACTTATCTTCTGGCATTTCTTCTTCAGTTTCCTGTTCTTTTTCTGCCACAGTCCCAGATGTAGCATGGTATTTTCATGAATGATCTTGTCCAATTTTATTTGTTCCTTTAATGCTTCATTTTCATTTTTAATGTGTCTATTTAAAACCTCCAACTCAAAGACTTCTTGTTTCAATGATTGGACTAGAGCTTCTTGTGCTGTGTGAGGCTGAGTGGATGAAGTGCTAGGACCCGTGGCTATTCTTTCCAAGGATTCTATGTAATCATACACCTCTTACTGCTTTGGATCTATCTTGGATGTCGTTTTCCTTGGGCTGTCCCCAAAATACTGTGGAGGAGAATTGACTTCAAAATCTGGCTGAAAAGGACTCATGTCAACATCTTGAGGACTAGTTTCAACATTTGGTTGAGAATGAGGTGAACTATGGCCAGCTGGAGTTTGTTCAGGTGTTTCTTCTCCCAAATCAATAAAATTGGGTCCTTTCGTTTGTGCTTTCCTCCACTTTCCTTTAAGCCTGGAGCTTCTTCTTACACGCTGTGGACTACTGTCTTTTTGCTTCTGTTTTTCTTTACCTTTCTTTTTGGCCATGGCTGACTGATCCTGAAGGTGAACTAGTCTCTCAGACAATACTTGATGGTCTTCTTCTGAAGAAGGGGTTTGATGCACAGCCTCAATGCTTTTTCTTTCTTCAGTATTTTCCTTCCTCCTTTTAGACAGTCTTTCCTCTCTACTAGTTCTTTCAACTGTGTTAGTAGGAGTACTTTGAGTTTTATCACTTGTTCTCTTTCTTCTACTTCTTTTTGATGTACTGCCTTCAGGGGTTTCTTGGGGTTCTTCAAAGAAATTTCTAATTAAAAACTGCTCCCAGGTGTCCTTTTTCTCCTTTAATTGTTTTTCTATCAAAATTTTCACGAGGCCATGGTGATACAAATGTGGTTCTACGTCCCCCAAATGCTTTTGGACGGTTACAGACATATTTTTCAAACTATTTAATAAAAAGTATGGCAAATTGAGGGCCTGGTTGTCTAGGAAATTCATCAACAATCAGGTGTGATACATGTACATTGATCCAAAACGTTCCTCACATGTAATAAACTTTTGAATAATTAACAGTAAACTGGCCCACTCTTCTTTTAAAGCATGAACAAGAATTCCCTTTTTGAAAATGGTGACATCCATACCTGGGTTACGTAGGATCACTCTCCAGGCTTCCTCACCAATGCTCTTGTTCTTGAACCAGCGTTCACCTTCTTGAAGAAGTTCTATAGTAGCTGCTATGGATGCCTCAGTCACTGTAAATTTGAGGTCCCCAAATTACACCTCCAGACCATTGAAAGACCTTGCAAAAGCTTTTGTTACCTCTTTATGGTAGCCTCTAAACTTTTGAATAAACCGAAGCCATTTTGCCTTTTTCAATATATCTTTGACTTGCGGGTATCCTTCCATAAATTTGGGTCCCTCTGGTTCTGTTCTCAACAACTGACCCATCCTTCCTTCTGTACTTTTAGAACTCGTCTGCGTGAGGAGGGTTTAGCGGAGGTAAGACGGCAGAAATGATCAGGGTTTATGAAGGAGGCCAGTGACTGTAAGCGGATATCAGGGAATAGGTACACGGTATGAAGCGGAACAGAGAACAAAATGGGGTGAAGGCTTATGTGAGCACGGTGGAAATGTAGCCGTGAGGTCAATAGAACAGTAGGGGAAGCAAAGTGCATTCAGCAGTATTTAAAATTGGGTGGCTGCAGAGTAGATGCAAGCATGTTTATGAAACGGCTACGGATTTTGTGCGGCCAAGAGAAGTCGTAGTCAAATCAACCACGTTCCTTAATTACAAGTGGAGTATCAACGTATAGCCGAACACTAGTGAAGACCGGAGGCTTGATTATGAGGCCGTTTAGAAATGAATGCAAGGATTGTGGGGGAATCGTATAGAGATCGTAGGATGGCTACGGAATTATCAATGCAATCATTTCATATAATGGAGCTATGGTTTATAACTATGTAAAAATGTGCTTGAATGCCATTTGAAATAAATTTTTACTCATACCTTGGAATTCTTGCCATTTTTCATTGGTCTTCAATCAGTTGCTCCTCATTGATGTCTTTGAATGCCCCATGTCTTCATAATATGTCTTCATACCTGCATTTGATTTCATGATTGTTGAACTAACATCTGACTGTGAATTTTTGAAAAACAGAGTGGTAGCTGCAGAAACTGCTTCTGGCTGCGGAAACTGGTGTCAGCTGCGGAAACTGACACAGCTATTATTTGGGTGAATGGAAATAGATGGATGATAACTAACTGAATGAAAATGGTCATGAAATAAAAATTTTATTGGTAAAATGAAATGAAATAGATGAAATGAAGTGGAGTGGAATGAAATGGAATGGAATGGAGTGGGTTGTCATAAAACTTATGAAATGAGAGAGAATTTTTTTTTTTTTGGAAAATATAGGATGTCAGGTGTTCCTGATTTTCACCCTACATTTTCTGTATAAGACTGCCAATCAGTGATTGGTTTTTGGGCTTATACAATTTATTTATTTATTTATTTATTTCTTTATTTTTATTTATTTATTTTTTATTTTTTAAGCTAAAAAGAACAAAAACTAGGTTGGTGGAGAAGAAGAATTCTTCTTTACCAGCCTTATTGCAGAATTTTCTTGAAACATTTTGATAAATTCCTCTTTTGAGAGTGGCTTATGATAGACTTTTAATCTGTGGCCATTCACAATAAGAGGAGTTTGAAATTCATCAATGGTCTTGATTCTTACCGCTCCATTGCTAAAGATCTTGTCAATCTCATATGGCCCAAGCCAATGAGTCCGAAATTTTCCTTTAAAATCTTTAAACTTGGAATCAAATAGCAATGCCCAATCTCCTTCTTGAAACTTCTTCTCTTTGATGTATTTGTCATGCCATTTAGCTCTTTGATATTGAACTAGATCAGTTCTTAGAATTTCCTCTTGTCTGATCTCATCTAGCTCATTCAACTGCTCCATTCTATGCTTTTGGGCTTCTGATAAGTCCATCCCCAACTGAACTGCTATCTTGAAGGTCTTGACTTGGAACTCAATGGGGAGCAAGACTTTTTTCCCATAAACAAGTTCATAGGGAGAATGTCCTGTTGTATTCCTCCATGTAGTTCTGTAGGCCCACAAGGCTTCTGGAAGCCTTTCTGTCCAATCTCTTCTATGTAGATGAACAGTTTTGGTGATGATACTTTCAAGAACTTTGTTTGTGGACTCCACTTGACCATTTGCTTGTGGATGGTAAGGAGTAGATCTTCTGTGCTTGATTTTGTATTCTTCCATCAGCTTTTCCACCAGGTTGGATGTGAACTGGCTTCCTTGATCTGTCACAATTTCTCTTGGAATTCCAAAGCAAGTAAAAATATCCTCATAAAGGAAATTAACAACTGAATTTTCAGTAGCAGACACTAATGCCTTGGCTTCTACCCATTTAGTAACATAATCAGTACAAACCAATATATACTTCTTTTGCTTAGATGGTGGATTAATAGGTCCTATGAAATCTAAAGCCCATTTTTCAAAGGGTTCGATGAGTACCTGTGGTTGTAATGGAATTTCATTTGAAAGGGTAGGTTTCCCTACTCTTTGGCAGCTGTCACACCTTTTGACATATTGTTTTGCATCTTTGAAGAGGGAAGGCCAATAATATCCTAAAGAAAGAATTGTATAGGCCGTCCTTTTGTCTGCAAAGTGTCCGCCGCATGGTTCATCATGACATGCCTTAAGAATATCAGGCATTTCATCTTCCCTGACACATCTTCTGATCACAAGATCTGGCCTTGTTTTAAACAATTCATTAGAAATCCATGAATATTTTGAACTCTCCTGAATAATTTTTCGTTTTTCACTTGGAAATAAATGTGAAGGTAGTTTCCCTGTAACCAAATAGTTAGCAATATCTACATACCAAGGTGTCTTAATAGTTACTGCAAATAAGTATTCATCAGGAAACTTATCCTCTACAGGAGAATCTTCTTTAGTATTCTGAATCCTAGACAAGAAATCAGCTACTGTATTTTGTTTCCCTGGTCTATCCAACACGGTAATATTGAATTCTTGTAAAAGTAAGAGCCATCTTGTCACTCTTCCATTAGTAACAAGTTTGTTCTTTAAATATCTAATTGCAGAATGGTCAGTATGAATAAAAGTTTCATAGCCTGTTATATAATGTCTAAACTTATTGATTGCATGAACAACGGCTAAAAACTCTTTTTCAGTCACAGTATAGTTTAACTCTGTGGGAGTCAAATTTTTACTAGTATAATAAATGGCATAAGGAACTAAATCACTTTTATTATGTGACTCTAGAGGCTGTATCCAAAAAAACTGTCTGTAGAAAATTGGAAAGGGTTTCCAATTTGGTCCTCTCAAGATAGGTGCTTCAGATATTCTTGTTTTCAAAGTTTCAAAGGCTGATTGACAATCAGGATCCCATTTAAATTCACAATCTTTTGTAAACAATTTGAAGAGTGGAGATGCTATTTTAGTGAAGTTTTCTATAAATCTTCTATAGTAACCAGTAAATCCTAGAAAACTTCTAACATCTCTTTGACAATTTGGAATAGGCAACTTGGAGATGACTTCAACTTTTGATCTATCAACCTTAATCCCATCTCCTGAAATATGATGTCCTAAAACAATCCCTTCAGTAAACATCATAAAGCATTTTCATGGCTTAATGAAAGGTTTGTTTCTTTACATCTTATGAGAACTTTTTCCAAATTTTCTAATGCCTCTTCAAATGAATTACCATAAACTGTAAAATCATCCATATAAACCTCTACACAATCATGGATTAGATCAGAAAAAATTCCTAGTACTGCTCTTTGGAATGTTGCTGGTGCATTACATAACCCAAAAGGAAGCACTCGGTAGGCAAAGGTTCCCCATGGACAAGTAAATGTGGTCTTATCTTGATCTTCAGGTGCTACCTGAATTTGATTATAGCCACTAAAACCATCCAAGAATGAAAAGTACTTTTTACCTGCTAATGTATCTAATACCTGATCGATAAAAGGCAAAGGAAAGTGATCCTTCAAATTTGCTTTGTTCAATTCCCTGTAATCGATGCATACCCTCCATTTACCATTCTTTTTAGGTACTATAACCAAATGAGAAACCCATCGGCTATCTGAAATTGGATAAATGAAGTTTACATTGAGTAGTTTTTGGAGCTCTTCTTTCACTATCTCCCTAAGATTTGGATTCATCCTTCTCTGAGGTTGTCTTATTGGTCTACTGTTTTCCTCAATATAGATATGATGGATGCGAGTCTTAGGATCAATACCTTTCATATCAGTATACTCCCATGCAAATGCAGTAGAATGTTTTTGCAAGATTTTGGTTAGTTCTTCCTATTGTGACTTTTCCAAATTTTTGTTGATATTCAATGTTTTTCCTGGAAAAATCTCAATGGTAGAACTACCAAACTCTTCCATAGAGTAAAGAGACATTTGTCTTGATGATGAATATTCAATGTCAGATTCCAACTGAAATTGTGTGGGGTCATATTCTGAAGATGTCTCAAAATTTTCTAATGTGTTCAGAATTTGACTATCCTCACTGATTTCAGAAATGGTAAATACAGGTTGTAGGGTGTCCTCATCATCGACCCATTCATTGTCTCCTTCTTCTGTGATTTCTTTTGCTGGAGGATACAAATTGAATTTCTTTGTCGAATTACCATTAGAAATGTACATATCCCCAGATCTAAAACTAATGAAAGCATCAGCTGTGGCTAGCCAAGGTCTTCCTAAGATAAGTGGGTACCCTCCTAGATTACTCTTGGGAGTCAAAATCATAAAATCTACTGGATATTCCCAAGAATCTAAGGAGACTGAAATATCTTCTAATACACCATCTGGTTTAATAATTGATCGATCTGCAAGTTGCAGTAAAGTAGGTGTAAAAATAAGGTTAGGAAGTTTTAGCTGGTCCATAGTCGGTCTACTCATAATGTTGATAGCAGCCCCTAAGTCAATCAATGTGTTTGGAATTTCTATCCCATTTATATGTGTCTTGACAATTGGATTTCTTGGATCTACATACTTCTGCATGGTAATTTTCCCCATCATGATATCTGCAATTTTTCCTACCAGGTGGATTCTTCTTGTGTCTTTTAGTTTCCTTCCTGGTCTTTTGAGAGTCAACTCCTTTATTGTTTTTGCTAGAATAGGAATCTCTCTAATGGCTTGTAGCAAGGGAATCTTGATACAAACATTTTTTAATTCATCTAGAAAATCATAGTTAGGCAACAAGATTTGTTTTTCCACCCCTTTATCAATTTGTAATCTTTCAGGGAAAGGAGGTGTGGATGAAGATGCAGGTTGCTCAACTATAGGAGTTGTAGGGGTTAACTTTTCTTTCTCTTTTTGAATGTTTGAGTTTTGAAGAGATACTTCCTCAGAACCCTTATTGGCTTTAAGAGAGTCCTCCTCAGAGGTATCTTGCTCTTGGACATCTATAGAAGGTTTTTCTAAAACTCTACCAGACCTGAGTTGTACATCATTGAGAGGAACAATCATATAGGTATGAAATGTTTGTCCTTCTATCATGTAAGTATTCTGAGGATTTTTATTGTTAGGATTTGGCAATGGCTGAGCTGGAAGTTGATTTGTCTTTTGTTGGAATGGAAGCATGAGTTGAGGATTTGGATTTTGTTGGGAAGGTTGTTGTTGTGGAAATGACAATGAAAGTTGTGGATTTGGGTTTGGAAGTTGTGGAGCTTGTTGATTTTGAAAAGATGGAGGATATTGATAAAATTGAGCAAATCTCCCATAAGGATTTTGCATACCTTGTACCCATGGCTGATATGAATTTTGAGGTTGGGGCCAAGGTTGTTGCCAAGGATTCCAATTTGGTGGGGGTTGAAAATTCATAGGGTTGTTAAACCCTTGAGTTTGTTGCCCCTGCCAAGGTCTTCTTGCAACAAAACAGAGAGATTTTACTAAATTTGGATCTTCTTGAAAGATAGCTTTGAGTCCAGGAATTGAAGGAAAATCCTTGCTCTCATGATTCTCTGAGAAAATCATACATGTTTCTACAACTTTTGCATCCAAGGGACACTCCCTTAAAGCATGTTTCTTCCTACATTTCGGACAAAATATGGCTAGAGCATCAGTTTCTGCTTTCTGCTTGTTTTGAATTTTAAGGGTGTCTAGTTGTTCACTAAGGCTCCCTAAGATATCAGTTTTGAATTCATCAAGCATATTACCGATCTCTGCCCTACTTACTGATCCAGTTGTAGATTTGTTAGCCCTGATAAGAGAAGTATCTCTAGGCCCTTTTCCCATTTTAGATTTTCCCCTTGAGAGATGGACACATAGTTCTGTTATGTCACAAAGTGGAAGTTGAGAAATGTCTCCTTTCCCCATCATGTTTAAAATATCTATCCATTCATCTCTGATGGCTTTTAATATAAGGGCTTTCAAAGTTTCATCATCTAAGTTGCTCATCTTTGCTCTTTTTAAGTTGTATTGAAATCTTTCAAGTAAATCTTCCAAATTTTCATCTTCTTTTTGCACCATTTTGAATACCTCATCCTTGTGATTGGTGGGCATGCAATAGTCCAGGTATGTATCCAAAAATGTTTGTTTCATATCATTCCAAGTCCTAATAGATTGGGTGGCTAATCCCATGAACCATTTCAAAGCAGCTCCCTTCAATGTTGAATGAAACAATTTGAGTTTTTGAGAGTCTTCCATATAGTCATAGGTTCGGCACACGACTTCAAATTCAAACAGAAATGTTTCAGGATCCTCACTTCGCAATCCATAAAAGTTGGGGAGGACAGATGGTGAAATGTTTTTCATCGTTGTATGAGTTTCCTCATCAACTATAGGGAATCCAAACAAGTTGTCTCCTTCCCTATTTCTTCCATTATTATCTCCACCTCCACCATTGTTGCCTCCATTATTTCCTCCTCCTCTACCTCTACCTCTACCTCCGAATCCATCTACTACTTCCTCTGTCATGATAGTTTCTTCAGAGGTCCTTAGAGTCCTTTGGTTCTTCTATCAAGGGAGGATGAGAGGGAGTTTCTTCCTTTTCTTCTTCAGGTGATTCTACTTCTTTGATTACAATATACTCTCCTGTAGAAGTAAAGAAAGGGTCTTTTTCTAAATGATATTTGGTAGGTGGTATAGGAGAATCCTCTAATTCAGTTGCTCCTTGAATTCTAGAAATCTTAAGGCTAGGGGTAGATGGTGGTGAATCTTGTCTATGCCTTGAAGAAGATGGAGTTGTGAAAATCGAATTCTTTGCTCTAGCTATAAACCTTCCCCTAGAATCTCTTGCTCTATGCATGTCATTTTTTATTTTTAAGTTTGGCTAATAATTCTATTTCTGATCTTCCAGATCACACTAGGTGCAAGAAGAGAGCATACTTAAGAAATTATTGAACCAATAACTCTCTTTTCTGATCCTCCAGATCACACTAGGTGCAAGAGGAGAGCATACTTCAAGAATTTATCAAGTTTTCCCTTATTTTTATTGTTTTTTTTTAAGAAATTGGCTACCTAGTTACACTTCCCCGGCAACGGCGCCAAAATGTTTGGTCAATTTAGTGTGTCCTAAATTGCTACATTAATTTGTCAATCCGGGATTCGTAAGCTGACAAAGTGTGGTGCACTATATGTGCAAGATAACCTATCTCTTACTTTTTGTCGTTTTTGGTTTTTTTTTATCTTGGTTTTTTTTTCTATCTTGGTTGGTTTCCTAATGTGAGATGGAAATTCTAAAAGACAAGTATGGATATAAATTTTCAAGGCAATGATGTCCTTTATAATGATTTCCCAAACTTCAAACTTAAAAAGGATTTTAAAACATACAATGACAAAACTAATTCCTAAAAGAAAATGAAAATGTGCTACTATACTAGTCAAACAAACAGTGAACTATTGATCATGAAACCCATTACCCTTGCTGCTGTCTAAACACAAAATAAACTGTACTCAAAGAAATCCAAAGATTTGCAAGTAAAGTAAAGCTAAAATCAAATTACATCAATTCATATTCTGACCCCTCACCATTAGTCTCGCTATGGCTTTCGGAGGTAATCATAAACAACTTGAGCAATCTGATATCTAATTTGCAGAAATAAAATGAACTAATATCAAACTACACACTCACATTTCAATCCCTCACCATTAGTCTCGCTATGGATTTCGGAGGTAACTGATAATGAAATGAGCAATTTAATATCTAACTTGCAGAAAAATAAACTAACATCAAACTACACATTCATACTGCAATCCCTCACCATTAGTCTCGCTATGGCTTTCGGAGGTAATTGATAATGAAATGAGCAGTTTAATATCTAATCTAAATAGTAAATCAAATGTACAAAACTGAAATGAATAAAACAGTGCTGGGATTAATTGCTAAGAAAAATAAATCAGCAGAAGGACAAGATTGATTCCATGTCATTAGTCATTATAAAACTATGTGCAAATGCCCGGGCTGCCTACTGTAATCTGGAGCAAAACAATGATCAGTTAACAACAGTATAAAGCATGAAATATTATGGACAAAGATAAAACGTAAATACCATGAAAGATGTAATATATATACACATGAATGACTATGGCACAATGAACGTAAGGAAATGAAGCATGAAACTATACAGTAATACACAAAACCTCGGCGTGTGCAGGGGCCCTCTGCACAATCCTCGGGAAGCAGCTATCAAACACGAATTGTGCTTATGAACAGAGTCTTCTCATATATTTAAAACACAGTCATAACAAAGAAATAATGTCACGGCACAGTGAGCTTTCTATTCAGCAAATTACATTACAGCAACTAACTACTATGCGTATAAGAATGCCTTATTTATAACAGAGGAAGACATAACTAATTTTCTACAGTCTGCGCTGATACAACACGTGAACAACCACGTCCAGAAATCTAGCATTATGGCTGCCGTGAAGATTAAATCTATGGAGAGTGGTCGTTGAATTCGGCTTATGGAGCAGTTCACAGGTGTTGATATGTCCCCTGCGATTTAGGAACGGCCACGCAAGTCTTCACGTGATGAAAAATAGAGTTCTGTCACCGTGGGACTCTTCGGTTGACCACCGCTTGACTACCTTTGACCACAGCCTTCTTAGGTGAATTCGACTGAGCCAATAGGACTCGATCCATGTCCATGTCATTTCCAACTTGCCCATGTGGCTCGATTTTCTTGAAGACACCTGCAATATAGACTTTAACAAAATGGCTACGGAAAGTTGAAGCAGCTGTGGAAAGTGACAAGATTCCGCAGCTCAATGAGAAAAAATCTAATTCAAACAACAGACACAAAACATAGTTAAAAACCACTTTAAATGCTCTTTTATGATTAATATGCAATGATGTTGATGACTTAGGAGGTCCAGGTAAATGGAAAAATTCTAGAAAGATGTATAGGAAAGATGCAGATTTGAGACTCAATAGTACTCTTGCCATAATCCTTTGATCCTGAGGATCAGTTTCATGCTTCCCTTGATAGCTTATCTCCCCCTAGAATGATATTTTCATTTATGTTCTCCCCCTGAAACTATTCTTTCTCTTCATATTAGGGAGTAGCATCTGTAGATACTACCCCTAGTCTATCCCTCAAATATTCAAATAGTTCTCTAGCAAGAGGTTTGGTAAATATATCTAATGTCTGTTCTTTTGTTGGTACATACTCCAGCTTTACTACCTTCTGAGCTACTTTTTCTCGGAGAAAATGATACTTGATTGGGATATTTTTAGTTTTTGAATGAAGCACAGGATTTTTTGATATGCTTATAGCACTTGTATTATCACATTTGATAGAGATAGGTTCATCAATGCTTACCTTCATGTATTGGAGGGTTTGTTTCATCCACATGACTTGTGTACAACATGTTGTTGCTGCTATGTATTCTGCTTCTACTGTAGATAGAGAGATAGATTTTTTTTTCTTGCTTAGCCATGCCACCAGACTTTCTCCTAGATAGAATGCACCTCCACTTGTGCTTTTCCTTTCATCCACACTGCTGGCCCAATCTGCATCTATGTATGCTATCAAAGTGAGGCTTTTTCCTTTTGGATACCATAGCCCAAACTGTACTATTCCTTGTAAATATTTGAATATTCTTTTGACTGCTAGAAGATGATTTTGCTTTGGTGCTACTTGATATCTAGCCACAAGTCCTACTGCTAGCATGATGTATGGTCTTGATGCTGTCAGATACAACAGACTTCTTATCATGGATCTATAGAGTCTTTGATCTATATCAGTAGATTCGTCATCAGCACATAGCTTGCATCCCATGATCATGGGAGTTGAGACAGGTTTGCAGTCTTCCATTTTGAACTTTTTCAACATTTCTTTTAAGTATTTTTCCTGTGAGATAAATGTACTTGTGTTCTTTTGCTAAATTTGAAGTCCTAAATAGAAACTGAGCTCTCCAATCATAGACATCTCAAACTCTAATTTCATCTCCTCAGCAAACCCTTTTGCTAGCTCATCTCTGTTGCTTCCAAACATAATGTCATCAACATATACTACAACAATCAGGAGTTCATTTTCATGGGATTTTATGTATATATTGTTGTCTACTCCTCCTCTCTTAAAGCCTTGGTTTTGCAAGTATTTATCCAGCCTTGAGTACCAAGCACGAGGAGCTTGTTTTAGTCCATATAGAGCCTTCTTTAGTCTGCATACATAGTCTTCTTTGTCTGTTAATGAGAAGCCTTCTGGTTGTTCCATGTAGACTTATTCTTCTAGATCTCCATTCAGAAATGTAGATTTCACATCCATTTGAAATACCTTGAAGTCTTGGTAGCATGCAAAGGCCAGAAACATTCTGATAGCTTCCATTCTGGCTACAGGGGAAAATGTTTCATCGTAATCAAGTCCTTCGATTTGTGAATATCCTTTGCAGACAAGTCTGGCTTTATTCCTGATTACCTGTCCTTGCTCATTCATTTTATTTTTGAATACCCATTTTGAGCCTATGACATTTTTCTCAGTGGGTCTAGGAACTAGTTCCCAGGTTTTGTTCTTCTCAATTTGGTCCAATTCTTCATTCATAGCATTCACCCAATACTTGTTCTTGCTGGCTTCTTCAAACTTCTTTGGCTCTATTTGTGATAGCATGGCTATGTATACCTCTTCTGTCTGTTCATTTAGCTACCTTCTTGTCTGGATCCCTACTCTCTTGTCTCCTATGATATGATTTTCAAGATAGTTCTTCTGAGTGTATCTAGAGGGGGCTTTAGAGCTCAGTTCAACATCTTCTGTTGTCTTGCTTGTTTCATCATCATCTTGGTTTTCTTCTTCATGGTGGTCTGAAGGACTGCTGCAGTCTGTACCTCTTGTATTGTTTGGAAGTTCTTCATCAAATCTTACGTCAATGCTTTCTACAATTTTTCGAAGAGTCTTGTTGTAGCACCTGTACCCTTTACTTTTGGATGCATATCCTAGAAATATCCCTTCATCTGCTCTTGCATCAAATTTCCCCAGATTTTCATCATTATTCTTTATGTAACACTTGCTTCCAAAGATTCTAAAGTGCTTGATTGAAGTTGGTTTACCATGCCATAGTTCATAGGGAGTCTTGTCACTGCTTGGCCTTAAGTGAGCTTTGTTAAGGATATGCACGGCTGTGTGTACTGCTTCTGCCCAGAAGGTTTGAGGAATATTACTCTCTTGCATCATGGCTCTGGCAATTTGTTGTACAGATCTATTTTGTCTCTCTGCTACTCCATTCTGCTGAGGTGTCCCTGCAATAGTAAATTGTTGCTTTATACCATGTTCATTGCATAGGTCTACAAAGTCATAATCAATGAATTCACCTCCTCTGTCTGATTTGATGCATTTTAGCTTGCATCCTGTCTGATTTTCTGCTAAAGCTTTAAATATTTTGAATTTTTCCAGAGCTTCCGATTTATTCTTGAGAAATGCAACCCATGTCATTCTGGAGAAATCATCTATTATCAGCATGAAGTAGGATTCTCCACTTGGTGTTTTAGTTCTTGTAGGTCCACACAGGTCCATGTGCACAAGCTGGAGTGGTCTTCTTGTTGATAACTCATCTTTGGCCTTGAATGATGTGCGGGTCTGTTTTCCCAATTGACAAGATTTGCATATGGTATTGGAAGGCATTTTTATTTTTGGCATGTCTCTGACAACTTTCTTCTTGCTCAGTCTGATGATATGATCGAAGTTGAGATGTCCCAACCTCTTATGCCATAACCATGACTCCTCAAGTTTGCTAAGATGGCATGCTTCATCTTCCTCTTTCACTATGTAAACATTACTCTCTGTTCGAACACCTTTGAGCAGAGTCTTACCTGTGGTGCTTGATCTGACTTCACAGTCTTGTGCTCTGAAAAGAACTTCGCAGCCTTTATCACACATTTGACTGACACTCAGCAAATTTGCTTTCAGCCCATCTACAAATAGTACATCTTGGGCCTTACCTCTGCCATTATCTAAGCTGACTGAGCCTTTTCCCTTGATTTTTCTTGATTTATCATTGCCAAAAGTAACATTACCAGTTTTCTTTTCATCAAAAGTTATAAATTTGCTTCTGTCTCCAGTCATATGTTTTGAGCAGCCACTGTCCAGATACCATTGGCTTTTCAAGTCCTGAGCAGTTAGAGACAGGTCACACTTATTCACCTTCTTTTTCCACTGGAAGCATTCTTTTGTTTGGTATCTTTTATGAGATGATGAATCACATCCTCTCAGAGGACATTTGGAAGGTATATGTCCAGTTTTATTACATACACAACATTTGATCATAATTTTTGCAGAGTTGTGAATATGAACAAAATTTATTTGATTCATAAACCTCCTTGAGGTGTTGAACATCAATCTTTGTCCATATTTTCTACACTCAATGATTTTATGGCCAAATTCCTTACAATAAAAACAGTAACCATAGAAACTATTTGCATACCTGATGTAAGGTTGTCTTCTCCATTTGTTTGCTTGAGACAGTCTCTTCACTGTTTGCATCTTTTGCTAGTTTGAATTACTCCTCTTTTCATGACAGTATGCAGCAATGTGTCCCAGCTTGTGGCAGACATAACAGGTGGCATTTTTCATAGGAGGGAATAATCTCCTTTGATGGCTTCCAAATTTGACATACTCATGGGTATATGAATCTTTTTATGTTGTCTGAGTATTTCTTTCATTCTTTGTTATTAGAGGATTCTTTTGGGTTCTATCTCCCTCCTTACATGTTTCTTCTTTTGTAGGAATTATCCGAGCTGCTTCATCATCTTCTTTTCTTTTACAAAAATAATCTCTCTGTTTTCTTTTTCTTTGCTTTTACTTGATTCTCCTTCATAGTCTATTCCAATTTTTATCATAGGAGATCTTTGAGCATCCAAAATTTCGTTTAACTTACCAGAGCTTGTTGTTTGAGAAGAATTTATAGCCACTTTCCTTTGAGCATTTTATAATTTCTTCCTGAGACATACCACTTCTTCTTCCAACTTCTCTTGTTCCTGAGTTTTCTCCTTGATTTGCTTAAGTAACATGTCTTCTATCTTCTTGGCTTCTTCAAACTCTATCTTTAGCTACATGAGGACTTCAGAATTCTATTCTTCTCGTACATACTTGAGGAGAATGTCCTTTTCTTTTCTGCACTTCAGTTTGAGTCTATCAATCTCCTCCAGGGCACTTCTTAGCTCCCCCTCAAGGTCGACTTCACCTTCTTCTTCTTCATCTTCTAGCAGGAGTCCTTCAAGTTCTTCTATGGCCATCAATAAAAATTCAGAGATTCCCTCTTCACTTGAGGGTTCATCTGAGTCTTCAAATGTACTGCTGTCTTGTTGAGCATAGAAGGATTTTCTACTAAATTTCTTTCCTTTCTACCGGTTCTTTTATGTATTTTTCCCTGATTCTTGAGCCTGATTCCTTACTTTCTTGTGAGGACACTTAGCATCATAGTGTCCAACTCTTCCACAGTTAAAGCATTTGAAAGGAAGTTTACCTTTGTATTTACTTGAGCCTCGACCTAGTTTCTTGACAAATTTAGCCTCTTCTTCATCAGAGGAAGAACATGTATCTTCCTTTTCTTCTTTCTTC
Organism: Pinus albicaulis; assembly: GCA_034641835.2. Lineage (NCBI taxonomy): Eukaryota > Viridiplantae > Streptophyta > Pinopsida > Pinales > Pinaceae > Pinus > Pinus albicaulis. The sequence goes on from CM076582.1 coordinate 1,094,104,880, forward strand.
TTTTTTGTTTTAAAAGCTTCCTCCCTCGTACTTAGCTTCTTCTGTGGGAGTCTCATCTCATAGGATGTTAGATTTCCAAGTAACTAGTTCATAGTCAAGGTCTCCCAATCAGTTGTTTCTTCTATTGCAGACACCTTGGGATTAAACCTGGATGGAAGAGATCTTAGAATATTTTGTACTATTATACTTTCTGGTATGGTTTCTCCAAAATATTTCATATTGTTAACAATTTCTGCAACTCTTAAGAAGAAGCTGCCAACATCTTCATCATCATTCATTTTTAAATTTTCAAAATGGGCTCTATATACTTGAAGTTTGGCAGTCTTTACCTTTTTATTTCCCTCATGGATATTCTCTAGAGTGTCCCACATATCTTTGGCAGTCTTACTGTTAATTATTTTGATAAATTCAGCCTCACAAAGTCCACTTAAGATTGCATTCATGGCCTTTGAATTTGCTACAAATTCTTGTTTAGCTTCTCTTTCTGGGTCAGTTGCCTTTGGGGCATATCCAAATTCTATAGCAGCCCATACCTATATTCCTAGAGACATTATGTATGATCTCATTCAGATTTTCCAGAAGGCCTAATTAGCACGAGTGAATGTTGGACGGATAAATCGTTCTTGCGGACAAGACCGATCTCCCTAGTACTAAAAGTCTCTAGCAACAAACAGCCAAATAGACTAATCTTTCTCTAAGCATATACGATATATGAAAAGCTCTATATAGGTGTTAAAAGACCTACCTTATGTCCAGTGCTTGTTTGAAGTTGTTGTTATCCTTCACGCGCTTGAAAGAGTTTCGCTTGTAAACCTGCAGTCACAAACAAGCAAAGTATTACATAGCACCTGTATAGACATCATCATAAATCATGCTTATCATAGTGATCAAGGAATCTATGAAATAAACCATTAAAAAACAGCTTATTGAGAAAAATGAGTATATTTGTATTAATTTCAAAAGAAGGAAAACCTTAAAACCTGAGCCTTGATGTTGCACAGGCCTTCTCGGGGTCCGAAGCAGGAATCTCCTCTACTTTGAAAAGCTCTACACTCTTTCAATAAATACAAATAGAGGTATGTAATCTCTCCTCACAAAAGTCTTGTTTAACTGAGTCTGAATCTCAACAGCACTTATCTTCAAATATTCTAAAGCTTCAACTCCCTTTGAGGCTACCCAATGCCTCTTTTTATAATGGAAAAGAGGAGGTTCTTCTGTTCCAAATATGAAGGGATATAATCCTCTTTCAAAGGGATAAGCTCCTCACATCAAGGGGTTAGCTCCATAAGGTAAGGGATACATGTACCTTATCAAAGCGTACCTATTCCCGAAAATTCTCGTCTAGAATCTTCTAGAATTAATCTCAAATCAAATTTTTAACTTTACTTTCTCGCCTTTTTTAGTTTTACAGGAGTCCGCACCTATAACACATAGAAAGTGCGGTTCTGGTCCGCAGGATAGCTGAACATTAGGTGCGGGCCCGCAGGCAATGTATAGAGAAAGTGCAATACCAAATTTTAGGAGATTTTTAGGAACTTTTCTCTGATTTTCAAGGCTTGATATGAAGAACTGATATGTTAGACTTGCAAAAGGAGGAATTATGAGTTATAATGAGCTCATACTCATAGCAGAATGTCAGGATGACAATTTTTAGTGTAATAGATTGCCCCCTAAAGTGAAAAGTCTGGAATAGATGAAAATGAAGTCTGTCATATATGAAGAGTGTAGTACTTTATCATTTCAAGGATCATCCTGTGGACACCCCAGTCGGAACCTGTAAAAACATTCAATGCAAAATATATATATGTAATCATATTATCGCTGAGGTAGGCATTCCCATACTCAGATCAAAACTAACTAGAACTAACTTAAATTGTTCTGATACAGGAATGATTTTGAATACATCACAGTATAGACATGTGTAGACACAGTATGGACGCAACCATCTATTTATAAATAGTCTACTGTATAAATGATAACAAAATTCCTCACAGCCTGGATGGTAGAAACTAGATCCAGGGTCTTGATTTCCGCTTCTCGAACTAATACGATTCTATCCATGTGAATAAATGTGTTGAAGTCGAACATGGTAGAAACCACTTGATTACCAGTCAATGATGTAAACTGTTAACAAGTGTGAGAGAAACCACCATTAATGTCAATGGCTCTCAAAGTACTCAGTACAATCCATGAAATGTGAATCAATGAGCTGAAGTCGAACATCTCACGGAATCATTCGATCGAAGGTCAATGATGCAACCTGTCGTCGAAGGCGAGAAACCTGCCATTGAGGCATGCAGATTTCAAGGTACTGACAATTTCTGGATCAACTTTCTAGATAATGTGCTGATGTCGATAGAAAGTGATCTGTCGTAGGCAAGCCCACAACACGAAATCATAGATCAAGTTTTGAAAATATATTGGCAAGGACTGACTCAGGGATGGTCAAAAATGGATGACAGATATTTTGCAGATGAATGGTTTATTTGAACTGCCCTCTTGAACACATAACGACACTACAGATGGTTTGGTGACAATTGACCCAAAGCTAATACCCAGAAACCGGCTGAAGACTTTCAATGTGGTTTGATTAACTGTTAGGCAAAGGATTTCCCAACCCAGGTGAATGAAAGTGTCGTGTTCAAGAGTGGTTGACTGAATTTTTGAAAAATTTAAAATACAACAAACACGCCCATTTTTCTCTCTTTTCCCCCACCATTTCTGGCAAGTACCTCTTTATTTTTGACAAGCTTGAGGAGGATAACATTTGCTTGCTTATAAGCTCATCCTTCGGATGAGTTCAACTTAGTTTAAAATTCGAACCCTAAGAAGGAGTGGTTCGTTCCTGTTTAAAATTGAACAGGTCCTTTACTGTTAAGTTTTAACGAGTCCAGTATAGGAGAAACTCGGTGTTTTTCAGTTTTAGGGAGTCAGAAGAAAAACTTAAGAAAACTCCGTGGGTGTACTTTTTCGTAAATTTAGTCTCTCGAGCCCGAAAAAGGATAAAATAATGCGAGAGAGAACTCTATTGACCGTAATTAGTCAACGTATACCTTTTTCGTAAATAGTCCATTTCAGTTCGTAAAAGGGGTAAACTTATACTGAAGGGACGATCATTCATTTACTTTAACGAGTTCGAATAATCAAGTACTCAGAAATATTTTCATGTTTAGAGAGTCTGAAAAGGGCTTAAAAGAGGACTCCAATGTTTCGCTTTTTCGTAAATTTTTGAGAGAGTCCGAAAAAGTGATAAAAGTATGCTCTTTGTTGAAAAATTATCAGTTTTCCTAAAAAATCCAATTTCTGCACAAAAACTTGAAACATTACACATACCTGTTTAAGATAAGTAAAAATGCTTTCAAAAATAGCCTTTTTAAAGTGAAAAATAAACAAATTAAAAATTCATCTATTCGAAAAAACTTATAAAAATGACTTTTTCAATTTCATTTTTACTGTTCAGTTTCAGAGTGAAGAGTAAAAAGATTTTGGGTAAGAAAGTTCCTGTGAAGATTCTGGAAAATCAGTCTGGCAAAATTGAGAACCGTCAGTCCCAGGTTATCCACGACCTCCTAATCTTGTATTTCATCCGTTTACAATTCAATTTTAGGCTTTAGATTTTATTTTTAGGAAAAAATATGGTTTAAAAATTCGCCCGCGGGGGTCCACAGGTGAGACACATGGGACCTGCGGACCCCGAATTTTTTCTATATGGAAAAAATTCGTGGGTCCGCACTCATCACACAGAGCGCGTGCATTTCTACACACTATGTATAAAGGCTAAGTGCGATCCCCACGCGTTTAAATTTAAAACTCAAATTTCTCATTTGCCGCCAAAAAATTTCCAAATTAGATTGTTCTAACTTGTGTTTTTATGCATTGTAGGAGTAACAAGATGTTGATTTGGAGAGAACGCGAACATGAGGACGTGGATGGCACTGCAATGCTCCATTTTCCCACAATGCAAGCATTGAAAGCATGCGGTATATATAAATTTTGGGCCATCCAAGGCATGAGGGCACAGGTAGACCTCCTGACATGGCTGGTAAATAGGTGGAACGTGCAGGACCAGTGTTTCATCATTGGTGGCCACCGGCTTGAAATTGAGATGGAGGATATTTATTTTCTGACTGGTTTGTCCAAAAGGGGCGAACAAGTTTCTCTGTTTGGAACTAGGCCAGGTGGCCAGTCTGTTGCTAGTCTTCAACTAGAATTCTGTAATGATCAGGCAAACCATAGGGACAAACGGATTGACATAAAAAACATCATCCATCCTGAGTTGAAAGTTATTGCATTTACTGTTACCAGACTGTGTGGGAGTGCTGCACTGCATGTGGCTACCGGTTCCCAAATGAGTATTGTTGTGGACTGTTTTCGCGGCACCATTTTCAACTGGTGTGAAGCTGTGTTGGCCAATATAAAAGGCCAATTGACTAGAGCGAAGAATGGTAAACTAAACAACTTTGGATATGGATCCATCGTCGTTACCGTTTCTCTAGAGAGGATCCCCATGCTAGCTCCGCAGAGTATTTCTGTTGATGCTGGTCGAGTTCGAGAACCTAGGATGACTCGTTGGGTTGCACTGATGGCCCGTCACAGTATTGAGGGCTCTGAAATTGTTCGATTTCCTCTTTCATATTTTCGTTGGCTGGATTTCCAAATTTTTACCATAGAGGATTTTCCATACGCTGGGATAGACTTCCACGACGACCGAGAGATGACTCTCCCAGCTGGGGAACAATGGGATGAATCAGGTAAAATCATTTTCAACAATTTCTAAGTTCTAATTTTTTTTATTTTTTGATCGTCTTTGAAACTAATAACCAAAAGTTTTGAATGCAGATGTGGGCCCATGGTGACCATCCCATCTCCAACCTTATGACAAAAAACAACCAGCTGCAGTTGCACCAGCCCCAGCCCTAGCAGGCCAATCAGCGGAAATCTTGTCTGACTTAGAGCATCACCTAGAGCGCCTGACTCTAGATATTCTAGAGACAGACATAGATGAGATTCCACTCAGACTACAGATATACGTGATTGGTGTTCCAGGACCTTTTAGGAGGTTCCTATGTAGGGTGGCCCGAGTAGTGGTCTCTTATCGTGATCACCATCAGTGATGAGATGATCGTTTGTAGACTCATATTTTGACTTTTTGTGTTATCATTCTACCAATGATAAGGTGTTTCCAACCTATGATCGAAGATGATGTATATTTTTTGAAAACTCTCCTATACTATGATATATCACTATTTACCGACTATCTGTGTACATGTTATGAATGTTGTTTGTTTTACTGTTTTGATTATTGAAAATGTTGATTTATCATACTAGAAGCAACTGCATCTGCTAATGTATTTAAATGTCTTGGAATATGTTGATATTCAATGTAATCAAATTCACGTTCCAAGAGACGAACTCTTAAAAATAACCATAATAACACTGGATTTCTAATGGTATAAACTCTGTTTAATTGTAATACAACAAGTTCAGAATCCAACCTAACAATCAAACTCCGAATTCCAAATGATATGGATTCAGACAATAACTCAATCACTGCACTATACTCGGCAATGTTATTCGTTGTTTGACCAAGGCTTACCCCATGCATGGAAACTAACTCATCAGAGGGTGAATAAATAACCCAAGCTGCGGAAGAAATGTTCCGTGTACTACGACAAGCACCATCAGCAAAACCAATGTAGGTTTGAAGAGACGTACACATCTGCAATATCAGGAGTAAAACTCAGATAAGCAGGAATAGTGATAAAAACACACTTCTAAACTAGACACACTTTTTCTAATCTAAGACACACTAGCAGTAAGGAAATCTAATCTAATAAAAAATCTCCACACCAAGTTTTAAGCATAATATCTCTTTAGATAAAGCCCATTTCTAGGTTTATCCAAAGGGATACCATCAAAATCTATCAACTCATAGGCCCCTTTTGCTAACTTTCGTTTGACAATGAAAGGACCATGCCACATAGGCACGAATTTCCCAGCCCCTAGTTTATCGTTGGCTTGATCATAAAGTAAAACTAGGTCTCCTTATGAAAAATTTCGAGGGGTCACACTTCTATCATACTGAGCTTTAATTCGTTTAACATGAGCCTCGTTTGCTATTGCAGCATTTTGACGATTCTCATCTAGTTGAGCCAAGTACAAGAAACGTTTCTCCTCTTCAGACGTAGCTGGGAGTAATTCTATGGCTAATTTTAGTGACGGAATTTTGCATTCAATCGGCAACACAGCTTCCAAACCGTAAACGAGTTGAAAGGGAGTGAAACCAGTTGATGTTTTTACCAAGGTTCGATATGCCCAAAGTGTTGAAAATAACATGGAATGCCAATTCGTCTTGTGAATACCAATAATGCGTTTGATCATGGTGACTAAAACTTTATTGATGGCTTCAACCGGACCATTGGCTTGTGGATAATACGGAGTGGAACTATCGTGACGCGGGCCAAGTTGATCTGTCAGTTCAGTCATCATGACATTCCAAAAATGACTTCCATGATCTGTAATAATGGCTTGAGGAACACCGAACCTAGCAATTATGTGATTAAATACGAAAGTTGCAGCAGTCTTGCCGTCAGCCGAAAATGTAGGCATCGCCTCGGCCCACTTAGTAAAATAATCTACTGCTAAGATAATATATGCATGACCCCTGGCCGAGTGAGGGTTACATGTAATAAAATCGATACCCCATTTCGCGAAAGGACCAACAACAATTATAGGGTGAAGAGGAGCGGGTGGCATGCGCATTTTACGATCAAAAAGTTGACAATTATGGCATTTCCGGACGGCATAAATACAATCTTTGAATAATGATGGCCAGAAATAACCAGCGTGCAATATCTTTTGGGCAGTGGCATACCCAGACATATCACCGCCACATGCTCCAGAATGGAAATCATTTAAAACCTTTTCGGCTTCATCATGAGTAAGACAGCGTCAGAAAACAGAATCTGCTCCACAACGATAAAGTGTATCACCAATAATATTATACTGTTGGGATTGGAAGCGTATTTTCCATTGCTGAAATCGTGAAATTTCAGGCCGAAAAGATTGGGTTTGGAGATAAACGATAATATCTCCATACCATGGATCAACAGTACTGATAAGAAACAAAGATTCTTCCGCAATTGACTCTTCTGCCACTGTTTCAGTATCAGTAGAGGGGAAATCACACATAAGTTCTGCAAAAACCAAAGATTTATTTGCCTTGGATTTTTCAAATTCCAAGTCAAATTCCTGTAGGATGACTATCCATTTGGAATACTTGCCCCCTATCATAGGGTTACAGTTAGAAATAACTGTGGTTTTGCGTAACAAAATGTAATGTCTAAATCTTTGGACAGCTTGTACAACTGCCAAGGCCAATTTCTCCACATGTGTGTATTTGATCTTAGTCGGATGCAGATTTCGACTAAGATAGTAAATCACATGTTCATTGTGAGATTCATCTTCCTGAACCAATACCATCCCAATAGTGGAATGAGAAGCGGCGAGGTACAAAAAGTAATCCTGATTGTAATTGGGAGGATGCAATAACGGTGCATGGGTCAACGCGTGTTTAAGTGCATCAAAAGATCAATCAGCAATCTCATCCCAAAAGAATGGAATGTTCTGTTTCAACAATCGGGTAAAACCCTTTGTAAGCTCGGCATAGTTAGGAATGAATCGACGTAAAAAGTTTGCTTTCCCCTGCAAACTTTGGAGTTGGCGTAAATTCGAAGGAGGAGGCAATTTGACAATAGCTTCGACCTTCGATGGATCGACGTGAATGCCTTCTTTTGAAACAAAAAATCCCAGTAAATGACCCAATTCTACACAGAAAACACATTTGTGTGGATTCAGCCTAATTCGATAATGCTGACATCTCATAAATATATCCCATAAGTGAATGAGATGATCGGCCCTATGTGATGAATGAGTAGGTAAATCATCCAGATAAGGCTGCACAATGTGTTTAATGTCATGAAATGCGTAAGACATTGCCCGTTGAAAAGTTTCTCCAACGTTCTTTAATGCAAAAGGAAATTTGCAATAAGCAAACGTCCCCCATGGACAAATAAAAGTTGTTTTCGGTTGATCAGCAGGGAGTATGTTTATTTGATTGTAGCCCGAAAAGCCATCCATAAAAGAAAACATTTCACTGCCAGCACAATCATCAATTATTTGATCGATATAGGGGGTTGGATAATTGTCCTTAGGACAAGCTCGATTAATATCCCTATAATCGATACATACTCTTATTGTTCCTTGTTTTTTAGTCACAGGAACAATATTCGATACCCAATCCGTCAAGGGGATTGGATAAATGAATCCTGCACGAAGTAATTTTTCAACTTCTGCTTTGATAGCAGTAGCTTTTCTAGGATGAATTTGACGTAAACGTTGACGTAAACGTTGACGAACAGGTTTAGCATCCGGGTAAGTCTTAATTTCATGTACAACGATTGACGAATCAATTCCTGGCATTTCTTCATAGGACCAGGCAAACACATCACAGAATTCTTGAAATAGGGATTTATAAGCTTTAATTTCATCTTCAGTACAGCAAGCACCTATATGAATGTTTTCAATTATTCCTGGTTTTACTGAAATGTCAATGGGAACCGTTCGAGATATATTTTCCAAATTTAACTCAGAATCAGGATTTTGCAAAGGATTCTGTGGTTCTTTAACATATTCAGTAGTAAAAATTGAAGCGAAATCATCTTCAAAATGATCTAGCTCAGGTAAAAACGAAGATCGGTGATGTAGATATTCCCATGGTAAATCGTCAACAGACAAAAATTCACAAATTTGCTCATCAGTATGAACAAGTTCAGGAAATGTCATTGTGGTTGAACTAGATATAGAAAGTGATTCCTCATGGATCCCATTCATTGGATCAGTTTCGGTTGAAGAGGGGTTGGAAAGTGACTGTACAGCCTGATACACAATTTCAAATGGACTCAAAGGCATCATGCCATCAAATGAATCTAACTCGGAATCGGAAGGTACGATCCAAGGATCATCAAACGTAACAGTGTCTGACGAAATCATGTGAATATTTGCAATAGAAGGCGATACGTTAGGAGGAGGAAAGGAAAAAGTTCCTAGTAAACCAGAATCTTTAATCAATCCTACTCCAACATCCTTCTAAGGGATAGTCGTTTTACCAACGTGCTGGATTGTTTCTATAGAAGCTGGGTCAGAAGAGAAATAAGTTAACTGATCTATTGTAACGATCTTTCCTTGATATGGAAATTTTATGAGTCGAAAGACCGAAGAAACAACAGCAGTCATAGCATACGACCAACTGCGACCTAGGAGAAGGTTGTAATCTAGAGGGGCATCAACCACTTCCACATCTAGATTTACTATTTTACCTTCGACTCCTATGGGTAAATCCTGCAAAATACCAAAAGGTTGAAAACCTCGACCATCAAAAGCCTTAAGAATCTTCGGAGATTGGTTAAGTGTAGGAGAACCAAGTGATTTCCAACACTGAATCGACATAATACACGTTGAAGCTCCCTCATCAATCACAGTCCGAAAGATTGGTCTGTTTTTTACTAACACTGGAATCTGGAAAGCCATTTGGTGAGGTAGGCGAGGTGTACTATTTTCTAAATTGAAGATTATAAGATTAGAATCCTGAATATCAATAGCTCCTATAGCAGAAAAAAGAAATTTACGCTGTGTTGGGCATGATTGCAGCACTTCCAAAGCCGACATTGCTGAAGGAGAAATAGCTAAGTCTTCAACAATGTTGTAATTTTGAGCAGCTCTCGCATGTGGATTGAAAGTTGATTTACGAAGAACACCTTTAGCAGGCGGTTTGATTATTAAGTCTGGATTTTGTTTCTCGATCTGTAGCGGACCAGAAACAGGAGGAGGTGTAGTTGATGCATTTTCATTAGAAGATTCTGCTTCTTTACCATCAATAGGATTCTTACTACCGTAATCTTGAGATCGCGTCGCAATCCTTACATGAGACATCATCATAATAGGTTCTTCAAAATTAATCGAGGTAGAACCAACCATTTTACTATCTTGAATTGGAAAAGGATCCTTCAAGACAACAGGTTGTTGCGATCCTTTAACGAATTTTGTAACTTCGGCTCGATATGGACATTCTTTCGTGAAATGATCTTCTTCACAAATGAAACAAGGATAGCGAGGTTTACGTTTTTCGTCATTGGATTCATTTTTGTCATTTTTCTCTTTCGAATTCTTTTTGTTTTTATTCTTCCCTTTCTTTTTACCACTAGATTTAGATTTGGTCATAGATGTCTCTACGACGTGAATATCGGCAGAAACTTCGGGGGAAGATTCTCCTTTCGGGGAATCAGGTAAAGTTATAATAGGAGAAGAATTCTTCGAAGATTTCTTTTTGCTTTTAGAATTGACCGTACCAATCATACCGTCAGCGGCATGAGACCCTGAAGGAGCAGCAGCTATTTGACCTTGTTTTGGAAGGTTTGGGATTTTTTCATGTAAAGTACCCAACTGCGTATAAACGAGGTCAAGGTACTGAGCTTGAGCAATTACTTTCTCTTTAGTAACAACACCAGCTTTAGCTACATCTTCAGTAATTTTGGGTAACAATGATTTAACAAACCATTCCGCCAAAATTTGATCCGGAATATAAACTTTCACCAAACGTCTCCTACATCACCATTCATGGATATGATCAGAAATATACGTAGACGTGGATTGTTTCAGCGAAGTTAATAATTCCGTGCCATTGTCGTATCTGATTTGCAACTGAAAATGAGTCAAGAAGGCAGTTGCTAACTGACTGAAGTTATGAAACGAGCCTCGTGGTAACTCGATGTACCATTTGGCTGCAAGACCAATAAGAGTTCTTTGGAAAAGACGTAAGCGAATTGAATCATCAATAATTGAATTAGACGCACACTAGAGGTGATAATTCATGATGTGATTTGATGGATCCTCTCCTGACTTACCTTCGAATTTTGGTATATCATTGGGCAACTTATGTGGCATTGGCGGCCAGTTCTGATAATAAAAAATTGGATCATTCGTAAGGCGCGTCAAATCAGGTAAATCTAAAGTTGCTATAAATGGTAATTGACGGTTAGGATCATGAAAACCTTGAGTAGCCAAAGCAGTTCCATGAGGTGGATACCCAGGATAGCTGGGAATCGGATTGGCATTAGGAATTGTGTAACCTCCCGGAAAACCAGGATTAATCGTACCAAACTGGGGTTGTTGATAAGTATAGCCAGGGTACGGTTGATACTGATAGTTTGGATTTTTTGTATAGGGACCGAATTGCGGCTGTCCCTGGTACTGTTGATACATGAATTGCAGTTGACTTGTGACAACTTTACTTGTACCGATTTGTCCTGCAGGTATCTGAACCGAAGTCTGAACTGAAGGTCCTGACTGAGGTACAGAGACTTGAGGTATTTGCACGGATACAGGGATAGCCGAACTCGGGGTTACAAATACTCCAGAAACAGGTGTTGTAGGTTGGACGGTTGTTGCAGTTGTTGCAGCAGTTTGAGGCGGAGTCTGAGGTGAACTAGGCCCAGCCTGCTGAACAGAACTAGGTGCAAGAGTTTGAATAGTTGGCTGGACAGGTTGCTGGGTTGGACCAGAAACCAATGGCTGTCCAGGTTGATAAGGCATCTGCACATTAGGTTGCATAGGCTGTTGATATTGGGACGGATCCCACACCATCATTCCGGGGTATTGTCCCGTAGAAGGTTGAACATAAGGACCATAACCTGGTTGAACGTAGGGTTGATAATTAAGTGGTACATTTCCGGCTCCTTGAATAGATGGTTGACCAGAAGGCTGTTGGTAACCTTGAATTGGGTACTGACCTTGAGGTTGATAACCCTGAGGCGCGTACTGAGGCTGGGGTTGATAAGGACCCTGAGGAGCATATTGAGTTTGGGGTTGACCTTGAGGTATGTACTGTCTTGAAGGTTGATACCCTTGAGGTATGTATTGTCCTTGGGGTTGTCCCCCAAAATAATAAGATTCCATAGTTTGTTCTGGGAAAAAGCTACCTTGAGGTTGTGCCCCGGGTGGTAACTGACTACCTTGAGGTTGCCCCCCAGGCGGTAACTGACTACCCTGAGGTTGCCCCCCAGGCGGTAACGGATTTCCTTGAGGTTGCCCCCCAGGCGGTAACTGACTGCCTTGTGGTTGAGGATTGGGAACATTACCAGACATCATAAAAATTTTCTCTGTGTTCAAAGTTTCAATTTTAAGACCATTAAGACCAGATGATAACACGTTTTCAATGGGTTGAGGAGCTGCTCCCGAGAAAGTACGAGATAGAGCCTGGTATCCTGAAGGAACAGAAGGACCACCGTGTAAAAATGATTCCGGAGTCTGGGAAAACATGGATGACTCTCCTGCCATAATGGATGGCGGATAGTAACCTCTGGGTGTAGAATGAAATGGAACTCGAGGTGGATGAAAAGAAAGACCCGGATTTTCTAAAAAATTTGTTAAGGATAGATACCAAGCACTAGTTCGAATAGGGTTGTAGAAAATAGATTCATGCTCCCTAAGATTTAAAGATTGAGGGGAGTCGGGAAGAGATATATCTTCGTCTGGATTATTAAGTTCTTCAATAGAAATAAGACTAGCTGGAAGATCATCAGTGATGATATTTCTTACCCTAGGTGAACCAAGATCGCTAGAAGTTGGTGAAATAAATCCTGAGGATGTTTCCAAAACAGAAAGTTCAGTTTCAGGTTCAGATATTTCAGGTTCATCAACTAGTTCACTGGAAGGAGAAATATAACCAGTAACTTCAGAAACTGAAATCGGCTCTTGAATGTATTCTGTTGTAGGTGTTTGATAATCAGGATGAATTACAATGGATGAAGTTCCAATTTCTGTTGATCTAATCCTACTGCTGCTAGATGATACTAGAGCGCGAAGCCCTTCAAGCTGACTTGGTGTATATTTAGGGGGTTTCCCTTGTAGTCTCCGGGATTGTCTTGGAAAGTCCGCCACGATTAAAAAATTAATTTACCACATGCAAACAAAGAAAATTTCAATGAAAACACCTAAAGTCTCTAAGAAACAAACAGTTGAATCATACGCTTAAAAAATCTAAGAGTTCAAACCACACACAAACAGTAACTTTCCGTACTAAAAACACTAGTTGGTAATGAAATCCAACTTAGTAGAAATTTAATACGAAAAGGGCGGTTGGAACAGTTACCCCGAAAACCTGCTTAATGAAACAGACCGGTGCAAGTTTCTCCACTATACCATCTCGAGTGAAGATAACCCTCTGGAGAGTCCAAGTGAGTCTAGCCGACGTCTGCTCCAGGTACAGTGGGATCTTCCCTCCACCGTCACCTTAGGAAAGAATCATAAAGATTATGGCCTTTAAGGTTACCAACAGAAACAAATATACCTGGGGGAACAGTCTACGATCCGACACACACGCAAGGGCAGAGTAACAAAGCTCAATCCCCTTGAAGGCTCCTTGAAATAATCCAAGGTATGCCAACAAGTGACCCCAGGCTCCTCAACAATAGTCTATCCAAGGTTTACCGTTGTTAATACGTGTATATCTTCTATCGTTCCCAATGAGGAAGGATTGATTACCTCACTGGTTCAGATATGATCTCATGCTTGACTCCTTTAAGAGGAGCTTCCCAGAGCATAGATGCAACAATTGGAATTTCTTCCTACCGCAAGATTTGTCTACTTGTTTGTTTTTACTATCTTGGAGAGTTAATTACTCTCTACTCCAAGATACTAGCCTAAGCTATGTTGGTGATAAGAGCCCTAGAAAATAAAAAGATTGCTAGATGAATTTTAATTAAGCGTTACTTTTAAGAGATGTTTCTTAAGTCAATGGGTGCGGAAATGAAACTTTGGTGGTGTGAAGACTCGACTTCCAAAAACACTAAAAATGCACCTAAGAATGATAATCAATTCTTTTTCTTTCAATGAACTTCTATCTAAAGAAAGAGTTGGAGAATGTAATCCTTTTAATAAACAATTCTTCCTTTAAACATAAAGAATGATTGAAAGAAAAAAAATTTTGTCTTTTCCAATAAATGATTGAAGCTCACAACGAAATCCCTTTTCTTTCAAAACTTGTAGCTACAAAAACAATTTTCCTTCAAAAGAGATCTACAAATTTCTAAAAAACACTCAAAACTACAAAACTAATTTTGAGATCCACTAATTTGCACTCAAAACTACAAAACTAATCTTGAAATCTAACTAATTTTTTAAACAATCTAAATGAATAAAAGCTTTAAGATTTTTTGAAGAATTTTTTACTTAGTTGTTCAGCAAACTAAGGATCTATTCGTCCAGAATAACAAACAGATAAAAAACACTCAATTATGTTTTATAAAAATGAAATTCAAAAACCAATAACAAAGTTCTTTTTCGAATATTTGCAAAGAAACAAGTAACTTTATTTCTCAATAAAGGATGATTTCACAAACAGGTCAGATTCAGCAAAAAGACAAGAAAACCGATGTAATCTGAGGTATTTCAAAATTTCAAATTCTTCAAATCGCTACAAAGACCAAGTGAAATGCAATCCAAAATGCAAAGTCTTCTAGAAAATCATCAAAACATCAATACTCTTGGAATTCATTCATAGAAAGTTTTTGACAGAAAGAGTAATCAATCTGGGCAGACATCAAAAATACTAAATCAAAATAAAGATGAACTAAAAAAAAGAAATCTAGAGTTTTTCTAAAATTTAAACAGGGTCCGCAGGCTTCCAAAAGTACCAGGTGCGGTACCGCACTGTTTACTAAAAGAAGATGCGAAACTGCCCGCACTGTCAAAAGAAGACAGAGTGCGGTCCCAGAAAAAATTAGAGAAAAGCACTAAAGTTTTGAAAATTTTCTAAAACAGAGAAAACCTAAACTACCCAGGCAGATGTTTATCAATCAAAAACTAAGAAAAATGTTTCCTCGAATCAAAATAAAAGAGAACCAAAAACACAACAAGTTCTTCCCCAGTGGAGTCGCCAATTTGTTGGACGGATAAATCGTTCTTGCGGACAAGACCGATCTCCCTAGTACTAAAAGTATCTAGCAACAAACAGCCAAATAGACTAATCTTTCTCTAAGCATATACGATATATGAAAAGCTCTATATAGGTGTTAAAAGACCTACCTTATGTCCAGTGCTTGTTTGAAGTTGTTGTTATCCTTCGCGCGCTTGAAGGAGTTTCGCTTGTAAACCTACAGTCACAAACAAGCAAATTATTACATAGCACCTGTATAGACATCATCATAAATCATGCTTATCATAGTGATCAAGGAATCTATGAAATAAACGATTAACAAACAACTTATTGAGAAAAATGAGCATATTTGTATTAATTTCAAAAGAAGGAAAACCTTACAACCTGAGCCTTAATGTTGCACAAGCCTTCCCGGGGTCCGAAGCAAGAATCTATTCTACTTTGACAAGCTCTACACTCTTTCAATCAAGACAAATAGAGGTATGTAATCTCTCCTCACAAAATTCTTGTTTAACGGAGTCTGAATCTCAACAACACTTATCTTCAAATATTCTAAAGATTCAACTCCCTTTGAGGCTACCCAATTCCTCTTTTTATAATGGAAAAGAGGAGGTTTTTCTGTTCCAAATATGAAGGGATAGAATCCTCCTTCAAAGGTATAAGCTCCTCACATCAAGGGGTTAGCTCCATAAGGTAAGGGATACATGTACCTTATCAAAGCGTACCTATTCCCGAAAATTCTCGTCTAGAATCTTCTAGAATTAATCTCAAATCAACTTTTTAACTTTACTTTCTCGCCTTTTTTAGTTTTACAGGAGTCTGCACCTATAACACATAGAAAGTGTGGTTCTGGTCCACAGGATAGCTGAACATTAGGTGTGGGCCCGCAGGCAATGTATAGAGAAAGTGCGATACCAAAGTTTAGGAGATTTTTAGGAACTTTTCTCTGATTTTCAAGGCTTGATATGAAGAAATGATATGTTAGACTTGCAAAAGGAGGAAGTATGAGTTATAATGAGCTCATACTCATAGCAGAATGTCAGGATGACAATTTTTAGTGTAACAGTGAAGAAATGGGCTTTATTGGTTGAGCTTCCTTCTTGACTAGCCATCCTGGGGGCCTAGGATCTCCTTTCAGTGGTTAAACTGGTACAAAAGGAACTGGCTTTGATACCAATTTTTGAATTCTTAGTTAAACTGAGAGGGGGGGGTGGTGAATCAGTTTAACACATACATGAGCTTTTTAAATTTTTCATCAACTTATTTATAGCTTGCTTTTATAACCACCCTTAGTATATGAACAATCTTAATATGTTGCAGCAAGTATTAAATTAATGTGACATCCACCTTATTATGAGAGCAACAAACATTAAGCAGATTTGGTAAATCATCTCAGCACATAGGCAACACAGATAGAGATAGCAGATATAAGTGGAAACCCATAAAGGGAGAAAACCACATCTTATTATTGTTGTGATGCAAAGGCAAGCTCCAACTCCCTCTCACCACTGTTTTTCTGTAGGCACCAACCCACAGGAGGCTCCTACCTCAATTCTGCAAGCTACAACTTGCAAGGAAGCTCCAACTCCCATCAATTTTTTGTAGGCACCAACCTACAGGAGGCTCCAACCTCAGTCAGCTACAACTGACATCTATCAAGCTTCAACTTGATAGGGAAGATCCAACTTCCTCAATTTATCGAAAGAAATGTTTGTTGATTTACCTAAAATATCAACTCTATTCTGTAGCATCTCTTTCTGCTCCTCTCTTCCTTATCTTCTCTGCCTCAATTTTCCATACTCTGCATTCTCTATATTCACTCTCTCTTACCTCTCTGTGCATATCAAGTTGATATTATATATAGGGTTCATCACATGACTGTTTGTATTCCACAAGGAATTTGGAGTGAACAGCCATGACTCTTTGGCTTCTGCCTTCTCATTCCTTTGTCCAACTCATTTAAAAAATTATAAAAATATGTACCAATTTCAATGTTACATTGGGATTTTTCTTTTCCTTCGAATACTTGCCTTTGCATCACAAACAATATAAAACAATTAAACATTTACATTTTCAGTTTCAATATATAAACTTCACTCAGCCCTTGGCTTGCTGGTTTTGTCCTTTCTGTTGTTTTCATGCAACTATCCTGCATACCTCTGTTTACTGCAACTATGAGTACTTGTGCATGTATACATGTTCACTACAATTTTAAATCCCTTCACTGCACACCTCTTCAATTCTGCAGTCTCTGTTTACCTATGTACAAATTCTCCAAGCTCACTGTAGTTGTGTATCTGCTGTATATATGCCTGTTTTAGAAGTTTAGCTCACCAATAAATCTCAAAGTCTCATGCATCAATTAATCAAAAAAATTCCACAATCTGTCTAATCTGGGCAATCTCTGTTCATTGTGGAGGTTCTACTTCTCGGCTTCAAACCTTTAATAACCTCTGTATAGGCACTCATATGTAGATTCATTAATATACACTTTGACTTTGGTTAATAAAAAATCAAAATATTCTGCTCACTTCTTTAACATTAAAACTTTTCACTTGTCGATGAATGCATAACGCATATGTATACCTCTCCTTTTTATTCCTTTAACCCGCACACAGCAGTCATATACAATGCATATGTTTAAGTTATATGGTTGGCGCCTTATTACTACATCCCCGCTCTATTAAATAATGTGTGAAATAATTTGGATTACACAACACAACCTTGAAAACCCGCACACTAAAGTTTAATATGATAAAAAGAATCAACTATGCTCTCGGCCTAAGGCCAAGGGTATTTTCAATATGTCACAACCTTATAACTTCGCAATATCTCCACGACTGAGCCTAGGTACTAACCTTCGGAAATAAAAGTATGAGAGTTGACACATTAACACTGTTGATATACCTTGTATCGGCCCCACACATATATTAGCGAAATTTCACTAATTGTAACTACCTGTACCTTGAGTTATCTTCCGTTCTATTTTGAGTGCGATTGTCGTTCGATGAACCCGCCTCCAGATCAGACAGCACACGGTTATATCACGCTCATTCCATTGCCGATAGTTAACGCACGATAGCCATGCGATGAGAGCGGTTTCTCCAACCCGCTTAAGACCACGTGTCATCTCCTAGCATATATCACGTTGATTTGGAGTGGTTTCACTTCCGTACAAAGGCGATGTGATATGGGTGGGTTTGGTTTCGCAAACCCGCTGTCACTGTTCACAGCACTCGTGGTTACTCTCCTTTTCCCTCAGGGTTCCGTCGCACAGTTCTAATGTTTCATTTCATAATCATGCCATCGCTTCAGAATTCTCGAACAGAGATTAACATCCCTCCTTATCCACTCAGCTTTATTTATTTAGCGCTTTTATATATATGAACTTTGCCTTTCATGTGCAATTCCTCAACACTGTTTCTTCGTCCATACTGCAATTACCAATGACTCATCTCTACAGGCCTAGACAACTGTTATGCGGAGAATGATAACTCCTCAATGCACCATGCATTTCCATCGATTCTGTTCTCGCTTTCATATTCAAACTGTGTTCATACTCTGTTATGCCATAACACTTCATTGACTTCCATTTCGCAATACTCACACAGGCTTATATTAATATCACTTTCCACACAGAGACTAGGATTTCAACTTCCTCCACAATATAGTAGCTCAGGAACTTAAGGGAATCGAGCCTCCTTTAACCGTTATTACATAAAAATAGACTTCCACCTTTTGCGCAAAGTATTACAGCTATTTTCTTTGATTACAAGTTTCAGCAGAACTGTCTCCTCTTTAAGGAATTCCACTATACAGTTTTGTGTAAATGGTATTGCCCAACCTTTAACCCCGAACCAGACTACACCATGTATTCGGTCACCACAGAATTATTATAAAGGGGAGATGATCCATTACAGAGTCTTATTCATACATGCCCACACAAACTCATACAATTTCTTATTGAACCTCTCAATTCACTGCCTTTTATTCCTCTGCTTCTTGACTAATTCTTGTCCTTTTGCTGCCTCTTCTCCTTGACTAATTCTTGTCCTTTTGCTGCCTCTGCTAGCTCTCTACTGTCTCTATTCCCTGTCTTCTAATTTTCCTTATTGCTGATTCAGGTGTTGCTCCTTCATGCTCCTTTTCCATCAATGACAAAATTTCCAACATATTTCCACTTGTTGAATTATAAATACATGATGTTGTGGGTTTCCCTTTCATTCAGATAGTTGTTATTCATGCTTTCTGGTTTACAGTAATCGTTCTTGTATCTGTAGATGCTTTCATCACTTTTCAACGTGTTATGTTGCTTTAAGAGCTTTAGAATTTCTATTGTTCAAGGTTATACATCGTTGAGAATTAGATCTTTCCATCAATACTATAAGGTGTCTAGTTGATTGATTAATGCAGAGAGATGTCAGCTAGTTAAGTTACAAAGAGAATTTCATTGGCAAATTAAATAAGAAATTGTTGTTTAATTCATTAAAGTTGTTGTTCAATTTGGTAAGGTTGTTTTTCAATTCATCAGTGTGTTGTTCAATTCATCAGTGTGTTGTTCAATCGTATATTTCCATTTTCTGAGCTTACTTAGATAGAATAGTTAGTGGCATTATATAATTTCATTTCTCCTTGAGTTGACTGAACTTCGAGAATTATATAATCCTTTTCATAGTAATTTAGAGTATTTATTCTTTGATATCACTTGAATATACTGTGCTCACACTCTTGAAATAAAAATACTTACCCTTGGTTTAAAATTGAATGAGAAGCATCAAGGTTACCTATAATAATCACCTTTGTGAACCAAAATTTTTGGCGTTGGTTCTGAGGAGAGTGTTTGAGAGTGATGTCTGTCATTTCTTTTTCTCTGTTGCTATGAAGGATTGGGTATTAAAAATGAGAGGTAAGAACCTACATACTGGCAAGAAAAACACTTGCTCTCTAGCCCACTTCTCAACAATTGTGCAAAGGCTAGTAGAATAGGTGATTTTGTTTTATGACTAGAAAGAAAAGGATAGAAACAAACCAAGATCATCCACAAAAGTATACAAAACCTAAAGGACCGGTGATCCTTGGTAGAACGAAATATATAGATGAAATCGTTAAGAAATTTGAATCCCAGGCATCCATAGGACCCAAAACCATTCCTATTCAAATTCCTAGTTCACTCCCTCAGGCGGAAGCCTCACCATCTGCAGCCCACGCCAAGATTCACGTGAAACAGAAGGGTCTGAAAAAAGCCTTCAGACTGTTGATCACATAAGTACTGACCCTTCGAGAGAGGGAGGTTCTTTCAATTTACAGAAAGGGGAAGGAGAGACGAGCGGTGCAAAACAAGTAGAAGCTCCAAAGCTTGAATCCCCCGAGAGAGTGGTCAAAACAGAGACTCTCGGTATTCCAGATCGGCGAAGTGTTGTAAAGATTCCTCTGCACTCACCCCCTACTTCCGCTAAGATTTCTCCTCTAGAAAAAGAAATCCCCGAAGATTACTGGCATATCTTTGATCAAATGGAAAAACAATCAGAACCAAAATCAGAGGCAGACATCAACATTGGATTATCCCATTGTTGATCATGCTGCCAATGCTCCTATGAAAACCATTCCCTTACAAAACATCCCCACCTTCCATGGGTTGACCTCGGAAGACCCTAATGCATTTCTATTTGAATTCGATGTCTTATGTAGGGGGTTTGACTACACCACCGATCCTCAGAAACTGAAAATTTTCCCCTCTACTTTGAAGGGAACAACATTACACTGGTTCATGGGACTCGGTGGGGGAACCATCAATAACTGGGACCAAATGAAGAACACTTTTCCTAATAAATATCAAGATTATTGCCAAACGTGATAATTAAAAGATGAAATATTCAACATGTCTGCAAAAGATAATGAGACATTAGAAGAATACATCGAAATATTTCAATATAATCTACAAATATCTCCATATACTGCACTATCCAAAGACATCTTAAAAGCAACAATAATTAAGGGAATGAAAGAAGAATGGGTTGAAATGCTTAACATAATGGGAAAATGGGACATCTACCAAGAAGAATATGATGAGATCATTTCGCTGTGTATCAGGTGCTCTCGAGGGAGCACGTGAAATAGGCCAATTGGACGAGACCCAACAAAAAAGGATCTTAAGCAGTCCAGTGACAATGTAACCAAAGAATATTTTGGTAATATTTTGGAATATTTTAAAACTAACATTTTGGGTACTTTGACAACATAGCTTGATCTCCTACAAGCCAAGCAGAAGCAAGCTATAGCAGAACAGAACTTGGTCGTCTTTTTCCCACGCTGTCGGAAGAAGCACATCCAAAGGGAATACCCCTTAGACATGGTTCAGACTTGTTCCATTTGCAATAAGGACCATGCCACGGACCATTTCCCTTCACTTCTAGGACTGAAATTAGTTTACAAAGAAGTATAAGAAGAGACAAAACTAGTCTACCTAATGAACCAGCATCGACAATGGCAAGCATGACTAGGTATGCCTCAAGATCTACTTAGTTCTTTTCTTCTCTACAGTTTAGCCAACAAATCCCTGCAGTAGCTTCGCAGAATCAGAAACCTTTTTCTACTTGGCCATCTCAGTCATTTCCTACACCACCTTGGCCAACACAACCCTCCTCAGGGAATAATTGGCCAATTTTTCCTTGCGCACCTCGTTATTGGCAAAACACTCCATATCAAGCCCAGTGGCCAGCCTCCCCTTCTCAAGCCACAAATTGGCCTCAGAATTGGAAGTGACCTTTGGGAATAACCAACCTACCAATGGGATTAGGGATTCAAAATCAACCTACACTGCCAGCTCCATACCTAGTCCAGCACAACCCTCAGCCTATCATACATCCTCAATTACCAGCCCAACCCAATCCTAACCCCAACAACGGGTTGGTTCAGTTAATTCAGATTGTATAAAATCTAAATCCCGAAACTAAACAGAAGAAATGTAATGAAATAAGGCTAATATTAGGACGTATTATCTCACCAGCAGAAGGTACGACCTCATCGTGAATTGAATCTAAAACTCCAACATAACCAAGGCAAAAAAATATAACTAAAACAGAGGTAGAGCAAGAACAGGAAATGGTTGATCAAGGGAAGCCTAAAAGCCTTAGGATTTCTTCACCTCCATTCCCTGAAAGGTTAACACTGCCTAGACTTATAATCTCTCCAGATTTTTATATCCTGGGGGAATTGAGAAACCTTTTCATTAAAATCCCTCTTCTGCAGGCCATACAAGAAATTCCCATCTATGCCAAGAAAAGTAAAGAACTGTGTGGAAAAAAACTAGTAAATAAAATGAAAACTATACCCACTGTTCATGTGGTAGGGGCACTATCTGACTTATTGTTCGGTAAGGAAACACCCGTGAAATATGAGGACCCAGGGAATCCCATAGTAACTGTGCAAATTTCTGGCCACTCCTTTCCAAACACACTGGTTGCCTTGGGGCGGCCATTAACATCTCATCTATAGGGACCTGTGAAAATTTAGGCATATCAGCTTTAGAACCAACAGCTACATTGTTGGAACATGCTGACAAATCTGTTATCATGCCAGAAGGAATATTACAGGACATCGTGGTTTCTATAGACTCATGGGAGTATCCAGCTGATTTTTTAGTTATTAACCCAAATAATAGGATGGATGGACACCCATTGATTCTTATACGGCCTTGGTTGGCGACATTTGATGCTTACATAGGCTGTCGGACAGGCAGCATGACTATTGCTAGAGGAGATTCCATAAATAATATTATCATTTATCCACCTGCCAAACCAAGTTTACCCATGGTACACATTCACAAGAATCCACATGCATACTGGGAGCAAAACATTCATCCACCTCTAACCTTAGTTGAAGATCTTGAATTTAAGGATCAAACTGAAGATGATATAATAAATAATTTTATGAACCATCCATCTACGTCTAGGAACTTAAAATTTCAAATGTTAAAAACAGTTCTTGAAGATGAAACACGAGAGGACCCCTTGGCGAACCTTGATGATCAACATATACCCATAACCACTGTACACAACAACATACCCATTGAGATTGATCCAGGGAAGATTCTGGATATCAATGGCAATCTGGATAGCAACCAAAGGCAAAGGCTCCTAAAATTTCTACAGAAGTGTCAAGGAGAATTTTCATGGGACTACCCAGACATGAAGGGAATAGATCCTCAAATATGCATCCATCACATCTATACTGACAAGGAGGCTCGTCCCATTCGGAAACCTCAGTGAAGGCTAAACCCGCATTTAAAAGATATTGTAAAAGAGGAGCAACAAAAACTACTGGATGTAAATTTCATATATCCTATTTCAAAAAGCAAATGGGTCTCCCCTCTGGTAGTTGTTCCTAAAAATAATGGGAAATGGAGAATCTGTGTAGATTATAGAGAACTGAATAAAGAAACATAGAAGGACCACTTCCCCCTCCCTTTTATAGATCAGGTCCTTGATACATGATTACCGAAGGATCAATCATAGAACACTACATCTCTGCAGCTGGAATATAGGTAGACTCGGAAAAAATAGAGGTAATCCTTTTATTAGCCACACCTTGTACACAGACAGAGGTATGCAGTTTTTTGGGATATGCAGGGTATTATCGCAGGTTTATAAATAATTTCTCACAAATCGCTGCACCCTTGTATGCATTAACTGGAAATGTTGAATTCCATTAGTCTGATAAATGTGACACTGCTTTTGCAGATTTAAAAAAAATGGTCTCGATAGCACCCATCTTACGTGGTCATAATTGGAAATTTCCTTTTCATATTTATTTGGATGCATCTGACACAATGATAGGGGCAGTGCTTGGTCAAGAACAATAAAAAAGCCCCTATGTTATTTATTATATCAGCAAAAATCCCACTCCTGCTGAATTAAACTATATAGTGACTGAAAAGGAGTTCTTGGCTGTCATTTATGCTATTAATAAATTTAGACATTATATAACTGGTTATCAAGTGCTCCTGCATACTGATCACTCTGCCATTAGATATTTAGCCAATAAACCAATTACAAATGGAAGAATAACTTTTTGGTTGTTGCTTTTGCAAGAATTCAATATAACTATCAAAGACCGTCCAGGAAAGGAGAACAGGGTCACAGACTTCTTATCTAGGGTTCCAAAGACGGATGATACGCTGGCAGTCTACAATCAGTTTCTTGACAGGAATATTTTTTTGTGGCAGTAAAAATTCCATGGTATGCAGACGTAGAAAACTACTTGGCAGTAGGAAAATTCCTCAGACATTTAAAGTCAAGGGAACAGAAGTTGATTGTAGCGCAGTGCCAGGATCTCCTGGATTGGTGGATACCTCTTCCACACAGGGGCTGACATGCATATACACAGATGCATCCGGGAAGACGATATTTATGACATCCTACGAGCCTGTCACAATGAACCTTGTGGTTTCCATTTCGCAGATCGCAGAACGGGGCACAAAGTATTACAAGTGGGTTATTATTGGCCTACCATTTTCAAAGATGCAAAAAAATATGTCCAAGCCTGCGATAGTTGCCAAATAATGGGCCACTCAAGCCAAGCAAATTAAATGCCTCTACAACCACAATTTGTAGTAGAATCGTTTGAACGATGGGCACTGGAATTCGTTGGACCATTCAACCCACCATCGAACCAGAAAACCTACATACTGGTTGCCACAGATTACGTAACAAAGTGGGTAGAAATAGTGGCCTTATCAAGAGCCACGAAAGAATCTGTGATTAACTTCCTTTTTGAGCTATTTGTGTGATATGGTTTGCCACAGGAAGTGATAACTGATGCAGGGGCATAGTTTGTGGGTAATAAAATTACAGCCACCCTGAAGAATCACCATATCATTCATAGAGTCACGTCTCCTTACCACCCGCAGGCAAACGGGCAGGTCGAAAGTACCAACAAATTCCTTGAGTCAATTCTTAATAAAACAGTATCAACACATTGTCGGGACTGGGCCACTAGACTACCAGAGGCCTTATGGGCTTATCGCACAACTTGGAAAAACACCACTGGATATTCTCCATATGATCTAGTATTTGGGAGAGAGCCTATTTTCCCTATTGAATTCGAATTCAAGACTCTAAGGACAGCCTAGGAAGTAGGGCTGGACCTGACGGAGGCCCATCTTAAAATACTCCAGCAAATAAATGAACTAAATGAAATACGACTACTGGCCCTTCAGCGCACAGCAATCATACAACAACAGTGAGCTAAGTGGCATGATAATCTCATAAAGAAAAGACATTCCAGAAAGGAGATTGGGCACTTCTCTATGACTCCAGATTTCAAGATTTTCCAGGAAAGTTGCAAACAAGGTGACTCGGTCCATATGAAATTCAAGAAGTACATAAAAATGGCACCCTCACCTTGACCACCATAGACGGGTCCAGTTCTACATTTTGAGTCAACGGGCACAGAGTGCGCCTCTATCACAAAACTCTCACAAAGG
The DNA here is from genome assembly GCA_034641835.2 of Pinus albicaulis. Classification (NCBI taxonomy): domain Eukaryota; kingdom Viridiplantae; phylum Streptophyta; class Pinopsida; order Pinales; family Pinaceae; genus Pinus; species Pinus albicaulis. The sequence continues at coordinate 1,094,130,355 of CM076582.1, forward strand.
AGTCTTTCTGCGAGCAGGTACGAATGATCCTACCGTCCAAATTGTGGCAGAAGGGGGTGGAAACCCCACAACCTCAAGTACATAAGAGCTTGCTACCTTCATTTGTAAATATTGTACATAATCTCCTTGCAATCTATAGTTTCTTATTTTGTTGTACATTCTGCATACTCACAATTGTACCCCCTTTCTTCATCATCCTTTGTTTTTTTATTTTCCTTTTCTATTCAAATCTTTGAACGGTTTTTTTTCAATCTAATTGAATAGTTGTTGTTCAATCGGATTGAACAACCGTATTTTTGGTGTTTTTATTTTCCTTTGCTATTCAATCCAATTGAACAGTTGTTGTTCAATTGGATTGAATAGCCATATTTTTGGTGTTTTTATTTTCCTTTGATGTTCAAATCTTTGAATGGATGATGTTCAATCTTATTGAACAGTTTTTGTTCAATCAGATTGAACAATAATATTTTTGGTGTTTTTATTTTCCTTTGTTGTTCAAATATTTGAACGGCTACTGTTGAATCTAATTGAACATTTTTTGTTCAATCGCATTGAACAGCCGTATTTTTCGTGTTTTTGTTTTCCTTTGTTGTTAAAATATTTGAATGGATAATGTTCAATCTAATTGAACAGTTTTTGTTCAATTAGATTGAACAACCGTATTTTTGGTGTTTTATTTTTCTTTGTTGTTCAAATCTTTGAATGGTTGTTGTTCAATCCAATTGAACAATTTATGTTCAATTGGATTGAAAAATCGTGTTTTTGTGTTTTTTATTTTCTGTTCAAATCTTTGAATGACTGTTGTTCAATCCAATTGAAAAATTGTTGTTCAATCGGATTGAACAACTTCGTTTTCGCATTTTTTCTTTTCCCGTTCAAATATTTGAACGCCTGTTGTTAAATCTCATTGAACAGTTGCTGTTCAAATGAATTGAAAAACTGATTTTTTTCCCTCCTTAAATAAACACAATCCTTCCTTCTTTTGTTGATAAACTCTCCTCATTTCCAACCCTAGCTATAAAAGACATCTCTAAGTAGTAATTGGCACCTGAAGAAGAGAAAAGCAGTAAAATCACTAATATGATGATCGTTTGCCACTATAATGAAAATCTCTAAACCAGAATTTGGCATGGTACATTTGTGCAAAGAAGGGCTAAAGTCATCCCCTAGTCAAACATGTTATCACACAATACATAGTCTTATAACGGTATATCTTTCTGCACTCTTGAGTAGTATTTCCCTTTGACATGAAGAAATAAGAATAAGGGGTATTAATTTTATTGGAATTCTTTTTACTTCTCACACCATCCCTAAACTCTTAAGGAGTTAATGAGCCTCCCTTCATGTATAAAGAATAACTATTATGTCTAAATGCAAATTTTTAAGAGAGGATAGGGGGTCTCATCACGAGCCAGCCTACCTTGATCATAAGGGTTTAGCAGGTGACATGCCCACAATGGCCATCACACCAGCACAATGGTCTCTTCATAAAACAAAAGGCCTACTTTAAAAATAATTACTATGTTTATATGCAAATTTTTAAGAGAGGATAGGGGGTCTCATCACGAGCCAGCCTACCATGTTCATAATATTTTAGCAGGTGACATGCCCACAATGGCCATCACACCAGGGTAATGACCTTCTCAACTGCTTGAAGGACAGGAGGTCTCATCATGATCTAGCCTGATTACTCTATTACAACTCTAGTGAGTGGCACTGTGACTATCTGGCCACCACACCAGCACGATGATCTCTCCACAAAATTGGCAGAATAACTACGTTTACAGAAAGGATTCTTGCTCATTTTTCGAGTTAAAATAGCAACCCTGTTGAGGCTATGAATGCCTGCTGGCAGCAGTGGCTCTGCTTTTGGTATGAGAGTATGTTTCAACGATATCCTATTACACTTACATATACCTTATCTCCTATTTTCTTCCGTAAACCCACTACTCGAATTAGTGATAATACTATTTTACCGCATAAGTAACTATAAATGAGTTATGTCTACATGTTTGAACTTGGGATGACGACACCAATCATTATCTATCGCAGTCATGCTTCCATCACACTTTACCATTAAATAATTATATCCTATCATAATAATTGTCATACTACTTTCTTTCCTTCTCTAGTCACTTCCGCATGAGATACACTTGTGGTAAATTCCAATTCTGACCTTTACATGACATGCGCTCATAATTACTCAATCACTCCTCTTTCCTTAAGCTCCAAGGCCACGGGCATCGTTCTCGCGTATAGACTATGATTACCAAACCCTGACATTTCCCCCATATGCATTCATGATTGATCAAATATCTCTTGTACTTGAGGACGTGGATGCCCTTATTTCGAGAGAGGGGGTGTAATTACCCATAAATATTAAGCATGAAAATTTCCTACACAAATTCCATTGGATACGGTGATAATACCAAAGGATCATTGCAATTAAGATATGAAGTTACCTACATTTACGACAGAAGGCTGCAATTTATTTTTCTCTTGAATACAGTGTACATTCTAACCAACAGGGCTGAAAGAGGACATAGACAGAAGGAGAAATTATCCCAAGAAAATTCATCAGCCATGGGAGGAAACTCTCTCCAGAATGGATCTACGACCTTCCCAATCTCAAACGCAGCTCACCATCCTCCAGCAAGCTAATTGGCTGCCATACTTGCACAAATTGCAAGGATTTGATACAGAGATAGAAATTGAATTCCTTCAGAATCTACAGGAGGGACAGACCAGGCTCAAGGGAAGGATTATACCAGTCACAGAAGATATTATTTCTGAATTCTTCGAAATACCTGTAGAGGGAGAGAAATGGACCGAAATTGAACTCCCTAGAATGAACATACCTAGAAGGAAAAGGACTAGTTCCTCAACTTCAGAACTAAGCAAGCGAAGACAGTCCAAAAGACTGCATTTACAGCAATAAACCTCGGAATTCCTAGAGGAGTTAGGGCCATCCCACTCACTACCCTCAAGCCCTCAAAACATACCCTTGCAAAACTATGAGGAAGAGATGGCTCGAGTCTTCGAGAAAATGAGGGCATCCCATGAAACTAAAATCTTATTGGAGAAATCTGAAGAGCAAGGGGAACCATTAGACCAATCTGCCACTACCAGCAGCTCTGGCCACACCGAGATATTACCCCACCAAGAGGTATCACAAGCTTTTATGGCCTTGTCTCCTCTCGAGAGTGATGGGGCAAATAGAGAAGAGTAGGAAAAAGGGGTAGCTGAATCTGAAAACCAGTCAGGAGACACCATCCTTTTGGAACAAAGTGCAAGCATGGAAAAAATTCCTCTAACACCTGAAGGGAATAATATCTCACCCAGTCGGGACCCTCATGCAGAATTTAACTCCGGAGTACAGGTAGAAAACACCATTAGTGACAATCTTGAAATTGACACCACCATTCCTGAAAATAAGTTTGCTGCTCCTCCATCCCCTACTAAAATCAGGCCAAAAGGAAATTTAGCTGAAAAGAAGTTTAAAAAACTTAGCAGGACCTGCAAAAGGTTAAGGAAAATGGTAAAACATTTGAGGAAGAATTTAAAGGAGATAAGCGAGGCCTGAAAGCCTAAGAAAGAATTAACCACTGCAAAAACCCAAATAGAGTTGGTCACCAACTTGACAGGCACTTCTGAGGCTGAGACACAAACCGACTTAGAAAACACTATTGAGGCTTAGATGCAGACCGACTTAGCAATAATTGCTGAGATTGAGGTGCAAAAAGACCTAGTGGACACTACTGAAGCCTCTATGCAAACTAGGGAGGAATTTATAGAAGAAAAGGAAACCCAAACAGAGGAAACCCCTGCCTACACCCCTCTGGTAGAAAAAGCTGCAACACATAAATTGCTCAAAGAATTAATTTGAACACAACATGAGTTAGCACAATGAAAATAGAAAGTAGTGCCTGCACAAGAATATCAGGCACTGTTAAAGAAATTCATGGACCTTTCCACAACAGAGGATGAAACATTTTCTCAACTCAGGGAAGAACATGCAAAGGAAAAAAGAGCACAAGACCAAGTAGAACAAGCCAAGAAACAAATCACTATGATTTTCTCTCTGTATTTTGATGTGCTAACATGCAGGGCACCAACCACCAACTATGCCCTATTTCTAGTTGAACGATATTTATTGCTGAAAATCAAGGCCGTCACGGCATGAAAGCCCACAACTTTCAAAACCATAGAATAATTTTTCCGTTGCTGCAATGATCAAGATGAACAGGTCCAAAGCCTTCTATGTGAACTCTACATGCACAACTTCTTCTTAGAGGAGGATAGGGACAGTAATCCTAGTCCCTTTATAGGAGATATTCAGTTCCAGGTGTTCCTCTCCTTTGCTAAGAATCAGAGTCGGTGGGCCAAAGCCTACAACATATTCCAAAAGAAAGAACATGACCTATACCTGTGGGTCATAGGGGAGCCTACTAAACCCTTGAAATTGTTCATCCAACATAAGAATTTCATGCGAAGGAAGGGAGTAAAGACTAAATTGGGACCTATCCATAAAGGCATTATACAGCATGGGCAAGAGTATTTCGAAGACATTCAGGAAGTAGCTCTAGCAACAGCCAAACAAAGGTGGATGGCCTCCACGAAAAATGTGAAAAAACAAGGAGCCATTTGGCTACAGAAACTTCAAAGCGGCTGCCTCCGGATTCCTTTTATACAACAATCTAGTCATCAACATGGGCCCTGCATGGATAGGGTGAAGGTTTAGATGCCCTCTCATCTGGTACCCCCCTGAGGGTTATGATCATGACTACGAACTTCCAGAAGGGCACACAAGCGTGGCCTTTGCAATAATTAGACAAAAACAGGGTTTCAAAGCATACAAAGAAGAAGTTTACCTTGCCTATTCTCTGACCCAGTTACACCTCAATCATTCATTTACACGGGGACCAGCAAATAGGTAAGCGGGGGAGTATGTTGGGCTGGAAATAAGGTATTTTTTCACCCTATCTTTACTTCGAATTATCATACACTTTTAGGAGTTTTTCCTCATCTTAAAAGAAAAGGAAAGGAGGATCAATGCAAAATTAGGAAAACTAGACTAACGATAAAAAGGATGATTAAATAACAAGAATCTAAATTATTGCATCTTTAATTATAAGAAAACGAGGCAGCTGAATTGACGATGAATAAAAGACAACTGATAGACAGAAACTCGTAGAATCACGATAACCTCCAAGGATCGGTAGAAGACAGAAAGACAGGCCCACGTCTGAAGAACTCAAACGACAGCCATGAGCAACGGGCTGTTGTTTGGAAAATACCGTCCCACTGAGTAAAATCACCCTTAAAAAGGCCCAAAATGAACGAGATGGGAGAGCTGAATAGGAATTTTTCCTGTAATAGACGTATCAGGACAGAACTGTCCCATTGTATTCATGTATCAACCTTCGACTTAATAAAGGATTTTGGTGTTTTGAATAGTCATTTCCTGAGTTTTCTGTAGCGTTAAACTTCTGGTGGTTTGGGCCCAACCCTAGGAGTTTCTTCGCTAATCTCTGTGTTGTACGTTAATTACGGAATTTATGTTCAGTTATCTAATGAATTCTATGAGATATCTTTCCACTTGTTGAATTATAATTAAATGATGTTGTGGTTTTCCCTTTCATTCAGATATTTTTTATTCATGCTTTCTGGTTTATAGTAATCGTTCTTGTAGTTGTAGATTCTTTCATCACTTTTCAACGTGTTACGTTGCTTTACGAGCTTTAGAATTGATACTGTTCATGGTTATACATCGTTGAGAATTAGATATTTCCATCAATATTGTAAGGAGTCTAGTTGATTAATTGATGCAGAGAGATGTCAGCTAGCTAAGTTGCAAAGATAATTCCATTGCAAAATTAAATAAGAAATTGTTGTTTAATTCATTAAAGTTGTTTTTCAATTCGGTAAGACTGTTGTTCAATTCATCAGTGTGTTTTTCAATTCATGAGTGTGTTGTTCAATCATAGATTTCCTTTTTTTGAGCATACTTAGATAGAATAGTTAGTGGCATTATATAATTTCATTTCTCCTTGAGTTGATTGAACTTCGAGAATTAGATCATCTTTTTCAAAGTAATTTAGAGTAGCTATTCTTTGATATCACTTGCATATACTGTGCTCACATACTTGAAATAAAAAGACTTACCCTAGGTTGGAAATTGAATGAGAAGCATCAAGGTTACCTATAATAATCACCTTTGTGAACCAACACTAGTCATGCAAGGATCTGAAAAATGAAAATGGTCGTAATTATAAACCCTTGTGGAGTCGCCAGTTGTTAGTGTGAATTCTAATCGCGAGCGTATGAAAAAATCCCACTTTAGCTATGCATAAAAAATAACCCTAACATCAAATATGGCTACCAATTTCTTTATATCTACAGTTAGTTGACCAAGATAAATGCTACAAAATCCAAATCTATGCAGTTAAATACATTAAGCAGTAAATAAATGCAAGAGTTTCTCCATGCATCCAATAGACAAGTGTAATGTTCCGAATTGGAAATCAGTAGATTTTTCTCCACTGAAGTGTTCCTCTGTCGGAAATATGAACAAGGCTATTTCAGAGATGGATAGAGTGGGAATTTACTGGATATGTCACCTCTAATAATAGGATGACATCCGGAGGCTAGCTGGCCCCTTCTCAGGCTCTGTCTATAGCTATGTAAATATTCCTCCTTGGGGAAACTCAGGAAGCAAGAAGCGAAAACGCATTTCCAGCCATGCATGAAATAAAATATTGAAATGAAATCTTGTATGCCATAGATACAGTAATAAAAAATCTAAATCCAAGAATGGAGCTGAAACAAATCAAACTAGGTGGGCTAAACAAGTCTCCCACACTAGTGTAGTCAAAACTAGTGAAAAACCCCAAGACTGTAAAATGCCAGAGTAGATGCTCAAGGGACTGCGTAGTATAAGAGAGGGTTTACACATAAAATTATCAAATAACAATATATCTACTCATATATTAATCATAAATGCTCAAGGAATGAGATATAGTCTCCTTATACAAAAAGCAAGACAACCCGGCAAGGGTTTCTTGTCAAACACTCTAAATACAAAATGTAATATTCAGAAATCTCTGAATACTCACTGCAACATGAAGCATGAGAGTGTAAGAGGCTGATATAAATATTATCTGATGCATATCCTTCAAATTCTTCCTCCCATGAGAGAATGAACCCCTCAATCACAAGGAAAAACCACAAGGAAGCCACCAAACCCTGCAATGAAATCTGCCTCCCAAAATAACGCAGTTCCCAGCTACAACTGCGCTGGAAAATCTGAGGAGTGTGTGATCTGATACCACTGATATGAAATCTTCTCCAAGACCCTCCAAACATATCTCTGGATGAAATTAAATCTCCCTCCAACAAATATTAGCTCAAAAAGTGGGATATCAATCCCTTCCACTGCTGCACCCAGCTACACTGCAAAATATCTGCTGCAGAAACTGCGCTGATGAAGATGGCTGAAGCTTGGCCTGAAAAACTGATGTGGAATGGTGAATTAAATCTCTCCAAATGAGGCTCCTCAAAGGAAGAGGTGGGATTCCCACTCGGGAACACCCAAGTGCTAAAGAACACTGCTAATTTGCTGAACAGCAAGAGTGAGAAAATGTATAGAGAGACATGAATAATGATCTAGGCATGAATAAAAATGCTCCCATCCTCTTCCTCATATATAATACGAGTTTTCTTCTCCTTGGGCCCACCCAATTAGATCTCCTCAATCAAAAGATGCACTTCCCTCCAAAATTGCGTTATTCTTCCTAGGGTTTCTTCTCCTCCAAGACTGCGCATTTGACCAAGTCAAAGTAGATGCATTTTATCCTTTTTCACACATAGAGGTGTTTTATTACGCTTTAAATAATGTCTCCTTTCACACTTTGAGTGTTTTTTATCCTTCTTATGAGACTTATGGGCTTTTCTACCCATTTATTTTCCGACTATAGTTGCCGCTAACTCTAATGTTCCATTTAGCTTGGAAGCTAAAAATTTGGAACATTACAGTCCTCCCCTCCAAAATATTTTCTTGTCCTCAAGAAAATGCATAAGGAGAGAAAAATATCTCCCCTCCTCCTCATGTGGCCTCCATCAATAGCCTCCATCACTGCATCAAGAGAATCTACCAATAAACTGTCATCCAATGCTTCCTCCCCAGGGTGCAAATCCAAAGTGTCCGCATCAATCAAAGGTGGAAAGTGTGGATGGAAACATGCTAGCTGTCTCATGGCCTCCACAAAGTAGGAGTGATGATCATCATGGTTAATGAGTGCCTCCCTCATCCATGCAATCATCCAATTGATGTGAGTCACCCTCCAACATGGTAACTCATGAAAAGTCTCTTCCACCTTGTGCTCCTGGAATGAAGGTGGGCTGAATAAGTGAACATGATAGGCAAGAGGGCCTATCTCACACTGTCCTCCTCTCCACTCATGATAAGTGTAGAGGGTATGCTGATATTGGGCTGAAACATGATTTCCCTCCAATGGCAAGAAGAAGATTGAGCCTCCAAAGACTCTTCCTCCAAGATCATGAGTCATGCCAACCCAAACTATTCCATTCAAGATGAATGGCACATCATCACCACATGGCATCCAAATCAGGAAATGGCTGAAATTTATGTGCAAGTTTGGATGATACATATGGTCTCTCTGGTGGATACTGCGCAGTTCTTCCATCTGCTGCTTGAGAATGTCATATGGCAAGTGCTCCTGCAACAAGTTACAAGTTGAATATGTATGTTCTCCCAACATGCGGAAGTAAGCATAAATGTATATCAGCTGTAAATATACAAAATAACAATACACCTGCCCCATGACCTATATATATGGGCTACCATCATCACAAACATTGGCCCTAAAGTGACCATGAAGCCCAAAAATACTCCTGCTCTTCTGGCGAGCAATGCACTGTGCAAACATGGTGAGAAGGTACAAATACTCAATAGAGTAATCAAAAAGTATAGAAATGCATTCTCTACCATACATAGTGAGTAGAATGAAAGTTATATCATCCAATAAGTCCTCCCATGAGGATATACTCATAAAAATCTGCAAGAAGAAGGGATACCTCCTCCCTTTGAAATATCTCATCCATAAGAACATGCTCCTATGTGACAGCGATGTAGGCCTTTGTAATAAGGCTCCATGACTTCTCCCTTTGAAATTCCACATGCCAAAGCCATCCACCATTATGTTGCTATATGAGAAGATCTCCTTCCAACATGGAAATCTCTCATGATCCTTCAATGATGAAGGGTAGCCTCCTTGCACCATGAATGTGCCTTTCTTCTCTTCGGAAATATCATGAAAAGTATGGGAAGAATTTTTCCCATACTCTCCCAAGTGCAACCATAAAAACAACAATGTTTTTTTTTGCCTCATCTCTCCCTCATACAAGCTTCCTTCGAACAAGAACACATCAGCAATACATGGAAGCAAGATACAATAAAAACAATTTGTCAATTGACAACCAGAGAGTACATCTTGGTCCCTCTCATGGAACCAGCACAGTGCACCCTTGGCCTACTTCAAAATCAGAATCAACAAGTGCTTTCCCAACCACTTGTCTACTGCCATAGTCATCTCATAAGATGAAAACATGAAATTACAATATGGTGTCATTGGTTCACACCAAGAGACATATGGCTTCCCCCACAACTCATCAAAAAGGTAGCCAAAAGCAATGCTACAAGTAGCTGCAAGTACATCATCATATAATATGCAAGAAGAAGCAACTCTTCTTGATACATCATGCTGCTCAAATAATGAAAAGAAGTACAATACAAAATGTGAAATTATACCTCCTCCATCATGTACTTGAGGTCTTGAGCTGCAATGGCTCAACTGAAAATTATCCCTCACTCTCAATGAGTAGGAAGGTGGCTGTGACATCCTCTCTATCACCATCTGGGCTATGCATCTCTCCACATGCTAATATATGTCATGCTAAATTCCCTCCCAAGTGAACTTCTCTGTCAACTGGAAATATGCATCAAGGTGCATAGAAGAGAAGTCCTCATGTGCTACATGTAACAGCTTCTCCTTGAGACTAGAAGATCTAGTCAAGAAGATCTTGTCATAGGAATAGATGACCACATCATCCACCATGTATCTGTCATCTCCCTCTGGGTCATCAAGAATCATGCATGCACCAAGATCCTTGGAGTACTCTATAAAAAGTTGAGATCTTCAATAAGGATCAATCCTCCTCAGTGATAGCACTGGTGATCTAGCATGTGAAACTCCACTCAAGTTGTTGCCTGCTACTTTGACATCCCTCATGCCAAAGCTCTCCTAAAAACTCTTCACCCCTCCAAAATCCAAGAGTGGTGAACCCAAAGAAAAGATATCTCTCATCAACTGAAGATCAGGTGGCCTCCCATGTGGGATGCCTCCATGAAGTGAGACATCAATGTCAAGAGTAGACTGCATATGTGATTGGGCAACCTTGCCCCTGCCCTGACTGCACAAATCAGTCTTCCTCTTTCTTGAATTGGCTCTCTAAAATAGAGAAAGGTGTGTGCTCCTCGTCAACTGATGCTGCTCTTCCTCCCTCTCCTCTTCTTCCAGTTACAATGTTGCACAATCATGTTGTTCACCGATTGTGCTTGGACCTCTATGTATGAGATCCTGGGGAAATTCTTGCAAAGGCACAAAAATCCCTCCTGTGGGAGAACGTGATCCCCCCTCCTCTACATGAGGCACTGGATGTGCCCTAGATATGACAGCGTTGCTGCCCTCTTTTTTAGTAATGTGTGTGGGCAACCTTCCAACAACTTGATCCCTTTGTGAAAAAGAGACCCGCATGTCCTCTTGTTCAAGAGTATGAACTGAAGGTCTCGCCTCCGACAATGTGAAATGAAAGATGTCATCTCCCTTTCTCAATTTCAAGATAGATCTAGGCCCTTGACTACGTCATGCACTATGGTGTGCAACTGCATGCTTCTCCTCACCATGTGAAAATCTAGATTCTGCTCTAGATTCATCCTCCTTTTGAGATACCTTCTCCAATCTTTTGTTCTTCAACTCTCCTTGAAAGCTCTGTATAAATTGTGGAAGAAGTTTTATCAGCTTATCTTCCCTTCCTTATACACATACTGAAGCTTTCTGGATTCTATTCACTTCTTCTTTCTCTGAAATGCAATGGCTTGAGATCTCATTGCAACCTCTTCTTCTTTGAGACCCCTTTGGAGTCTCACTGCATCTTCCCTCTTTTTCTTGAGATCTGAATATGGATGAGATTAAACTCATATTCTTCATCCTTGAGCCCTCTACTTCTGAATTTTGAACTTCACAAGCTGAGCCAAGTTTGAAGCTTTGATACCACTGTAATTTTCCGAATTGGAAATCATCAGATTTTTCTCCACTGAAGTGTTCCTTTGTCAGAAATATGAACAAGGTTATTTCAGAGATGGACTGAGTGGGAATTTACTGGATATGTCACCTCTAAAAATAGGATGAGATCTGGAGGCTAGCTGGCCCCTTCTCAAGCTCTGTCTATATCTATGTAAATATTCCTCCTTGGGGAAACTCGGGAAGCAAGAAGAAAAAATGCATTTCTAGCCATGCATGAAATAAAATACTGAAATGAACTCTTGGATCCCATAGATACATAAATAAACAAACTAAATCCAAGAATGGAGCTGAAACAAATCAAACTAGGTGGGCTAAACAAGTCTCCCACACTAGTGTAGTAAAAACTAGTGAAAAACCCCAAGACTGTAAAATGCCGGAGTAGCTGCTCAAGGGACTGCGCAGTATAAGAGAGGTTTTACACATAAAATTATTATATAACAATAGATCCACTCATATATTAATCAAAAATTCTCAAGGAATGAGATCTAGTCTCCTTATACAAAAAGCAAGACAACCCAGCAAGGGTTTCTTGTCAAACACTCTAAATACAAAATGTAATATTCAGAAATATCTGAATACTCACTGCAACATGAAGCATGAGAGTGTAAGAGGCTTATAGAAATATAATCTGATGCAGATACTTCAAAGGGTTCCTCCCATGAGATAATGAACCCCTCAATCACAAGGAAAAACCACAAGGAAGCCACCAAACCCTGCAATGAAATCTGCCTCCCAAAATAACGCAGTTCCCAGCTACAACTGCACTAGAAAGTCTAAGGAATGTGTGGTCTAATACCACTGATCTGAAATATTCTCCAAGACCCTCCAAACAAATCTCTGGATGAAAGGAAATCTCCCTCCAACAAATATTAGCTCAGAAAGTGGGATATCAATCCCTTCCATTGTTGCACCCAGCTACACTGCACAATATCTGCTGCAGAAACTGCACTGATGAAGATGGCTGAAGCTTGGCCTGAAAACCTGATGTGGAATGGTGAATGCAAGCTCTCCCAATGAGGCTCCTCAAAGGAAGAGGTGGGATTCCTGCTCGGGAACACCCAAGTGCTAAACATCATTGCTACTCTGTTGAACAACAAGAGTGAGCAAATGTCTAGAGAGACATGAATAATGATCTAAGCATGAAGAAAAATGCTCCCATCCTCTTCCTCATATAGAATATGAGTTTGCTTCTCCTTGGGCCCACCCAATTAGGTGTCCTCAATCAAAATATGCACTTCCCTCCAAAATTTCATTATTCTTCCTAGGGTTTCTTCTCCTCCAAGACTGCGCAGTTGACCAAGTCAAAGTAGATGCATTTTATCCTTGTTCACACATAGAAGTGTTTTATTAAGCTTTAAATAATGTCTCCTTTCACACTTGGAGTTTTTTTTATCCTTCTTAGGAGACTTATGGGCTTTTCTACCCACTTATTTGCCGACTATAGCTGTTGCTAACTCTAATGTTCCATTTAGCTTGGAAGCTAAAAATTTGGAACATTACAACAAGACAAGAATGTATTTAAAGAATTTTTGTATTTATGACACCTGGGAAGGGAACATAGAAAGATGTTACCAGTCCCCCTCAATGGGATGGGTTCTTGTATGTCCTCAACGATTCAGATATAATATCCTTCTCTTTTGATGGTGTAGAAAACCCAGACAAAAAATGGAACTCAAGGGGATTTCACAAGCAAAAAGATAGAAAAATATGACAATGATGGAGGATCAAAGTCAGACCAAGGGTATAGATCCAGAGTGATCTTTAGGAAACATATTGTAGTGAATGAATGGAAAAACCCTTCTATTTATAACAAAATATTGAGTTAGTCTAGATATTGGTACATAATTAAGATATTATTAACCAAATATAGATCCAACTTTTATGGAATATTTTATTATATTTTTTGGAGGGAAAAAGAATTTGAATTTGGTCAAATCCCTTTATTTGTAAATAATAAATAAATAAATGAATTATTTATTATTTTAAGGATGTGGTTGAGTAATAATTAAATAAATAATGATTTATTCAATTATTTATAAATGATTTGGTCAAATTTAACAAGGAATGTTATTTAAATAAGGTTTAAATAATTATTCCTAGAAAATAATAAGATAAATAGTGATTTATCTAATTAATTTCTTGTTTTGGGTTAAATATGACTAGGAATATTAATTAAATTGTTGTTTAACTAATTATCCCTAGAGGAAAATCAATCAAATATGGATTTATTCAATATTTCCTCATGACGTTTCCTGTTTAGACCATAAACAACTTAATAAATTAAGGAATACTAAGTTTTTTTTCATAGTGAAAGCAATTTTACTTAGGGTAAAATTGGTCTTACATGGTGTAATTTGGTCTATCTAATAGTAACAAGTTAGATTACCAAAATTGGTGTAACACTTGTGTGCTGAGGTACTTTTCTACAAGTGCATCATCCTTTTCTATCTTGAGATGGTTGTTGATGACTCCCCTAGGGTTGAATAGTTCTACCATAATGTGTAGAGGCTCCATGTTTTCTCTCCTCATGAATCTCCTTACTTCCTGTGTTGTAGCTTCCTCTTTAACCATCCAAGAGGCTAATGCCATTAGCTACATGTCTCCCATTCTAGGATTAGGGTCCCAAATGTTCATGTTTGTCAACACAAGATTGTGCATGTAGAATTATTCCATCTTTTCCTTGTCTATCATACTTTGCTGGTTGCAAAATTTAATGAATTCTCTGAAGTTATGAAAAGGCAAGGATCCATGAGATACTAGTGTCCTAATTTGAAATAAGAGCCATTGTGCTTTGAGGTAGACTGCATAGGAGTCTGATGGGTATTTATGTTGAATGACCTCCATGCACAAATCTGCCATGGTGGCCATTTGTTTGTATTTTTGCTAAATCTGATCTGGCAATCTTGCATTCTCTTCTTGGGCTTCCTAAAGATGCTCTTTCAACATGGATTCTCTGAGCCTAATATCATAAAAATCCCTTCCCAACTTAGACACTTTTTCCTCTATGACCCCTATGTTATGCACACCTTTGGTTGTAGCAATACTCATCCAATGATGAGTGTGTGCCCTCTCCTCTTCCAAATTATAGAATAAAGGTATCGTAAACTTCTGAGGAATCAATCTACCCCCTTCAATAAGTGTATAGTAGGAGTTTAGATTTAGCTGAGGGCTAGGGTGTGACACTATTGATACATCTTTGGGGACATGTTTTGGTGAGGTCCTACTTGTCATATTTCTTCCTCCTCTTTTTCATATTGCCCTTCATCTTGTGATTTTTCCTCAACTTATTGGGCCTCTTGCCCATCCATGGGTGTCTTTTATCCCTCATCCAAGGCTTATTTATCTTATTCTGGGCATGCTAGAGTTTCTTGTAGGAAATTCTATTTTGCCTGTGGAAAACCCTCTCTTGCTCTATTTTATCTTTTTTCTATCTTTTGAGGGTCTGTGGTGGTTGGTAGATGTGTAGGGGATGCCAACCATGTTGAATGTCTTCTTAAGTAGGTCACAGGGGTCCTCACAGGTGAGGTGACCTCTTAAACCTTTCCTTTATTTCATCATCCTTCTTGGGTGAGTCCTAAATGGAAATAGGGCTTTTAGTTGGAGTCTGTGGTTTCCCATGCCTCACCCTTTGGCTCTTCCTAGTCCTAAAATACATGGGTGTTTGTCTCTTCCTCTTTTATTTCATTGGTGTGCTCAAAGTGGCTAGGGTAGCAGCCACTTCCTGATCTGTTATCTCTGGTGATATGCTGGTGTGTTGAGGAGAGGTATCAGTTCCTAGCATAGGGTCCAATATTTCCTTCTCCTATGTCTTCTCTTCGTTATTCCCCTCAATATCTTCATTCTCTATTTCATTTTCCTCTTTTTCTTTTTCTTTCTCTGGTTATAATATGTTTGTGTTTTATGTTTCAACCTCCGTCTCTTCTTCTTCCTCCTCATCTTAATCCTCCTCTTCTTCTTCTTCTACCTCCCTCACTCTAAGACTAGAGGTAGAGGTTTGTTCTATTTGGGTGGCTATGAAGGCTTCCCTATCCATGTCTATGAATGAGGACCAAGACAAAGGGAGGTTTAATCTACTCAGAGAATCACTCACTATCAGTTTGATAAGGCCATGATTAGCCAAATGTTTTTATTTGATTTCCCTCGCCTTTTTGTTCATGTATGCTAATGAGTTCAAGAGGAAATGCTAGATGCTCAATATTTTTTCTAGATGGAGTTCTCCTTGAAATCAAAGTTCATTCAACAACCTGAAATGGTATCCACAGACTACACTAAATCTTCCTTCACAGGAAATGAATTTCATGATATGGAAGGCTACTTCATCCTAGGGGTATGGAATGTTTTCTCTCCTCACTCCATTCTTGTTCTCAATGAACTCTTATCGTGGCAGAAAAAAAAAAATTTTCTTGGTTGCAGTGCTTGGCATCCTTTCCTTAACCCACTTGAATCCTAAGGGAAGAGTGGTGATTTTGATGATTATTTTAGGTGAAATTGTGATGGCTAGGCCCCTAACCAAAAAGGTGGCTCTCTCCTCTGAGTGTGATTACAGTGCCACTGCAAACTCTCAAGCTATCTCCTCATCAAAACCCTTTATAAGCTCGAAGAGACCTAGCCATTGGTGGTTCCTGAAAATCTCCATTACTTGAGGATACAATATTATTCTTTTAATATTAGTGGCCTCCCTCTTGTTAAATCCCCCTCCCATTTTTGGTTGTGATAGGAAGGTGGTAATATTTTTTTTTTTTAGAGTTACTAGTGAAGAGGTATTGGAGATTATGGTCTCAAACAAATTCAGATTTCACCATTTAATTCCCAAATTATAACTAACTGTATGTAGATTTCATGGAGAAATTGAAATTCTGGAGGCTGGAAACCACTTACCTCTATCCTCTACTGATTTTTCTTGGGAGATGGTGGCCTTAGAAAGTAATTTCACCCAAAGGTGACTCTATTTATCTCTCCTTATCCCTGTTGATCATCCTGTGTAGTTTCTTGTAGCACTTCATTGTTTCCTGGAGCACGAGGGTGCATGCAAGATTGGACTTAGACTTCAATGATGCTTCTCTCTCTAATGGCTCCTCTGACTTATTATGCTCCTACTGCTCTCGAAATTCTCAACAGAGTGGGTATAATGCACCATATCTCACCTTTATGGTATTTTTAACCAAATTTGGAGCAGGGTGCTGACTTTTCCTTGGCACGATCTTTCCTCTTTGGGACTGTTGGTCCCACTCTAGTTAATCATTGCCCCAGTCTCAAAATCACCTCCTTGTCCTTGTTCACTCCCCCTTGACTGATTTTACTTTCCCATGTGGCATGTACACTTAACTTTTTCATTCAGTTTAACTTTATGAAGGTGGCCAAGTTAACTCGCCACCTTTTTGCCTTTTAAGTCTCTAAACCTAGACACTAAATTAATTTTATCATTATGAGTGCATAGCGAGAGGTGAAGGGCCATACCTAATCCTACCTGGTGCCAGTGTGTTGTAGACATTATCTGGTGCAGGGAGCAGGAGTTTGGTGTTGCAACAATGATCTTTCTCTTGCTGTGTTTTTATATTTTTCTTTTATTTTTTAAGTGAGTAACTTATTTTCTGAGTGAGCTTCTTGTTTTCTGAGTGAGCTTCTTAACCTTTTATTTGTCTTTTCTTCTTGCAGGTTTTGCATGGAGGTCTTCAGGTGCCTTGGTTGGTTTTTTTACTTTCCTAGAGTATGATTGTGGTCCTCTGAAGCCATATTCCTCAACTTATCTTCAAATTTCATCCTTGCTATGCCATACAAAAAATTGCTACATGAAACTTTCCAACTTCCTGTAGCAACCTTCTTTCTGCTTCTTGGGGCTCCAAATTGCTTAGGGATGAAGTGAAATGGTTTATGGAGGTCAGGGATGGAGTGATGGAATGAGTGGAGTGATGGATAAGTAAGGAGAGAGGTCTCATTCCGAAGTATAATTTATTTAGTTGCTCGTGGCAGAACATAGGGTTTAGAGAGTGAATCCTTGTGCATGGAGTGAAGTGAGGTTTAGGAGCAGTAGGTATAGGTAAAAAATAAATTATCATGCTCTTTTTGAAGTTTAGAAACCTTTGAGAGAGTTTTTTTTCTCATAAATAATTTTCCCGTAGCATTTACGGAGTTTCTTGTAGATCTACAGGAATCCTGTAGTTGTTAGACTTTCCTGTAGCAATTATAGTCACGAAAAATTGAAATTTTTTGCCTACCTGTGAGGTGAAATGAATGAATGGGTGCATGATGGAGCGGTTGATGGAGTGTGTAAGAAGAGGAGAGGGAGAAGTGAGGAAAAACTAACCCTCCGGATCCAAAAACCATCTTTGATCACTAACCTGAAAAACAGAAAAAGTGAGTGCATAGGTATCATCTTTCTCTTTTCTTTTATTTTTTTCTCTCTCTTTTTTTAAGGCAGGTGGGTTGCCTCCACAGAGGTTTTCAACCCACACTCCTGCCTTGGGCACCTCTAGGAGGTTTTCAACCAAGGATATTTTATTCTTTATTCTTTTCCCTTTTTTTTGGCTCCAGGATTGCCTCATCGAGGTTTTCAAGCCTAGAGTTGGCCTTGGGTGCCTCAGAGAGGTTTTCACCCATGCCTCTTTATTTTTATTTTTTCTCTTTTTCCTAGGATAGCGAGGTGCTCGGAACTATGGAGTCTCGAATGAAATACACCTCCCTATTTATGGACTTTATAAATTAATCCCTAGACAAGGGATTTTTTAACCTTTGAGCCTGTAAACATTGACAACCAAGGGAATCCCCTCCTCATCTATGGTCCTGATCTAAAATGTGTCATTATCATAACATTTGTCCACTTTGTAGGCTTTGTTGGAGTGGGGTCCCATGGGGCACACTTTTTGATGTAATTTTGTATAATTTTGTATATGTGCGTTGCGAAAATGAGTCAAGGGGCTTTGGGGTCAGTCAAAGTCCCAAATTTTGATGTAAATGGGTTTAAGGGTAAACTATGGGCCTCAAACCATGGTTTGAGACCATAGTATCTGCATGCTAAGAGAATATAAATATATAGATCGAGTCTAAGGAAATTAGTTTATTTAAGTTAAAGTTGATAGATGATTATGATCTGAATGTGTCTATAATATGTTGTAAATGGTTTTTTCCGGGTTGGGTAGAAAGACTCCTGCTGGCTGTGTGCATGGAGACCTAGTCCTGGCTATGTGCGGACTCCACTAGTTGCGTGTGCGAAAGGGTCATGTGTAAGGGAAGTTTGATATGTAGTGAAAGGATCTGAATTAATACAAGGACATATTTTGGTGAACTTATTGTGTTATTGATCTGGATTATTTGTCTATTGTTTTTGTTTAATATCACATTTTTTCTATGTTTTTTATTTATTATTACGCAAGGATACCTGTTATGGTTTTTTATGCATATTGATGGTTGATAAAACTGCTTAAGTAATTACGCACTGTTTAGATATGATCTAGTTCTGTTATGCTTTATCTAAGTTGAAGTGGTCTGTGACTCTGTCTTATTTTTTTAAGTATTGCACACATTTGTTTATCATTGATATAAGTTTGCATTTGATATGCTTAAGGTCACTTCATTATTTTCTCCCTCGGGGTGCATAAACTTGGTTCCAGCACCCCCAAATACTGCTTTGGTTGATACTTTGATCTACGCAAGAAGGCCATTGCCGAAAGGGCTAGTAGTTGGAGGGTTTGTTGGTTTCTCCATAAAATTTGAACCTGGTTCAGGACCCCTCAAGCCAACAAATGGTTTCGTTGCTGAGACCATGATCATTTTGAGGGAGATTTGATGTTGCGGCATCCTTCACGAAATGAATTGCAAGATTGGATGGATAGAAAGATCCTTGAATTTTCACTCCAAGAGAATCGAAGTACTAAGATATCTGATGAACAATGGGTACAAAAATATATTTATATAGAATTGCATGAAATATTATTTTTCTCCTTCACACATGAGTTGCAAGAGTGGTTGTCACGCTTAGCTGAATTCGATACCTTCATAAAGGACGACACAGTCATTGAGTGGACTCTTGAATTGATCCACCAAGTAGAGCAGTTAGAAAATAAGATCATCCACGCGGTAGATCACTAAATCGATAGTTCCTTGGGAGGATTTGTGACTAAATTTTCCATTGATCAATTTTTGTCATATTCTGAAGCAGAAAGAAGGTTTTTCAAAGACCCTAGAGGTAATTTCATGTGCTCTCTGAAATTGTTGCTGAAAATTCTATTATGTGAACGGGGTTGTCTGTGCGAACATATTTCTTGAATGCCTCAACGAATCTTGACTACACATAGTGGAAAATTTTACCACAAATATTTTTAACAAATTTTTTATAGCCCTCTGAAGCCTAGATCTGATAGCGAATGTGAACCAGAAACTAGTAGCTCTAGTGACATTGAAGGAGAAAGTTCATCACACTAGAAACCCTTGAGTTTGTTTCAAACCAAATCCACTCCACTTTTGCACTCACATCACATATCACCTACTCCACTGTGCAATCCATATCCACCACCACCTCCACCTCCCCCAGAAGTAGACATGATTGCATCAATGAAGTCACCTAATTTCAAAGGCATTGGAAATGAGGATACTGACCACTTCTGGTTTGTGACTGAGGTCATATGGCAGGCTCAACATATTAACAATATTGATATTAGGAAGGCACAGTTGGCTAGTGCTTTCCAAGATCGCGCATTAGATTGGCACATCAGGTATGCTCAAGAAAACCATAATGCCACCTTGGACCAAATAAAATATGCCCCAAAAAGAGTAGTTTAAGAAACCTAATTCATACGCATAGCTAGTGAAAAAAATTAAAGAGATTCGTTAGGAGGCTAATTAATTTGTATGGGAGGTCGATCAAAGACTAAAACACACCATCAGAGATGGTGGATTTTTCCTTGATGATACTCAACATAAGGAATGGTTCATTTCTATGTTTCTCCCACATCTGCGCTAGTGGCATAGGTCAACAAAAGTTTGCCACACAGGCTGAGGTTGTGGAGGTTACAATGAAACTAGAGGCTACTCCAACACATACTGCGTTGGGAACTCAACAGATACAGAATCAGTTGAAAGCCTTGCATCTATAAATTCAAATCCTACGTAAGGACAAGGGCAAGGAGGTCTGCGTAGAGGTTCGTGCATAAAATGTAAAGCTTCTAGGCACCATAAAGATCAGTGTCTTGTCTTCAACAATTATCTGAATGATAGAGGTCCTAGTCCATTGAAGAGTCCTCCATGGTGCACAATCTGTCAAATCGTTGGATTGCATGACACAGATTCCTACCTGAGGATTGTAAAGTATCAACCTGACTTGAAGTATTTGTTTTGAATATTATGTTCATCATTAGCACATGATGAGCAGCATTGTCGCACTTATGGTATGATGCTAGATAAAGTTCAAATATATAGGATGCAGATTGAGCCTATATCACCAGCATCCCCTTATGGGCAGGGAGGATTTCAGGGTAGAGGAAGAGGCCAAGGAGGTGGATCAGCTGGTCGAGGATGAGGACAAGTCATTTTCTATAATTGTGGCGATGTTTGTCATTATGTGGGTGACTGTCCTAATCGAGCATGAAATTCTTGTAGGTATTTTAGGAAATTTGATCATGTAATAGAATATTGTCCTGTATTGATTGCTAAAATGCAGGAAAATAAGACGCAGAATCCAACACAAAACCTTCAGATGGTGAGATTTGAAACCTGTGAAGAGGATCCCAATGTGAATGTGGTTACTGGGAGTGGTATATCCACCAATGAAGATCAGGAAAATCAACCCACCACTGATGTATGGATCCATAAAGCACCTTAAACTGAAGAAGGATTTAATCTTCAGCGCGCAAAGGAGACATTTTTTGAAGCGCGGATGGAATTTTCAGAAGGAAGCATGTCAACATCAGAAAGAATGATGAAGGAAGCAAGAGGAGATGAAGGTATCAAACCATTTCTACAAGCATGTATAAATTTACTATGCAACAAAAAGGCAGTAGAAAATATTCAAGTGTTGATAGATAATTGCGCAAAGAAGGAATAACTGATGATAAAACAGCGAGTGGTCAAAAAAATATACAAGAATAAGAAGATAATGGGTAGGGAGATGCGTATGAATTTTCATTGGTGCTTATGAGATGGACCAGGTTATTCTAGATCTAGGATTAGATGCTAATGTTCTACCTAAGTAGACATGGGAGCGCATGGGAGAGCCAAAGTTGGAGTGGTCTACCATTCATCTACGCCTGGCTAATCAACAGAAAATCATTCCTTTAGGGAGGTTGTCACAATTTGTGGTTAGTATAGAGGGTGTTAAGGTGATGGCGGACTTTGAAGTCATCCAAATTGTAGATGATACTGATCCTTAACCTGCACTGCTAGGTTTGGACTGGGCCATTGACATGGATGGTGTCATAAATCTGAAGAAAAGGAGAATGGAATTTGAAATAAATGGAGTTAGGGTAATCATTCCTCTAGATCCTACAAAAGGAAAAAGATATACAGAATCGTTGCGCGCTGATGATGAGATCGATCAAATCTATAAGGCTAACCTTGTGTGAGGAAGATTGGATTAATCCAACAACAAATGGAAATATTAAGTGGGAAAAGGATAGCTCTTTTTTTTAAGACTCTGATGAAGAAATAGAAAACTGGAAAAATCGGTTGCATGAGGAATCTGCACTATGTTGTAATAGTGTGACCCAATCTCTACAGTGTATAACATCTGAGGTACATGATTTTCCGCACTGTGATGGATTACCTGATATAAACATGTTTATATGGGATCTTGAAAGGATTGTGCCTAAAGGACAGAGATTCCATGCTTTGGATCTTAGCTTGTGCGCTACTCTAGCAAGATGGTGGGAAACTCACAAGGAGAATATGGGTAATTGGGAGGAATTTGTGCGCATGATGAGGTTCCGGTTTGAATGTCCAGTCATTAAAATGGAAGATTTTTACTCTGGAAAAGAGGATCCGCACAAATATTTGGCAAGATGGAATTAGGTATGGGGCATAGAACCAAGACCTGAATGGGTCCACATGTTTGTTCACACATTGGGGAAAGTACCTACTGAATGGTACTTGGAGGCAGATTTGCGTTGAGGCACTAGTGAATGGTTTGCGCTAACAAAGAGTTTTATCCTTACATTCAACTTTGAGAGTGGATTTGATAAGATTGGTCAATATTTGCATAATATTCAAGAAGTTATATTTGGTACAACAAATCCTGTAATAGAGTGCACTCCACCAACATAGGATGTGCAGATGAAAGCTATTGTGAATTGCAGGAATATGACAGTTGAGGAGAGTGAAGAGAATCCAAGGAATATCATGATCCCTGAATCTGAGGGATAGAACGTAGTGGTTGGGCCCTCAATCACCTCACTAGATGTGACAAAGCCCTTAGAGATCAGGCAGGTGAATATTCAATCTGAAGAACAACCTAAGTTGGAAAAAATTGGAGACTACTGGGATGATGATACAGTAGGCAAGTTTACTGATTTGCTAACAGAATATCAAGATTTGTTCCCTACAATGTTTTCAGAGATGAAAGGAATTATTAGGGAACTTGGAGTTATGAAAATCACATTGAATCCTGATGTGTGCCCAGTAAAAAAGTGCCCATACAGACTGAACCCAAGATATAAGAATAAGGTGGAAGAAGAGTTGGAAAAAATGGTTGTTGCGGGCATCATTTAACCTATAGAAGAGTCTGGTTCGGTAATTCCAATGGAGAGATAAGAAGACCAAGGGAGAAATCAGGATCTTTCTAGATCTTCGCAAACTGAATGATGCTTGTGTGCATGATCCATTCCCAACTCCATTCTCTGATGAAATCTTGGATAATGTTGGAGGCCAAGAAGCATATTCCTTCACAGATGGGTTTCTAGGATATCATTAGATCCGGAATGCACCAAAAGATCGGAGTAAGACCACCTTTGCTACTGAATGGTGTTCTTTCAAATATATAGTCATGCTCTTTGGGTTGAAGAATGCTCCTGTCATATTTTCACGCGTAGTAGTTGTTTCTTTTAAAGAATTTATCCACAAGTTTTTGGAAGTATATATTGATGATTGGACTATATTTTGGCTGTTGAAGAAGCATGTGTCAAATATATGCTTAATTTTGGATACTTGTAGTAAGTATCAGATTTCCTTGAATTTGAAGAAGAGTATATTATGTGTACCATTTGGGATACTGTTGGGCCACATTGTCTACCAACAGGGGTTGATGGTAGATCCCGCAAGATTGCAGTCATAGTTAATTTGTAGGTACCTAAGAATGTTAAGTAGATGCGCTCAATATTGGGGCATACTAGGTATTATAGGAAGTTTATTCAAGGTTATGCACTGATAACTATGGCCACAGAAAAGTTGCTCAAGAAGGATGCAACGCTCTGTTTGAATGAGGATTGTCATAAGAGTTTTGAGTTACTAAAGAAAAATATGTCCACTGCCCCCATCCTGGTCTTCCCAGATTAGTCAAATGTGTTTCATGTACATGTGGATGCTCAGAGCTATCTTAGCGCAGCCAGGAGCAGGAGAGATTGATCACCCCATTTCCTATGCAAGCTGAAAACTCTCAAGCAGAGAGAGGAATTACTCAACTACAAAAAGAGAGGGACTAGAAATGGTGTACGCACTGCAGAAATTCTACCACTATCTGTTAGGAGGCCATTTTAATATGTTCACTGATCATTCTGCTTTGAAGTACCTAGTAAATAAGCTTGTGTTGGGGGGGAAGATCTACAAGTGGTTGTTGTTATTCCAAGAATATGATTTTGAGATTATGGTAAAACTAGGAAGACCGAATGCTTGGCCAGACCATCTATCACACATTGAGATTGGGGAGGAACCTACAAAATTATAAAATGGATTTTCAGACGTGCAGTTGTTTGCGATAAAGGTGGTTGATGAGAATTTCCCCGATATCATTCAGTTTCTGACTATTGGGCGAGCGCCTGATGAATATACGGTTCAACAGAAGAAAGAACTCATGGCGCGCGTAGTGGACTTCACCATTATTGTTGGAAAGTTGTAAAAAATGGGTGTGGATGAAGTTCTGCAAAGATATGTCCTGGAGTATGAGAAATTTGCAATCCTAAATGAAGCTCATGGAGGGGTTTTCAATGGTCATTATGCAGGTAAGGCCATTGCAGAGAATATTTTGCGGGTTGGGTTATGTTGGCCCATACTGCACAATGATGCCTATGTGCATTGTCGCACATGTGATGTATGTCAGAGGATAGGAAAGCCATCACATAGAGACAAGATTCCCTTGAATCCGCAGATGGTGCTGCAATCTTTTGAGAAATGGACTATAGATTTTGTGGGACCTATCAATCCTCCAAGAAAGAAAAGTGGTGCATGCTACATTATTACTGCAATGGATTATGTAACCGTATGGGCTGAAGCCAAACCTGTGAAGGATTGTACTGCTGATACAACTATGCATTTTATATTTGAGAATATTTTGACTCGTCTTGGTTGTCCTAAGATTCCGATAAGCGATCAGGGTACACATTTTGTAAATGACACCATTGAAGCATTAACAAAACAATTCAAGATGTGTCATCAGAAGAGCTCTCCCTATCATCCTCAGGCGAACGGCAAAGTTGAAGAATTCAATAAGATACTGGAGACTGCACTGACCAAGGTGTGCAATGCTAACCAAATTGATTGGGATGAGCAAGTACCAACGGTTCTCTAGGAATATAGGACCACATGCAATAATTTGACTGGAAGGACACCTTTCAGGATGCTATATGGGAAATAAGTTGTGTTCCAATGGAGTTCATTGTTCCTAGTCTGCGCATTGCAGCATTCACCAATATGGTTGAAGAAGATGCTCTGGAAGACCGATTGTCACAATTGGATGCTCTGGAAGAAGATCGCTTTATTGCAAATTATCGCCAGCAGGTTCAAAAAGCGCGCGAAAAAGCATGGCATGATAGGCATATTAGGAAAATTGTGTTCAAGAAAGATGATATGGTCTTACTATATGACTGCAAGTTTGTATGCCACCAAGAGAAATTGAAGATGCATTGGCTAGGGCCTTATGTCGTTAATGAAATCATTGATGGAGGTACGGTGTGCCTAGCCACGCTGATCAGAGAAAACCTTCCTGGTTATGTTAATGGAAGTTGTCTGAAGCTGTACAGGGATGACCTTGTGCCTACTGATCAGGAGTTCATAAAATTTTCTCAAAATTCAATGTTATAGGATTGGGTTAAAACCAGGATGGTTGCGTAGATCTCATCTTCTCGATTTTTATGCCATGAACGGTTCGAAAAACCGATGTCGTATGAGGGAGATATCGCGTTATGATTGAAATTCCAAACAAGTAAATTTTCGACAGTTTGACCAGGTTTAAATGGGATGTACAGTTAGCAAATGGGTGTATGTACAGACAGAAAAGGGAATATTCCTTCCTCCGAACCAACTATAGGTTGAAAAGTGTCGAAATTCTATTGGTTGTATGTTTTTGGTGGCCAATCAGGAGCTGCCACATGGCCAACCTTGAGGCCGCCACGTGGCCTTGGAACCACATACTAAAAAAAAATTGGAGGCCACAGGAATCGACCCCCAGACCTCCCGCTTGGCATGTGCACGTCTTACCATCTATAATCTGCATTATTTCTTAACCTTATGGTGTGCGGTTTATATTTACGTTTCATTGAAAATGGACGTGGGGGTTGGGAACCATCGGCGATCCCAACCCGCCAGCGGTTCCCCGGTGGTATCACATGGCAATAGTTTTAACTCCAAAAAACCAATTTTAAATGTTATATATGATGGTTAAACAACCCGCTAGAAATTTCGTGTTGAATGGACACATGATAACTGTTATTTCTACTCCTCCGCGTGGATAAACCTAACCCACCAACAACCGCAGTTATTACCCCAGGTTCCGCCGACAGTTACGGTTAGAAACCCATGGGTTTGGGGTTGGCATGTGGCCACCCCAACCATCAAGTTAGCGGTCAAGTCGGCAGTAGTTTATGGGCGCGCCTAAAAAATGGCGGAATTTAGTATTTTAACTCTAGTTAAGTGGAGTTCTCCACTTTTAGTGGAGCTTTTCTAGGTGAAACTGGGAAAAAGAGTAGGAGACTCAATTTTTGCTAATTATGAGTGAATGAAGAGTCATTTTTTACTAATTGGAGCATTATGGAGCCATTGGTGTAGAGAAAACAATCATTAGAGCAATATAACTACATGCAATAGAAAAAAATTTAGCATAATGAAAGATGGAAATGCCATTGGGAGCTGGACCAGCAGATGTAGCCTAGGAGGGGTGAATTGTTTCATCATGCTTGCTGTGTAAATTTCATGTGGTGACTTATTTCTTTGTTTTAAATTGTTGTTCAGTGTTCTTTAAGATTTTTTTATGCTTATAATTCACTAAAAATCATCTACAATTCATGGAAAAATACCTCAATCCTTATGCAAACTAATGAACTGATTATGCACATGTTTTAAAACTGAAAAGACACTTAGCACAACAAAAATAACACAGTCATTTCAGATTAGGTTGGTATCAAATCTAGAGTTTATTCTCTGGTTTTGTTTAGTGAAAATAATTGTTTTACTGTTTGCAAGTTTTAGATGCTTACAATGCTCAAGCTCAAAAGAGGAGAAGGAAAATTGGTGGAAGCAGAAGGGTCCCAAAAGGAGCCAAAGCAAAGGAGAGCAATATTTCCACAATCTCCACCACCTAGTTCACCTCCTAAAGAAGCAGAAGCTCCATTAAGCATGCCTCATGAGGAAGGAGAAATCCATGAATAGGTTGACCCTAAGGAGAAAGAAAGAGTGTTCAGGAAAGCATTCCTTGACATGACTGAGATGGTTATAATCCTTTGTCAAGAAAGGAATGAGAGACTGGAAGAAGAAGGATCTAAACTTCACAAGGAAGGACAAGGATCTTCAGGAGATGAAGATGATGAAGATAATTCAAAGAAGGGCAATGGAGGAAATGGAAGCAATGGAGAGCCATCATCCTCACCCTCATCATCAACATCGTCTACTTCTTCTTCAGTACATCAACCACATAAGTCAAAGAACACTAGTAAAAGTCTTTTTTTTAAACTTGATGTTAAGTTAGAATTGTCAATGTTTAATGGTGAAGTAAATGCAGAAAATCTTGATAATTGGATTAGGCAATTGGAGGTCTATTTGAGAATCCAGAACCTTCAAGATGATGATACCAAAATTCAATTGGCTTCATTGAGAATGGAAGGTGCAACACTTGTTTGGTGGGAAGCCAAGACAAAGGAGGAAATCAAGAAACATGGTAAGATTATTCTATCATGGTCAGATTTCATTACTGCTATTAAACAATAGTTTTATCCATTAGCTCATATGCAGAAATCCATCATGGACTCGCAAAACTTTAGGCAATTAAAGGGAAAAAATGTGCACGAATACACCCAAGAAATTAGGAGAAGAGCTCTCTTATTAGGGGTGGATTTGCAGAGCCAAGATACTTTGATAAAATACATAGTAGGCTTACATAGCTACCTAAAACATACTATTCTCATGTTTAACCCCACCAGTCTAGATGAAGTTTGTGTTCAGGCCACACATCTAGAATCTAGAGGGAAGAACATTTCTGAAGAGGGTATAAAGAAACCTTTCAAGGGTAAATCCAAGGAAAATACCTCAAAAGGTAAAAAAAAAAAAAAATGCACCTGTTAAGAAATAGGGAGAAAAAATGATTTGTAAACATTGTTCAAAAGAATGCCATGATGAAACTCATTGTTGGAAATTACATCGTGAAATGAGGCCAAAGAAACTAAATAACAAAGGGAAACAAAAAATTGCTGCTATAGCTCAACAAGATTTAGGATCTGATTCAGGTGGTGAATCTAAAATTACAGCCATGGGATTGAATAACATGAAGGGAAAATAAATTGAAACTAAACCTAGTACCAGTACATCAAAATGTCGCATAAACACTCCAAATGAAGAAGAAAGAATAGAATTGTTTAATGTGAGGGTCATATCCAAACATACGAAGATTGACACATTGTTTGACAATGGGTCACAAGAAAACTTAATCTCTGAATATTTGGTAAAGAAACTTAACGATGAGACCATACAACATCCAAAACCATATCCATTAGGTTGGATTTGTAAGGATGAAAATCTATGGGTTTCAAAGAAATGTATATTGTGGTTTGCAATCACTGCATTTTTTGTTGACACAGTTGAATTAGATGTGGTTATGCTTGAAATAACTAGTATTTTATTAGGGAGTCCTTACTTGTATGACAGGAAAGCGATCTTCTATCTCCATGAGAACAAGTATCATTTATTCAAATATGGCAACGAGTTCATTTTTTATCACATCGCAAGAAGACAAACATTGCTATGGTAAATACTGGATAGGTAAAGAGGCTGGTAAATTCCAGTAGGAATTTTGTTCTTCTTATGATTAAACCTAAAGTTGATATTGATCATGAATCATTTGAGGGATGTGATCCTAGGTTGAAATCAGATTTATATGATGTGTTTAATGGACATCATGAGATGTTTCAGGAACCAACAATATTTCCTCCAAAAAGAGAAATTCAACATGAGATTCAGTTGTAGTGAGATTTTCCTCTTCCAAACATCACTATGTATCGCATGTCGATAATGGAGAATTCTGAAATAAAGAGGAAAATCAAAGAGATTTTGGATAAAAGAATAATAAGGCCAAGCACCTCACCATGTGGTTCATCCATAGTCTTGATACCAAAGAAAGATGGGACTTGGCTCATGTGTGTAGATTTTTGAGCTTTAAACAAGATTACGGTAAAAAATCATTACCCACTCCCAAAAATAGATGATTTTCTTGATCAGCTAAAAGAACCAAATTTTTTCACTAAGTTATATTTACAAAGTGGATATCATCAACTAAGAATTGAAGAAAGTGATATATGGAAAACTGCATTCAAAACCAAACAAGGACTCTTTGAGTGGCTAGTTATGCCTTTTGGTTTGTGTAATGCACCGAAAACTTTCATGCGTGTTATGGATAGTTTTTTGCATCCATTCCTTGATGACTTTGTTATTTTCTACTTAGATAAAATTTTAATTTTTAGAAAAACAAGAGAATATCATATCTTTCATGTGAATAGAGTGCTTGATATTTTGAAGAAAGAGAAATTGTTTCTTAAGATGTCAAAGTGTGAGTTTAGAAAGACTTCTTTGGTCTACTTGGGACATATTGTAGAGGAGGAGAATTGAGGATTGATCCTTCGTGGAAGCCATTGTGAATTGGCCCACACCCAAAATGGTAACCGAGGTAAGAAGTTTCTTAGGTGCAGCTCAGTATTGGAGAAAGTTTATTGCTAACTTTTCTTCCATCGCAGCTCCTATGCATGCAGTGACAAGTGTGAAGAAAGGCTTCCAATGGGGATGCAAACAACAACAAGCTTTCTAAGCTTTAAAAGACAAGATCATTTCAGCTCCAGTCCTTGTATTACCAAATTTGAGACAGACATTTGAGATTCAAACCGATTCTAGTGATTATGCCATGGGCGCAGTACTTTTGCAGCATGGTAAGCCTATCGCTTTTCATTATGAAACTTTTAATGGTTTTGTGACTAATTATCCTACATATGACAAATAAATATATGCGTTGGTACAAAGTGTTAAGAAGTGGAAACACTACTTGATTGGGAAAGAGACTATTGTACATACTGATCACCAACCATTACAGTACTTACAGTCACAAACAAAATTGCAGCAATCAAAACATTCCAGGTGGATGGGATTTCTTCAACAGTTTCACTTGGTTATAAGGTACAAGAAAGGTATTTTCAATAAAATTACAGATATTCTTTCAATACCAATCATTAGTGCATCTACTTTACTCAAAAATGATTATGTTGTACATGAGAGTTACATAGAACAATATGCACATGACATTGATTTTCAAGATGTGTATGCTAGTTTGAGTGAAGGGAATCAAGCTAAAGAAAAAGATTATCACATGCATAACAATTTTTTGTTTCATTTGGGAAAGTTGTGTATTCCACAAGGAGAGAGGATAAGTTTCATGAGAGAATCTCATTCATCTCTTATTTTCAGACACTTTGGGGTAAGAAAAACATTGGTGCATCTACAGAGGTATTGTCATTTGCCTCGCATGGTAGATAGCATGTCATGTTTTATAAGAGGTTGTTCTATGTGTGCAACAAGTAAGCCTAGTAATAGGAAGCTTGGGTTGTACACGCCACTATCGATACCATCAAGGCCATGGGAGAGTGCCTCCATGGACTTTGTTGGAGGTCTACCTATGTCAAGAAAGCAGCATGATTATCTTTATGTAGTTGTGGATAGATTCAGTAAAATGTGTATACTTATTCCATGTAAGAAAACAATTACTTCTGAAAAAACTGTTGAACTTTATTTTCAACATGTTTGGATTCATTTTGGATTTCCAACTTCTATTGTTAGAGAGAGGGATTTGGGGTTCATTGGAAATTTTTTGTCAAATCTATGGAGAATGATGGACACAAAGTTGAAAAAGAGTGTTAGGTCCCTATATCACTAGTATAGTCCCTTATTATTGTTAGTGTAAACCCCTTATTGTTATTATTGTACCCTTGTAACCGCCATTTTGTTATTATTGTGCCCTTAAATTATTATTTTTAGGTCGGCTAGGATTACATTGTGGCCCACTAGGATTACATTATGGCCCCATGGACTCCTATATATAGAAAGGAGGTTTTGTAAATTGTATCATCCATGAATTTTTCATTCATGTAATGTATTGGAGGTTGCCCCCTTGAAGTGGCTTATTTCTAAGGCGTTGATATCTCTTTTATTCTCTTTTTGGAGCTGGTTTCCCAACAAAGAGTACCTCTTTTCACCCAAAAATAGATGGACAAACCAAGGTGGTGAATAGAACCGTTGTGTATCTATTGAGAGGATATTGCAGCAAACATCCTAAGTTGTGGGATGAGCAACTGCATTACATTCAACATGCTTACAACCGGGGAAAGCACTCTTCAACACAAACATCACCTTTTGAAGTATGCTTTGGGTATTTTCCAAAATCTCCATTATACTTCATCTTTGGGAAGGATGTTGCAATAGATGGCCATAGTGACATTAATAAGGCTCGAAATTTCATTGAGAAAATTCCGATTATACATCAACAAGTTCAAGAACAGCTTGAGAAAAGTCAAAGCAAATACAAAGAGAGGCATGGAAAACACCAGGTTGATCACAGGTTTCAAGAGGGAGATGAGGTATGGTTGCACATTAGCAAAGAAAGGATGCAAGGGGAAGGTAAAAAGCTCAAACCCATTCTCTATGGTCCTTTCAAGATCATAAAACAAGTTGGTAATAAAGAATTCCAACTTGACTTTCATTCTTATATGCAAATGTATTCAGTTGTTAATGTTGAAAACTTACACTTGTATGAGCCACCTTTGATCGATGATCAAGGAAGTGATGTTCAACTACCTTCTATTGAATATTTCTCGCCAGAATTTCTGGATGAGCTCAAAGAAGATACAATTCTTGACAGGAGGACAAGAGCATCAAAGAGGGGAAGGGTTGACTACCTTCGAGTTGGGCTCAAAGGAAATAAACCAAGCAAGGAAAAATGGATGGAGTTGGAAAGGTGAGGGATTTGTACCCTCATCTACTGATCAGGTAATCAATTCTTTTGGGGTCCAAAGCTTCCCAATGGGGAGGAATGATTAGGAGTTCATAACTTTTGCTCAAAATTCAAAGTTAGAGGATTGGGTTGAAACTAGGATGGTTTCATAGATCTCGTCTTCTTGATTCTGGCATCATGAACGGTTCGAAAACTGATGTCATATGAGGGAGATATCACGTTCTAATCAAAATGCCAAACAGGTAAATTTTCGACAGTTTTACCAGGTTTGACTGGGATTCACAGTTAGCAAAAGGGTGGATGTACCATCAATAAATGGAATATTTTGAGGAATATTCCTTCCTCAGAACCAACCGTAAGTTGAGAAGTTTCGATATTCTATTGGTTGTATGTTTTTAGCGTCCAATCAAGAGCTTCCACATGGCCAACCTTGAGGCCACCACGTGGCCTTGGAACCATATACTAAAATTTTGTTGGAGGCCAGAGGAATCGACCCTCGGACATCCCGCTTGGCGCGCGCATGTCTTATCGTCTACACTCTGCATTAGTTATTAACCTTGTGGTCTGTGATTTATATTTATGTTTCATTGAAAATGGACGTGGGGTTTGGGAACCACCGGCGATCCCAACCCACCAGCAGGTCCCCGGTGGTATCACATGGCAAGAGTTTTAACTCCAACAAACCATGTTTAAATGTTATATCTGACGGTTAAAACAACCCAACAGCAGTTCCATGTTGAATGGTCACATGATAACCATTATTGCTACTCCTCCACATGGATAAACCTAACCCACCAACAACCGCAGTTATTACCCCACGTTCCGCCAACAGTTACGGTTAGAAACCCGCGGGTTTGGGATTGGCATGTGGCCACCCCAACCATCAAGTTAAATGCTATGGTCATCTCAGCGGTAATTTAGGAGCGTGCCTAAAAATGGCGGAATTTACTATTTTAACACTAGTTAAGTGGAGTTCTCCACTTTTTGTGGAGCTTTTCTAGGTGAAACTGGGAAAAAGAGTAGGAGACTCAATTTTCGCCCATTTTGAGTGAATGAAGAGACATTTTTGACTAATTGGAGCATTCTAGAGCCATTATTGCAGAGAAAAAAGTCATTAGAGCACTATAACTACATGTAATAGAAAAATTTTGAGCATAATGAAAAATGGACATGCCATTGGGAGCTGGACCAGCAGATGTAGCCCAAGACGAGTGAACTACTTCATCATGTCTACTGTGTAAATTTCGTTTGGTGACTTATTTCTCTATTTTACATTGTTTTCCAGTGTTATTTAAGCTTTTTCTATGCTTCTAATTCACGAAAAATAATCTACAATTCATGGAAAAATACCTCAATCCTTATGCAAACTAATGAACTAATTATGCACATGTTTTAAAACTGAAAAGACACTTAGCATAGCAAAACTAATATAGTCATTTCAGATCACCTACCAAATGGCTATATGGCCGAAGTATCAAACCTGTGCAGAATGGATGACAGATGCGCAGAAAGGCGTGACACGCACATGGTAGCTACGCGAGGAGGTTGACTGGGTCGTAGAGGTGTCAAAAACTAGACATTAGAACAATAAATCTGGAAAATACAGCTTTATTACCATTTATGGGAGCATCTAGGTTTCATTTAATGAAGGGATTTTTCCATGTTTGGGACCATTTTTCCATTTATGGAGACACATTAACACAGAAGGAGTCAGTGAAGATGCGCCACAAGTATAAATATGACATATGGGGTCGCACTAGTTCCCTTTGATTCAAAGTGAATTCTTTACTTTGAGCTCTATGATTGCCACTACATACTCTGTATATATGTCTAGTTTGGATCTGAGGTTCAAGGGCACATTGTGCTGAGAAGGGTTGCGATACGTAATTCCTAGAAGTATGATGGCGACAAGACCAGGAGATGACCCTGTTGCGCCTGAAGTCCCTATTATGGAAAAGCCTACACCCTCGAAGTCCAAGAAGGGGCAGTCTTCTAGTATGCGAAAATATCCAAGGGAGAAGACCCCAAAGTCACGCTCTACTGCAACTGAGCAGCTGAAAATGCCTATGGAAGAGGTCCCTGAAACAATTGTGGAAGGAGAGGAGAATGTGGTCGAAGTGGCCCCATTCTCGCAGCTGTCGAGCTATGTTGTTCTGCACAAAACCTCAATCAAAATTCCTAAGGATCTGGATAAAATGTGTGCAAGTATATAGATTTCATTAATCCTTGAAAACGTCCCAATGGATGGGGACATGTTTTCTAAAGTGCCGCAACTAAAATTATAGAACTGGGACATGCAGATGTCGAAATTTTTCCAGACCTTGCACCTGAGTTGTATCTAGATCAAGTCACATATGAAGGAGGAATTGTGCGCCTTGAGCAAAAGAGATGGGTGCTAGGTCTACACAAGGTAGGCATGCTAAACTTATTGTAGATCCTTCATTTTGGGCACAGCCCCATAAATGACATATGTGTCTAGCAGTTGCTTGCGCTAGTGCACGATGATGCGTTATGTTTGGGAGAGCGCATCCCAATTGATGTTGCATTGATCCATAGGATCACGGGTCTACCTGCTAAAGGAGCCAACCCCATTTCTAAATTTGGAGGGAAGGCATAGGAGAAAACCATCGTAGACTAGATAAAAAAGAAGTATCAAGTCTCACAGAAGAGCCGAGGTTTTGTGGTCAACGATATAAATGACCCAGTTGTTCAGTTTCACATGCTCATCTTGGCCTACAAGATGATTTGCAAGTGTTGACCAAAGGAGGTGCTTGTGCATGCGATTTCTCTCATTGGACAGTGTGAGAAGGGCATTATTTACAACTGGTCTAGATATATGTGCAAGGAATTCCTAGAAATTTTGTGCGAAGAACAGGAGGAAGGCAAGTCATTTCATTACGCTTAGCTATTGTTGTTGATTGCACTGGTTGGGTGGAAGACACCCAAGAAAACCCAGTTTCTAGAGATTGAGCCTTAGATGTGTCAGACTACACACTATGCCACCTTATGGAACTCTTCAGACCCGGTGTGTGCCAAGGAGAATAATTTTTTTGGGGTTCTTTATGATGCTACTCTTTATCATGTTGTGCACTCAAATCTGCGACTTTCGCCTATGTTATATGATCAGTATAAGATGTTACCTTACTTCAAAGCTACATTCCACAGCATGCATATCTTCACGAAAGGCATCATAGAATTATTTTTGCACAAGTTACCATACTTATTGATGGAAGATGATTTGCTCAAAGTGACGGCAGAATGGCCAACGGCATGGTTGACACCTATCACACCGACGAAGCCGCACACTGGCACCTAACCAGTGAAAACAACAAAGAAGGGGACAGGGAAAGAAGAAATTCCAACTACCACTAGAGAGACCATTGATCTTGAAAAATAAATAAAGCTAGAGAATAATGGGTTTGTGCCAAAGGACACAGGTGAAGCAGAGACATATAGGGAAACCAAGCGCGTCTCTCAGGCCGTTGGTGGATTGAGAAAAAATAGAAAGGGATCAAAATATGTCGAACAGGAGGTCTTGATGTTGATAGAATATGATCTACATGAAATTTCTAACATAGTCACGTCTATGACCAAGGATCGTTGGACCGACATGGAGGTGTAGTACAAGACTGTGTTGGAGATTTTTCAGGTCAGAATACAGGAACTGAAGATGCAGGTGAGCTAGATATAACAAGCGAGCGTAGCTCAGGTGAGACAGACCAGTGCGCAAGTTACAAGCACGTAACCATTAGATGTTGCATTAATAGCTACTCTGGATGCCCGCCTTGTCCAAATCCCCGCGCCAGCCATTCAGGTGGACACCAGCCGGCGTTCCCAATTCCACGGTACAGGTGATATCAATATTAATCTTTCTGTGTTACCTATAGGGAAGCTGCACCTGATACATTCAATGATCATTTATGAACTTAAATTCAGAGAAGTTGTTGCTCACACCACTACAAGGGAATCTCAGAAGCAGGCAGAAGAAGAACATCAAAAACAGCAAGCAGTCGAAGGAGCATGCCATGCAGCCGAAGCTCAGTGCGTTGTGCTAGTGGCCAAGATCCACCAAGTATGTCATAATATTCCAGCAGTCCTGGCCACAACTGTGCTAGAGGAAAAAATGGAAGGATTGGTTGTCGCGTTGAAAGCCTTGTGTGCTAAGGTGCATGTCATACGAATAGAGTATGAACAAAAAATCACAAATAAACCAAGTTGCAGCCCATGACTCCCCCAGAAGTATGTGCCCAAAGAGAAATTGAAGTGAAGCGAGCCAGAGACAATATCGATGATGCAGTCACCCAGTGTGACAGTCTGTTAGATAAGGCTATGGGCATATTGACGTTTGTACAGAATGATCCATTAGTTCAACAGCTGTGCAATGAGTTGCATCAGAAGGAACAACAATTTGAAGAGATCAGGACAGTGGCGTCGACCTTGTTTCTTACATAGTGCCTAGCTCATATGCAGGAGTGTCGGATGATCCAAATAGAGATTGAAGACCTGCACTGAAAATAAAAACTGTTGGAAGTACATATGCAACTGTGGGCTAAGGAGGCTCTTCAACTTTCACAGACATTCGACAACACTTTGAAGACAATCCAACAGACACAGTGCAACATACAGATGGCCACTGAAGGGCCCACCATAGAAACGTTGGTTCAGTAAGTGCAGGGAGTTGCAGTGCAAATTTTGGAAATGGTGCTCTCTCTGAAATCTTCTGTCAGCATGCTCCAAGCCAAGCTAAAGGATCTGATGCCTCAGTGACTTGGGAAGAGTCACATGTTTTTTTTTGGGGGCTATTGGAGCGAGGTCCCCTGGGGCACACTTTTTGATGTCATTTTGAATAATTTTGTATATGTGCGTTGCGCGAATGAGTCAAGGGGCTTTGAGGTGGGTCAAAGTCCCTCATTTTGATGTAAATGGGTTTAAGGGTAAACTTTAGGCCTGAAACCATGGTTTGAGAACATAGTATATGTGCACTAAAATAATATAAATAGATCAATTGAGTCTAAGGAAGGTATTTCCGTTAAGTTAAATTTGATATATGATTATGATCTGAATGCGTATGTAATACATTGTAAAGATTTTTTGTCTAGGTTGGGTAGAAAGGCTCCTGCTGGCTGTGTGCACGGAGACCTAGTCCTGGTTGTACGCGAACTCCGCTCACTGTGTGCGCGGAAGGGTTATGTGTAAGGGAAGACTGATATGTAGTGAAAGGATTTGAATTAATACAAGGACAAATTTTGGTGAACTTATTGTGTTATTGATTTGGGTTATTTGTCTATTGTTTCTATTTAGATCGCATTGTTTTTGTGTTGTTTATTTATTATTGTGTGAGGATACCTACTATGGTTGTTTATGAATATTTATAGTTGGTAAATATGCTTAAGTAATAATGCACTGTTTAGATCTGATCTGGTTCTTTTATGCTTTATCTGCGCTAAATCATTATGTGACTCTGCCTTTTTCTGTTAAGTATTGCACGCATTTTTTTATCATTGATATAAGTCTGCATTTGATCTGCTCAGGGCCACTTCATTATTTGCTCCCTCAGGGTGCAGAAACCTGGTTCTATCACCCTCCCATACTACTTCGGGTGAGACTTTGATCTTCGCAAGCAGGTCATTGAAGAAAGGACCAATAGTTGGACGGTTTGTTGGTTTCTCCATAAAATCTGAACCTGGGTTAGGACCCCTCAAGCCAACAGGCTCCTAGCCATCTTGTCATTAATTTTCCTATGAAATCCTTGAACCTTGAGTCATACAACAACACCCAGTATCCTTCTTGAAATATCTTCTCCTTAATGTGCTTGTAATGTAAGACCTTCCTTTGTATTTGAATCACTTATGTGTGAAGGAGTGCTTGCATCCTGAACTCATCCAACCCATTTAATTGCAGCAACCTTTCTTGTTGGGCCTTTGTTATATCCAGGTCTAGCTCAGCTACTATCCTTAAGGTGTAGGTGATGGAGGTCAATTTATCACAAACTATGCACCAAAAATTGTTTAAATTTCTTGAGCAAGTTACCATCATATATATCCATCTCCCCTAAAACAAATCGGTAAATGGATGCATTATCTTTTATATATAATAAAAACAATTTTCTGCTAAAAACCAGGACTTCCTGTAGAAAAAATACTGTTTCCTATAGCATTTTAATACAAAGAGGAAAATGAATGAGAAAATATTGGAAATGATGGTTGGATGTTGGAAATGGATGTTCGTGACTTTAGTCCTTTTGGAGCATATGAGAAAAGGAGGAGGAAGTCCAAGTTTCACTTCCTTTGACTAGGGTTTTGACCAACTTTTTCTTTTGGTGCCAACTTGTTTTTTTTTTGTTTTCAAATGTTAGAGAGCACCTGCATTCATTAGATAGAGATACATGGAGCAAAAAAAAAAATCTTTTCATTTTTTCACTTTTTGGTTTTTTCTTTAGGCCTACTTGTTGCCTCAATGAGGTTTTCAACTAGTAGGTCTACCTAGGCGCCTCAAAGGAGTTTTTCACCTAGGATATTTTATTTTTCTCTTATTTTCTCTATTTTCCAACCCATTGACTGCCTCATTGAGGTTTTCAATGAGTGAGCCAATCTCAGGCGCCTCAAAGGAGGTTTTCACCTGAGATTTTATTCTTTTCTTTTTTCTCTCTTTTCCATTTTTTTTATTTTCTCTATCCTACTCTACTTGAAAAAAACAAAATCTATTTCAAGTATATGAATACTTCCAATGGAGCCATGAACACATCAAGATGACAGATAAACTCATGTGTAGGCTCAAAATGTATGCTTTGACATGTACCTGAATATGAGATACCAAATGCTTTGTCTGAGATGAGATCAAGAATTGTTGAAGAAGAGTGTGTTGTTGCAATTTAATGATTGTCTGGAACCATATTTCAATATACTTGTGATACCCCTAGTCCACTTGCTGAGTTGGATCATCTTGGACATCCTATTCTACGATGAAATTCAAATCTTCCTCTTTTTGTTGATTGTTCTCTTGAACACATGGAGGATTTGATGGTAAACATGTGGGAATCATCTTAGTCTCTGATTTTGATGTCTTCTCTCCATAAAGTGCAGCCCATCAATCTTTGATCTCCTCATTTGAATCTTCTTCTTCGGGATGTTGTCCTCCAATGACATCAAGAGAATATATTTTTTTCAATACTCTTCATGAGCTAATGTGGATACCATTTAGATCAAGAGGAGATGTTTGGAAGTGTTGCACCTCAACATTGTAAGTGGGTTGAGTTAATTCTTTGTATGGGTTTGGAAATGGTGGTACAGGTAGTTGAGTGAGAGTGGATCTATGAGATGGATGTGGTTGAGATTGTGGTTGTGGTGGAGGTGGATGGTAGGGATATCATGGAGTTGGGTATGGAGGATATTTAGGAAAATATTGAGTATATTGTGGATTTTTCCCATAATATCCTTGCCAACCTTGTTGCCAAGATTGGTTCTGGGGTTGAGATGGCCAAGGTTGCCAAGGAGGGAGTGTGTTCCAATTATTTTGAGATGGATGTGAATAATCTTGAAATTGTGAAGTAGGTCCTTGCATCATATCAAGTTGACTAGGCTGCCATGGTCTTCTTGGAGCTACATAGCATAGCTTCTTTGGTGATTGACTTGCTCCATTTTCCTCTTGGTACACTTCCTTAAACCTTGGTAATGATGGACAATATTTAGTAGCATATGATTCTGTATGGATAACACAAATATCAACATCTTCTTTTTTCTCATTTTGCAATATCAACATTCCTACTTGTTCACTTAGATGCTAAGAATATTTTTTTTAAAGTTATCAAGAAAATTTCCAAGTTCAAATTGAATTACCAATGTTGATGTTGATTTACTTACTCTTTCCCTTCCTCTTGATATGTTCTTGCATGTTTCACGAATTTCTTCAAATGATAATTGGTATACATCTCCTCTACTCCTGAGATCAAGGAGATCGATCCACTCATCCCTAATTGTTCTAAGTAAGAGGGTTTTTAGTGTGTCAAATCCTAAATAATGTAATTTTTCCCTCTTAACATTAAACATGAACCTATCTATTATATCCTCAAGGCTCTCATCTTGTTTTTTATTAATTCTAAATATTTTTTCCTTAGGATCATGGTCTTTATATTTTTCTAAAAATATATTTTTCATATCATTCCATGACCTTATTGAATTAGTACCTAAACTCATGAACCATTTAAGAGCTCTATCCTTCAACGTTGCAGTAAACAATCTCAATTTTTGAGTGTGTGATAAGTATCCATAAGATCTACAAGGTATTTCAAATTCAAAGAGAAAGGTTTTTGGATCCTCTGACCTCATACCATGGAAGTTGGGAAGGAAATATGGAGGGATTATCTTCATATGCACACTAACATCAATATCTTAAATGGTAAATCCAAGAGGATATTCTTCACTGTCATCATCTACATCCATTTCTTCTAACTTTTCTACCACCTCTTCTTCTTCTACCTGCAAAATTGGATGGTGATGGGGTTCTTAATGCACCACGTGAACAAATGGGGCAGGCTGGCGTTTGATAAGTATTTTTAAATATATTTTTCAAATAATAATGCTAATGCAATGCAATTTTTTGTTTTGAAATGAAATAGGCCTAATGCAATTTTTTTGTTTTTTGCAGAAAGAAAAGAAATGAATCAACTGGGGAAGAAAACAATGCATAATTTGACACCTCCCTAGAAATGGTGCCAAAAAGTGATGAGCCTCAGTATTGCAACAAGAATGCTACAAATCCCAAGGCTACCAACATTAATTATCAACTCGGGGTTCGTACAAACTTAAGAGGTATCAGAATTATATGTGTAGCATAAAATGTGTCCTTATTTTATTAGTCTGATCTAATGGAGTGAATGTCAGGAAATCAAAGCCTAAACTAATACATAAATGGAAGTGTTACTTTGAAAATAAATTAATCATAGGAAAGAACAACAATTTGTAATTGAAATCCTAAGAGCATGAATTCAAATAAAAATGCCTAATCTAATTTGTGAAAATGAATGTCCTAAGTGGTGTTTATTCTCCCCCAGTCATGTATTTGGATCCTATGGGTCATGATTCAAGCCTAAGAGACAAAAACCAACCTTTGGGAGAAAATCTGGTCGAGTTTACACATGCTACAAGAGTGCTACATGATGTTCTTTTTTTGCTACAAGAAGTTATGTTTTGGAAATAACTCACTGAATGACTAATTAAATCAAATGAAAATGGGATGGGATAAATTTTGATATTAATTTTGATTTCTTAGGTCTCCATTCCAAGCGGAATCACTCCAAAATACCCCTATTTACACGTGCTAAAAAATAACATAAAATTACTACTCTAAAATCTGGAAATTCAAGAACTAGTGAGCTAGTTAATCTATCAAATGCCTAACCTAATCAAATGAAAATTCAATGGGGTGAATTTTGTTTTTAACTTTAACATCATTATGACCTAACACAATTGGAATCAAGTCAATCTCATTAACCCATTCTCAAAAATAGAAAAAATTTACTACTATTTTGCTAAAAGGCATTTCCAGAAATCTTATATTCGTGAACTAGTAACCAAATCCAAGTAGCTTAATGATTAATATGACCTCCCAAAGCTATTCCAAGGATGAATAATTCTTTTGAAACTGTAAAAAACCTGAAAAATAAATCACTTCAATCATTTAACTCAATCCTACAACAAGAAAAGAAACAATACTAAATACAAAAATATGCAAAATAGAAATAAGAAATGCATGTGAATAAGAAGTGAAAAGAACATAGAGAAATTGTGAAAGAGGGCTCTGAGGATCCTGGGATGGCCAATCCGAAGGATTAATCGGATTCCTATGGAATAAACCAAGTCTTAGAAGCAAAAAATGGCACCAATCTTCATTTTTGAATTAGTCCAAGTACATCCCTGCAAGAAAAGAAAGTGGAGCTTCCAGAAAAAAAGTTTTCTCCACAATAAGACTAAAAAATACATGTCCCTAGAGGTCAATTTTAATTGGTACTTGTAAAAAATGATGAGGAATAATTCTCCTTGAAAGGAGGAATCTTTCGCCTCCAAAATCCCTCAAATAGTGGATATAGTTCTCAACACTAGGAAATTTCATTAAATAACAGGGAACACATTCCTAGATTTCCTCAATCATTGGAGTTCCAAAATTACCCCATATTTCTCAATAATTTCATGATATTTTGTTAATTTATTCTCAAATATTGATCCTCTAGTAGTAGGGAGCAAGTCCCTAAATTATCTCCTTCTCCAAATCTTCATAATCTGCCCAATATTCTCACAATATTCTTCAAAAATAAATAATATTAGGCACAAATATGCAAATATCTCTAAACCTTCCTAAGAACATATTAAAGCTTAAAAAAAACATTATTGATTGTCTAAAGATAGATTTAATACATATATTATGTTCCTAATAAAGGTTATATTGCCCTTAATTTATGTCTAATTTAGAGGCCCATCAGACAGTTCCCCGGAAATAAGGTTTCTCCATTGGTACTCTTCCTACCATCAATATTGCTAGCCTGATCAGCATTAGTATAATCCTTTAAATTAAAATATTTACCTTGTTCATACCATAGGCCAAAGTCTATTGTTACCTAAATATATTTTAATATCCTCTTAACTGCATTAACATGACTTTCCATTTGATTTTCCTAAAATATGGCCACCATTCCCACTGCTTGCATGATATTTGGCCTAGAGGTAGATAGGTACAACAAACTTCCAACCATGGATATGTATGTTGTTTGATTTATGATGGGGGGATCATATCCTTTGATTAGTTTACATAAATTATTCATAGGTTTACACACATGTTTACAATCATCCATTCCAAACTTTTTCAAAGTTTCTTTTGGGTACTTGGATTGGGAGATGAAAATACATTGATTGTGTGATTTGTAACTGAAGAAAGAATGACCTCTCTCCTACAATCGACATTTCAAACTCATTTTACATTTCTTCAGAAAATTGATGTCCCGTTTTCTCCAAAATACTTCCAAAGATGATGCCATATACATATACAGCAATAATCAACAAACTGTCATTCTCATATTTAATATATAAATTGATGTTTTGTGTTCCTCTTTTGAACCCTTATTGTTGTAGATACTTATCCAACCTATCGTACCATGTTCTTGGAGATTTATTTATCCCATATAGATATTTTTGTAGTATTTTCACATGGTATTCATTGTCTAAGAACATAAAATCTTCTCGTTACACTTCCTATTCCAACTCACCATTGAGAAAAGTTGGCTTGACATCCATCTGATAAACTTTAAATTTATTGTGATTATAAAATGCCAAAAACACTCTAATGGATTTAATTATAACTACAGGGGAAAAGGTTCCATGAAATATATACCTTCTAATTGAGCATAGAATTTATAGACCAGTCTGGCCTTGTTCCTCACAATCGAATTATATTCACTCAATTTATTCTTGAAAACCCACTTTGTTCCAATGAAATTCTTATCCTTCAGCCTAGAAAAAATTTTCCATGTATCATTTTTCTCTATCTAACCTAGTTATTAATCCATTAATGTCTTAATCCAACACTTGTATTCACTTTCATAGATGAAATTATTGGGCTCTAATTGTGAGAGTAGTCCAAATTTTTCTTGTCTAGGACTACCTATAAATCTCCTTCTGGTATGCACACCAAAATTTTTACTTCCAATTAATTAGATCTGAAGATGTTGCTTCTCACATATCTAGATGGAGTTTTGTATTTCTAAGATGATTTTTGTAAACCCTCGTCTTCTTCTTCTTGTAAATCTTCATCTTCTTCTTCCTCCATCTCTTTAGATTCTTCATATTTGTGCACAAAACCACCATCCACATATCATTTCCCTTGAGTATTTTTTTCATGGTGTACAGATTCATCCACTTTGACATCTATCGATTCT
Organism: Pinus albicaulis; assembly: GCA_034641835.2. NCBI lineage: Eukaryota > Viridiplantae > Streptophyta > Pinopsida > Pinales > Pinaceae > Pinus > Pinus albicaulis. Next base: position 1,094,174,273 of record CM076582.1, read on the forward strand.
GGAATCATCTTAGTATTTTTTTTATAGAACTTGTAGCCTTTTATTCTCATCGTGTATCCATAGAAAATTCATTCATCTACATGAGAGTCAAACTTACCAAGATTTTTTTCATATCTCTTGATGTAACACTTTCTTTTGAACACTTTGAGGGGATTCATTGAGGCTTTCCTTCCTTTCCATAGCTCATAATGGGTCTTATCACTATTCAGTTCAATTTGGGTTCTATTTTCAAGTTAACAATATCTTGAGTGGCTTCGCCCCAAAATTTGTTTTCAGCTTTTCCTTCATCCATCATGGCCCTGGCTAAATCTTGAATGGTTTTATTATTTTTTCAATAACTCAATTATGTTTAGGGGTTCTTGCAACATAGTATTGCCTTCTAATGCCATGCTCCACACAGAATTCTTCAAATTAATTTGAAGTGAACTCACCTCCTCTATCTGACCGCTGGTATTATATCTTCAAATCTATTTCATTCTCAAAATGTGCTTTAAATATTTTAAATTTTCTGAAGGCTTGTTATTTATATTTTAATAGCATCATCCATGTGGCTCTAGTGAAATAATCAATGAAGAAAATAAAATACCTTCTCCTATTGGACTTCATGCTCTAGTTGGAGCAAAAAAAATTGTATGAACCATTTATAGAGTGTAGGTTTTAACCTTGTATAGAAATTATCTGCAAACGAATTCTTAAAGAGAGAAAATAAACAATAACGAGAGAATAAAACGTAAAATAGATATATACATCTTTTTTTCCACTGGATCCCAAATCGGGACTACCATATTAATTTTTCATTATATTCATTTTAGTGTTACAACACATATATATACATGTCAAAGCATTCATAAACCCCAATCCATTAACCCTAGATTAGAACATAACAATAGTTCCCTTGACCGGATATACAAAATACCAGGGGAAAAAAATCATCATGCCCCAAAGCCATGTGCAAACCCATGCACAAAACCATAGGCGGGTCCACCCACCGAAATAAGGAGAGAAAAAAATCCCGAGGTGTTGCCGTCCCCCACTACGCCTGGCGCAACGTACAAGGAGGGCTATCACCCCCTCTGGGAAACCCCCCATGTGTGCAACTAATCTTGGAAAGAATATAACACCTGCCCAACATTCTCCCACTTGTTTTTTTCTTTCCGTAAGGGGCCATAGGACATCTTAGTCATTATTTCAACCCTACAACACCCATTTTTTCTCCACACCAAGGGAATTTCTGAATGCTCATGGACTTTGTCAATGCATCTGCAACATTCTTCAAAGTGTCCACCTTTACCAAAAACACCTTTTTATCCTCAACCATATCTCTCACAAAGTGATATTGAACGTCAATTTTCTTTGTCTTTTAATGATAAGCAAGGTTCTTAGCCAACAAAATTTCATTTTGGCTATCACAGTCTATCCTTATAGCTCGTTGCACCAACCCCATACTTAACACAATCTCTGCAACCAAAATTTTTCTTTTTCTTGCATGAGTGGTTTCCATGTATTCTGCCCCTATATTTAAAAAATCTACTACATACTGTCTTTTACTCATCCAACTGACGACACCTCCAAATAGGCTAAACACATACCCACTTGTAGATCTTCTTTGGTCCATATCTCCAACCTAGTCTGTATAAAAAAAACCATGGATGTCAAAAAATCTATCCAATATTATTCTTCCCTAGTAGCACAAACCATAATCACTAGTGCCATGCAAATATTTGAAAACCCGCTTCACTGATGTCCAATACTCCTTCCCTGGTTTTGGCATAAACCTGCTCAATACCCCCACTACATGTGCAATGTCTGGACTAGTACAGACCATTGCATACATCAGGCTACCTACTACACTTGCATATGGAACACAGGGCATATCCTCCTCTTCTTCTTGTGTCTTAGGACATTGTTCGGCAGATAGCTTTACACCTACAGGAATAGGAACCTTCACCAGTTTACTATCCTGCATATTGAACCTCTGCAATATTTTCTCGACATAATTCCTCTAGTTTAACCAGAGCTTCCTCTTTCCTGATCTCTCTTAATTTCCATTCCCAAAATATTGTCTACAGCACTAAGTTCCTTCATGTCGAATTTGGAGAACAATTGGGTCTTCAAGTGTTGGATAATTTCTTTATCATTTCCAATTAGCAACATATCATCCACATACAAGACCAAATAAATAACACGGCCACCAATTAATTTAAAATACACACAGTGATCCTCTTTTCTTCTAGTGAATCCAAGTCCCCATATATAGGTATCAAATTTATGATGCCACATCCTTTGTGACTATTTTAATCCATAAAGAGACTTTTTTAACCTGTATACCAGTTCTTTCTTACCCTTCACCGTAAAGCCTTTAGGTTTCTTCATGTATATCTCCTCTTCCAGATCCCTGTGAAGAAATGTTTTCTTCACATCCATTTTTTCTACCTCAAAATCAAATGCAGCAACAACAGATAAAATTAATCTAATAGAAGTAACCTTGGAAATAGGAGAAAAAATATCACCAAAATCAATTCCCCACACCTCGGAATAACATTTTGCTACCAACTGAACTTTTTATTTCTCCACCTTTCCTTCTACATTCATCTTCTTCTTAAACACACATTTTCTCTCGATGGGCTTCCTTCCAGCCGGCAACTCCACCAGATCCCATGCCTCATTTTTGTGCAAGGATTTCATTTCATTAACCATTGCCTCCTTCCAGATTTTTCCATCCACTGAATCCACTGCCTCCCTGACAGTTCTAGGATCATCATCATTGATAGTTAAAGAAAATTTTGAACAGAAATCAGATGGACTATACCTTTCTGGTTTCCTTCTTTCTCGAACTGATCTTCTCACAACTAGATTTTGTGGCTCTTCCTCTTCTGAATCTTATTCTATTGTAGAGTCTAATTCATCCTCCTTTAGCTCAAACTTTATCTTCTCAGGTTCCTTTGGTAGGACTTCATGTTTAAAAACATCTTTCACCTCTCTAAATACCACATCTCAACTTTACACAACCTTCCTTGTTTCAGGGTTCCAAATCTTGTAAGCTTTTAAACCATCCTTATACCCAATAAAGATGCACCTTTCAGATTTGTTATCCAACTTGGTCATTTTCTCCTTTGGAACATGTACATATGCATCACATCCAAATACCCTCAGATGTGAAAGAGAGGGTTTCTTACCATTCCATACCTCATGTGGAGTCTTATCCTCCAACGCCGATGAAGGTGATCTGTTAACCAAGTAACATGTAGTCTCCACTGCCTCTGCCTGGAATTCATGTCGTAACCCGGTACCACTACGCATGCTTCTTGCCTTTTCCATCAATGTTTTTTGAGGTGTGTATGGAGTAGTCTTTTTCCGTGATATACCACACTTATTACAGAACTCTTCAAATTTCTTCTTATAGAACTCTCCACCATTATCTGTCCTCAACACCTTTATCTTCTTCTCTGCCTGGTTTTCCACCAGAGCCTTAAATTATTTGGTTTTAACCAACTTTTTCTTTTGGTGCCAAATTATTGTTTTTGTTGTTTGAAAAGGTTGGAGAGCACTTGCATTCATTATATATAGATACATGGAGCAATTACATTTTTTTATTTTTATTTTTTCACGTTTTTCTTTTTGCTTTAGGCCTACTAGCTGCCTCAATGAGGGTTTCAACTAGTAGGTCTGCCTAGGCGCCTCAAAGGAGGTTTTCACCTAGGATAATTCAATTTTCTCTTATTTTCTAATTTTTCCAACTCATTTACCACCTCATTGAGGTTTTCAATCAGTGATCCAATATCAAGCACCTCAAAGAAGTTTTTCACCCGAGATTTTATTCTTTTCTTTTTTCTCTCTTTTCCATTTTTTTTTTTAATTTTTTCTATCCTACTCTACTTGAAAAAACAAAATCTATTTCAAGTATAGGAATACTTCCAATGGAGCCATGTACATATCAAGATGACAGATAAACTCATGTGTAGGCTCAAATGTATGCTTTGACATGTACCTGAATATGAGATAACAAATTATTTGACTGAGATGATATTAAGAATTGTTGAGGAAGAGTGTGTTGTTGCAACTTAATGATTGTCTGGAACCATATTTCAATATAGTTGTAATACCCCTGGTCCACTTGCTGAGTTGGATCATCTTGGATGTCCTCTTCTACCATGAAATTCAAATCTTCCTATTTTTTTTTATTGGTCTCTCGAATACCTGGAGGATTTGATGGTAAACATGAGGGAATCCTCTCAGTCTCTGATTCTGATGTCTTCTCTCCATAAAGTGCAGCCCATGAATCTTTGATCTCCTCATTTAAATCTTCTTCTTTTGGATATTTTCCTTCAACGACATCACGATAATCTCTTTTTTGAACTACTCTTACTGAGCTAATATGGATACCATTTAGATCAAGAGGAGATGTTTGGAAGTGTTGTACCTCAACATTGTAAGTGGGTTGAGTTACTTCTTTGTATGGGTTTGGAAATGGTGGTACAGGTAGTTGAGTGAGAGTGGATCTATGGGATGGATGTGGTTGACATTATGGTTTTGGTGGAGGTGGATGGTATGGATAGCATGGAGTTGGGTATGGAGGATATTAAGGAAAATATTGAGGATATTGTGGATTTTCCCCATAAGGTCCTTGCTAACCTTGTTTCCAATATTGGTTTTGGGGTTGAGATGGCCAAGGTTGCCAAGGAGGGAGTATGTTCCAATTATTTTGAGATGGATGTGAATAATCTTGAAATTTTGAAGTAGGTCCTTGCATCATATCAAGCTGACTAAGCTGCCATGGTCTTCTTGGAGCTACATAGCATAGCTTCTTTGGTGATTGACTTGCTCCATTTTCCTCTTGGCACACTTCCTTAAACCTTGGTAATTATGGAAAATATTTAGTAGCATTTGATTTTTTATGGATAAAACAAATATCTACATCTTATTTTTGCTCATTTTGCATTATCAAAATTTCTACTTGTTCACTTAGATTTCTAAGAATATTTGTTTTAAAGTTATCAAGAAAATTTCCAAGTTCAAATTGAGTTACCAATGTTGACGTTGATTTACTTAATCTTTCCCTTCCTCATGATATGTGCTTGCATGTTTCACAAATTTCTTCAAATGATAATTAATATACATCTCCTCTACTCATGAGATCAAGGAGATTGATCCACTCATCCCTAATTGTTCTAAGTAAGAGGTTTTTTAGTGTGACAAATCTAGAATGTTGTAATTTTTCCCTCTTAACATTAAACATGAACCTATCTATTAGATCCTCAAGGCCCTCATCTTATATTTTATTCATTATAAATATTTTTTCCTTAGGATAGTGGTCTTTATATTTTTCTAAAAACATATTTTTCATATCATTCCATGACCTTATTTAAATAGTACCTAAACTCATGAACCATTTAAGAGCTTTATCCTTCAACGTTGTAGGAAACAATCTCAATTTTTGAGTGTGTGATAAGTAGCCATAAGATATACAAATTTTTTAAAATTCAAAGAGAAAGTTTTATGGATCCTATGACCTCATACCATGGAAGTTGGGAAGGAAATATGGAGGGATTATCTTCATATGCACACTAACATCGGTATCTTAAATGGGAAATCCAAAAGGATCTTCTTCATTGTCATCATCTCCACCCATTTTTTCTACCTTCTCTAACACCTCTTCTTCTTCTACCTGAAAAATTGGATGGTGATGTGATTCTTACTGTACCATGTGACCAAATGGGGGGGGGGGGGTTGGTGTTGGAGAAGTATTTTTAAATATATATTTTGAATAATAATGCCAATGCAATGCAATTTTCTTTTTTGAAATTAAATATGCCTAATGCAATTTTTTTGTTTTTTGCAAAAAGAAAATAAATTAATCAACTAGGGAATATAACAATGAAATATTTGACATCTCCCTATAAACGGTGTCAAAAAGTGATAAGCCTTAGTATTGCAACAAGAATGATGCAACTCCCAAGGCTACAAACTTTAATTATCAACTCGGGGTTTGTACAAACTTAAGAGGTATTAGAACTATATTTGTAGCATACAAGGTGTCCTTCTTTTGTTTATCTGATGTAATGGAGTGAATGTCATGAAATCAAAGCCTAAACTAATTGCATAATGGAAGTTTTTCTTTGAAAAAAAAATCAATCCTAGGAAAGAACAACAATTTGTAATTGAAATCCTAAGAGCATGAATTCAAATAAAATGGCCTAATATAATTTGTGAAAATGAATGTCCTAAGTGGTTTTTATTCTCCCTCAATCATGTATTTAGATCCTAGGGGTCATGATTCAAGCCTAAGAGACAAAAACCAACCTTTGGGATAAAATCTAGTCGAGTTTACACATGCTACAAGAGTGCTACATGATGTTTTGTTTTTTCTACAAGAAGTTCTATTTTGGAAATAATTCATTGAATGACTGTGTAAATCAAATTAAAATGGTATGGGATAAATTTTTCTATTAAGTTTTATGTCTTAGGTCTCCATTCCAAGTGGTATCACTCCAAAATACCCCTGTTCACAAGTGCTAAAAAATAATAGAAAATTACTACTATAAAATCTATAAATTCAAGAACTAGTGAGCTAGTTAATCTATCAAATGCCTAACCTAATCAAGTGAAAATGAAATGGGGTGAATTTTTTTATTAAATTTAACATGATTATTACTAATCCAAGTGGAATCAAGTCAATCGCATTAACTCATTCTAAAAAATAGCAGAAATTTAAATCTATTTCGCTACAAGGCATTTCCAGAAGTCTTATATTCGTGAACTAGTAACCCAATTCAAGTAGTTTAATGATTAAAATGACCTTACAAAGTTATTCCAAGGATTAATAATTTTTTTGAAACTGTAAACGACCTGCAAAAGAACTCACTTCAATCATTTAACTCAATCCTACAGCAAGAAAATAAAAAATACTAAATACAAAAATACGCAAAATAGAAATAAGAGATGCATATGAATAAGAAGTGAAAAGAACATAAGGAAATTGTGCAAGAGGGATTTGAGGCTCCTGGGATGGCCAATCCCAAGGAGGAATCAAATTCCTATGGAATAAACCAAACCTTAAAAGCTAAAAATGGCACCAATCTTCATTATTGAATCAGTCCAAGTACATCCCTGTAAGAAAAGAAAGTGGAGCTTCCAAAAAACAATTTTTCTCCACAATAAGACTAAACAATACATGCCCCTAGAGGTCGATTTTAATTGGTACTTATACAAAATCATGAGGAATAATTATCCCTGAAAGGAGGAAGCTTTCCCCTCCAAAATCCCTAAAATAGTGGATATGGTTCTCAACACTAGGAAATTGCATTAAATGACGGGGAACACATTCCTAGATTTTCTCAATCATTGGAGTTCCAAAATTACTCTATATTTTCTCAATAATTTCATGATATTTTGTTAATTTATTCTCAAATATTTATCCTCTAGTAGTAGGTAGTAATTCCCTAAATTATCTCCTTCCCCAAATCTTCATAATCTTCCCGATATTCTCACAATATTCTTCAAAAATAAATAATATTAGGCACAAATATGCAATTATCTCTAAACCTTCTTAATAACATATTAAAGCTTAAAAGAAACATTATTAATTGTATAAGGAGAGATCTAGTATATATATTATGTTCCTAATAAAGTTTATATGGGCCTTAATTTATTTCTAATTTAGAGGCCCATCAGACAGTTCCCTGGAAAGAAGGTTTCTCCACTGGTACTCTTCCTACCATCAATATTGCTAGCCTGATCAACATCAGTATAATCCTTTAAAGTAAAATATTTACCGTGTTCAAACCATAGGCCATAATCTATTGTGCCCTAAATATATTTTAATATCCTCTTAATTTCATTAACATGGCTTTTCTTTGGATTTTCCTAAAATCTAGCGACCATTCCCACTGCTTGCATGATATTTGGCCTAGAGATAGATAGGTACAACAAAATTCCAACCATGGATATGTATGTTGTTTGATTTATGATGGGGGACTCATATCCTTAGATTAGTTTAAATAAACTAATCATAGGTGTACACACATATTTACAAGTATCCATTCCAAACATTTTCAAAGTTTATTTTGGGTACTTGGATTGGGAGATGAAAATACATTGATTGTGTGATTTGAAACTGAAGAAAGAATGGAATTTCTCCTAAAATTGAAATTTCAAACTTATTTTTCATTGATTGAGAAAATTTATGTCCCATTTGCTCCAAAACACTTCCAAAGATGATGTCATATACATATACAACAATAATCAACAAATTGTCATCTCATATTTAATATATAAATTGATGTTTTTTGTTCCTCTTTTGAACCCTTATTGTTGTGGATACTTATCTAACCTTGCATACCATGTTCTTGGAGCTTGATTTATCCCATACAGATACTTTCGTAGTCTTTCCACATGGTATTCATTGTCTAAGAACATAAAATATTTTTGTTACACTTCCTATTCCAACTCACCATAGAGAAAGGTTGACTTGACATCCATCTAATAAACTTTAAAGTTATTGTGACTAGAAAATTCTAAAAACATTCTAATGGATTTAATTATAACTATAGGAGAAAAGGTTCCATGAAATATATACCTTCTAATTGAGCATAGAATTTCCAGACCAGTCTGGCCTTGTTCCTCACAACCAAACCATAGTCATTCAATTTATTCTTGAAAACCCACTTTGTTCCAATGACATTCTTATCCTTCAGCCTAGGAAAAAATTCCCATGTATCATTTTTCTCTATCTAATATAGTTATTAATCCATTTTCTTAATCCAACACTTGTATTCACTTTCATAGATTAAATTCTTGGGCTCTAACTGTGAGAGTAGTCCAAAGTTTGCTTGTCTAGGACTACCTATAAATATCCTTCTGGTATGCACACTAATATTTTTACTTCCAATTAATTGGATCTCAAGATGTTGCTTCTCACATATCTAGAAGGAGTTTTGTATTTCTGAGATGATTTTTGTAAACCCTCGTCTTATTCTTCTTGTAAATATTCATCTTCTTCTTCCTCCATCTCTTCAGGTTCGTCATATTTGTACACAAAACCACCATCCACATATCATTTCCCTTGAGTATTTTTTTCATGGTGTACATAATCATCCACTTTGATATCTATGAATTATGGAATTCTCTTAGTCTTTTTTATAGCACTTGTAGCCTTTTCTTTTCATCGTGTATCCAAGGAAAATTCATTCATCTACACGAGAGTCAAACTTACCAAGATTTTTTTTCATATCTCTTGATGTAACACTTTCTTTTGAACACTTTGAGGTGATTCATTAAGGCTCACCTTCCTTTTCGCAGTTCATACGGGGTCTTATCACTATTCAGTTCTAGTTGGGTTCTATTTTCCATGTTAACAATATCTTGAGTGGCTTCACCCTAGAATTTTTTTTCCACTTTTCCTTCATCCATCATGGCCCTGGCCATATCCTGAATGGTTTTATTATTTTTTTCAACAACGCAATTTTTTTTAGGGGTTATTGCAACAGAGTATTACCGTCTAATTCCATGCTCCTCATGGAATTCTTCAAATTCCTTTGAAGTGAACTCACCTCCTCTATCTGACCATTGGTGTTTGATCTTCGAATCTATGTCATTCTCAAAATGTGCTTTAAATATTTTAAATTTTATGAAGGCTTCTTATTTCTCTTTTAATAGCATGATCCATGTGGCTCTAGTGAAATAATCAATGAAGAAAATAAAATACCTTTCACCTATTGGAATTCATGCTCTAGTTGGACCACAAATGTTTGTATGAACCATTTATAGAGTGTAGGTTTTAACCCTGTATAGAAATTATCTACAAACAAATTCTTAAAGATAGAAAATAAACAATAGCGAGAGCATAAAATATAAAACATATATACACAGAGATCTTCCCCTAGATCCCAAATTGGGACTACCAACTTAATTTTTCATTATATTCCATTTAGTGTTACAACACACACACACACACACAAACATATATATATATATATATATATATATATATATATATATATATATATATATATATATATATATATATATATATATATATATATATATATATACATGACGAATCATTCGTAAAACCTAATCCATTAACCCTAGATTAGACCATAACCGTAGTTCCCTTGACCAGATCTACAAAAAACCATCATGCCCCAAAACCATGTGCAAACCCATGCAGAAAACCATAGGCGGGTCTGCCCACCAAAAATTTTATAGGTAAATTTTGGCATCATTCCAAATGACCTGATTAAACTGGACACCATTCCCAAAACCAATGAAATAGGTTCTATCATCTCCTATCATTGTAGTTACTACATGCCCTAAGACAAAAACAAGAACAAATCATCCATGACTTTCATTGCAAGGTTTCCAAGATTTTAATTACATGTTATATCACCTATGAGCTCACCAACATAGTCTCTCAAGGGACTAACTACTTTGCATATGCAATTACCCCCATTCAAGGGTTCTCTGCAAAGCACTTCCCGACATTCAAGAGTGCATTGATCAAATGGGAGCGAAATTCTCATTGTTTCGGAATCTCCACATAGCCAGTGCCTTCTAGAAGAGTCCATATGTGTCAAAATTTGAATCCATGTGTCCATATAACACCCCTGAGACTGGGAACATGTATTTCCTATTATTAGAAAGTCATTGATTGAGAAACTACCTTCAGTTTCCCTATAAATTGAGCACAGATCCTAGTGCTAGGGAAGGAAGAAATTTGGTAAAGAAATGTTGTTGGATTCTCAATTGAGTGTGATAAGAGTGATATGCTACTGGTGAGATGTTTATTCTGATGAGGCTGAGATGAATGTTGGAGCTGGTGACATCAAATCGACCGTTGGTTGTAACCTCCCCCTTCTATCCATTAATAAATATTTCAGCCCATTTTCCCATATATGTATCTTTTTATGTTTCTACTTTTCATATGATGGATTCTTAAATGATATATATGTTTCATGTTTCATTTATTTAACCTATTAAGATAAATATACATCTGTTTATTGAAATATCTTTGTTGTTTAGTGTTTATACTTGCAGGAACTAGTATGGTGATCTAAGTTAGATTGGAAGATACAAAAAGAGCGACAGAAGGAGAATAGGAAGTGCTTGGATCAAAAGTAGGTTATTCTATCCTTTTGTATGTTTATTTACTCTTAGAGAAAGTGTATGCAAAGTCTTTGATCTGTTGTTCTAAATGCATAGCACCACATTTAGGGAATGTGTTTTATCCGTAATACATAATTCCGCATAACAGAAAATAAGGAAAAAATTTCTCGTGGCGATGTCGCCCCCCCTGTGACCCCCCCGTTGTGCCTGACGCAACATACAGGGAGGGATATCGCCCCCCTGTGAAACCCCCCACGCGTGCAACTAATCGTGGAAAGAATAAAATATATACCCAACATTCTCCCACTTATTTTTTTCTTTCCGCAGGGGGCCACAAGAGAGCTTAGTCATTAGTCCAGCCCTACAACACCCATTGTTTCTCTACACCAAGATAACTTCTGAGTGATCATAGACTTCATCAAAGCATATACAACATTCATCAAAGTGTCCACCTTTTCCAACAACACCTTTTTATCCTCAACCATATCTCTCACAAAGTGATATTGAACATCAATGTGCTTTGTCTTTGAATGATAAGCAAGGTTCTTAGCCAAAAAAAAATCACTTTGGATTTCACAATGTATCCTTATAGCTTGTTGCACCAACCCCATACTTAAACACAATATCTGCAACCAAAATTCTTCCTTTCTTGCATGAGTGGTTGCCATGTATTTTTCCTATGTATTTGAAAGAGCCACTAGAGACTGTCTTTTGCTCATCCAACTGACTGCCCCTCCAAATAGGCTAAACACATACCCACTTGTAGATATTCTTTGGTCCAGTTCTCCAGCCCAGTCTATATCAACAAAACCATGGATTTCCAAAACTCTGTCCAATATTGGTCTTCCCTGGTAGCACAAACTATAATCACTAGTGCCATGGAAATATCTGAAAACCCACTTCACTTATGTCCAATGATCCTTCCCTAGTTTTGACATAAAACTGCTCAATACCCCCACTGTATGTGAAATGTTTGGTCTATTATAGACCATTGCATACATCAGGCTACCCACTGCACTTGCATATGGAACATGAAACATATCCTCCTCTTCTTCGTGTGTCTTGGGACAATGTTTAGCAGATAGATTTACAGCTACAATAATAGGAACCTTCGCCGGTTTACTATCTTTCATATTGAACCACTGCAATATTGTCTCGACATACTTCCTCTATTTTAACCATATATTCCTCTTTGCCCGATATCTCTTAATTTCCATGCCCAAAATATAGTTTGCAGCACCAAGATCCTTCATGTTGAATTTGGAGAACAATTGGGTCTTCAAAACCTGGATAAATTCTTTATCATTTCCAATTAGCAACATAGCATCCACATACAAGACCAAATAAATAAAATGACCACTAATTAATTTAAAATACTCACAGTGATCCTCTTTTCTTCTGGTGAAGCCAAGTCCCCATATATAGGTATCAAATTTTTGATGCCACATCCTTGGTGACAGTTTTAATCAATACAGAGACTTTTCTAACCTGCATACCAGTTCTTTCTTACCCTTCACCATAAAGCATTCATGTTGCTTCATGTAGATATCCTCTTCCATATCCCCATGAATAAATGTTGTCTTCACATCCATTTTTTCTACGTCAAAATCAAATGCAGCAACAACAGATAAAAGTAATCTAATTGAAGTAACCTTGTCAACTGGAGAAAAGATATCACCAAAATCAATTCCTGAACCTCATAATATCCTTTTGCTACCAACCGAATTTTTATTTCTCCACCTTTCCTTCTACATTCATCTTCTTCTTAAACACGCATTTGATCCGGATGGGCTTCCTTCCAGCCGACAACTCCACCAAATCCCATGCCTTATTTTTGTTCAAGGATGCCATTTCATCAACCATGACCTCCTTCTAGATTTTTCCATCCTCTGAATCCACTGCCTCCCTGATAGTTCTGGGATCATCATCAGTGATAGTTAAAGAAAAATTTGAACAGAAATAAAATGGACTATACCTTTCTATCTTCCTTCTTTCTTGAACTGATCTCCTCACAGCTGGATTATGTGGCTCTTGCTCTTTTGAATCTTGTTCTTTTGTAGAGTATGATTCATCCTCCTTTAGCTCAAACTCTATCTTCTCAGGTTCCTTTGATAGGACTTCATGTTTAACAACATCTTTCACTTCTCTAAACACCACATCTCGGCTATACACAACCTTCCTTTTTTCTAAGTTCCAAAGCTTGTAACCCTTTAAACCATCCTTATACCCAATAAAGATGCACCTTTCAGATTTATTATCCAACTTGGTCCTTTTCTCCTTTGGAACAGGTACATATGCATCACATCAAAATACCCTCAGATCTGAAAGACAGGGTTTCTTACCAGTCCATACCTCACGTGAATTCTTATCCTCCAATGCCGATGAAGGTGATCTGTTAACCAAGCAACATGCAGTCTCCACTGCCTCTGCCCAAAATTCATGTCTTAACTTGGTACCATTGAGCATGCTTATTTCCTTTTCTTTCAGCGTTATGTTCATTCTTTATGCAACTCCATTTTGATGAGGTGTGTATGGAGTATTTTTCTGTCATTCTATACCACACTTATTACAGAACTCTTAAAATTCCTTCTTGCAGAACTCTCCACCATTATCTTTCCTCAACACCTTTATCTTCTTCTCTGTCTAGTTTTTCACCAGATCCTTAAATTATTTAAATCTGTCAAAGACTTCATATTTATTCATCAAGAAATATATCCATGCATTCCTTGAGAAGTCATCTATCAATGAAACATATTACACAGGCTTTCCGAGTGACGGAACCGACATAGGTCCAAACACTTCTCTGTGCACAAGTTCTAATATCTTGTTCGCCCTCTTAGCACCAAAAGGAAAACTCACCCGATTCTGCTTCCCATACACACAATTTTCACAGAAATTTAAATAAAGAGATCAATTAGACATACCTTCTATCATGCCATTAGCATGAAGTATCTGAAGGCCCTTCTCTCCAATATTTCCAAACCTTTGATGACATAGCATGGTCTTTTCTCCAGAGACTGCTAGGATTTCCGATCCACTTTCAGGAACAATAGAACTGTTGCACCCATTAATAATAGTACTACGCTGAAGCTTGTACATAGTTCCAATCCGAACTCCCGCATTAATACCAATGCTCCTTAAACTATATTACAGGTATGTTTCTCAAACAATGTTTTTACACCTGCATCTTCCATCTTGCTTACAAAATTCAAATTTCTGACCAATGCAGGAATATGCAAAACACCAGGAAGTGTTCTAATCCTTCCACCTTGCAGCCTCAGCTTGAATTTGACATGGAATCGAATAACACAATTTTTACCTATCCCTAGGGGACATTTTTCTTACAAATTTCTTCCCTTTGGCTTATGAAAATCCCCTGTCACATTTCAAAGAGTTGTTCTTAACATATTTTCAAATATTATTCATGACACCATAGATATTTATATGGATGACTTTACACCTTATGGAGATATTTCAATAATTTTCCAACAACCTTAGCAAGGTTCTTGAAACTTTCACTGATTCATGAGAAATGTCATTTTATTATGAGTGAAGGGGTTTTCTTAGGGCATTATATATCCTCAAAAGAAATCAAGATAGATCCAAGAAATTTCGACATCATCAAGCACCTTCCTAGTCCTAAAAAGAAAAAGCATGTTAGAAGTTTCATTGGCCATGCAAGGTACTATAGGAGGTTCATTAAAGATTTCAGCAAAATTATTTCTCCTTTATTCTCCATATTCATCAAGGATTAAGATTTTTGTTGATCATTTAAGTGTCAAGGATACTTTTATTACATTAAGGAAAAAAAAATTCATCACCTGTCCTACAAGGTCCTAATTTGACCCTACCTTTCAACATTCACACTAATGCTTCAAAAAGGGCAATAGGGGAAATTCTTGGTCAACAACAAGATGATATTCCTTATGAAATTTATTTTATTAGTAAGAATTTTTCGAATATGTAGAAACTTTATCCAAACAAACATATTTACCAATATATTAATAAAAATTAACCAACAACAAACATGAAACACAGTATTTACCCAAGGAAATCCAAACTCCATGGAATAACCCAGCCTAACATAATTTAATTAGTCTCCATGGCCAAACCCCTATCCAATTCAGCCAAGTGAGCTTCACTGCTCACATCCCCGACCACCTTACAATAGAGTTCTTCTTAGCCTTTTAAATGCTCCATCACATGAATCTAATGGGTAAAAAACCATCAGTACCCTAAACCACATGTCGGAAACCACTACCATTTTACCCGATCAACTTTGACTCATTCCCCCAAGTCAATTTTACCTAAAATTCTACCCTTAAACCTTGAATTATAATTTCCCTTAACCAAATATGGCTAAACCAACCAAGGAATTCAACCTTGTTCACTCTAGCACTTACCCCCCTCAAATTTAATACCTAGGGTGTTTGTTAACCCAGCATTACCCCTATCACCTAGGTCTAACACTAGACTTTACTGGAAATTTCCTAGGGGTATGTATGCCTTACCAGGTCTTATAGCAATATTCTCATTTACATGGAATAATTGACTCCATCCTCTTGACTTGAAACACTCATTTCTTGATGCTATCCTCAACCATGTACCACTACACTAATCATTTGATTTACGCATTTTTTCAAACACTTTGCATGAAACAAATTCCCGTGGTTTCTTTCTATGCACTTACACACCACGACCTCCATTGGTTCTCTATGGTAGCAGGCTCTAGCACCAAAAAAAAAACTACAACAACCCATCTTTGATATTTTTATAAGCAGATCCATAACCTTAATAGTGCCTCCTACACTAAAATAGTGAAATCACCTACAAATATTTATCCTTGCTAACTTTCATATCCTTTCCCCAAATATAAATACTTACATGACCAATATTCATGTACATACTCGTCGCAGCCCTTTGATCTCAACTTATGTAGCACCATTCAGTGCAAGCCAGTGAGTCCCATAGTCATCTTGACCATGTCACAAAGCCCAATCAGAACGGGTTTAGTTTGATTATTTCCAATCACCATAACTTGCATATGCCTTAGAAATATTATGATCTCTTCCTCCTCACAATCTTCACCACATGGAGGAGATGACTCTTGTGACTTGATACAAGTCTTCCTGTACAAAACAGTTCCTCTAGAATGGCAAAAAAGCAACCCTCCATCTCCATCGTTAATGTATTCAAGGTCGCCATAGTCCATCACTTATAAAACTTCCATTTTCTCGAAAATCCTTAGTATTGCTTACATGTTTTATAAGTGTCTAATAGCAAAATGTTACCCATGAAGGGGATACCAAAGCTCTCAAACTAAAAACTTTGTGCAGAGTACAATCTTTCCTCATTGTATGTTTCAATTCAAATAATTCTTGCTTGGTTGATAACTTCACAGTGGATTTGCACCAATTACCTCAAACTAAACTTGTCCTGGAGGAGATGCACCATCACTCATTTAGCTCATAACCCAATATTTTCAAGCCTATTACACAGTCACACTTTCAACTCCATTATTTTTCCCTCACAACATACAACAACCTTGAGAACTTACCTACGAATGCCCCGATCATCCATTTGTTCTCTTTTGTAGTGAGTATGAATCTTTGCAACCTCAGAATATCCCTATATCATATTCTTTTGTAGCACTACTAAGATCACTTGGGTGTGGTTGCACAATGTCTAGCCCAATATTTGTGTTTTTAATCTCCTTTGCATGACTCACAAGTGCTCCACTAGCACTCGTGATATTCTTTTGGACCTAAGTGGTTGCATGTCATAATTTTTCTCTAGTGGCCTAGGAATATTGATTAGCAGTCCTGGCCATTGATTCTAGTAGCCCCCAGTGTTCAATCCTCACTTGCATATTCCAACTTGGCTCATGGGTTGACATTCCAACACATGGCTTGATACACACTTGCACAATAGCTACTCTTCTACGCAGATTCCAACTTAGCATATCAATTTTAGGTATTCCATATATCTAACGAAAATAAATAAATCCTTGGCACCAGAAGCATCATTTTGAAGCAAAAATATATTCACCTTCAGCTCTAATACCGAATGTAGAAAATTTAACCGGAGTGACCAAACATATTTACCGAGATAATAATAAAAAACAACCAGCAATAGACATCAAACACATTAAACACAATATTTACACAGGGAAAACCCCAACTCTGGGGAAAACACACTATAATGAAATCCCACTAGTCTCCATGTTTAAAACCCTAGCCAAGCCAGCCAAGTGTCCCTTCATCACTCACATCCCTATCCACCTTACAATGGAGTTCTTCTCATCCTTTTAAATGCTCCATCGCATGAATCCCATGGATAGAAAACCATGGGTACACTAAACCACATGCCCAAAACTGCTACCATTTTACCCAATCAACTTTGACTTCCCCCAAGTCAAGTTTACCTAACATAATGCAAAATTGAATCACGCTATAACTAAAAAAGAATTTCTTGTTTTCCTTCATGCTCTTAATAAATTTAAGAATTTAATTGTTGGATATCATTTTTTTGTATGAATTTATCATGTTGTTATCAAGTATTTGATGAATAATCCTTATGTTATTGATAGTGTTATCCAATAATTATTATTATTATTGAAATAGTTTTACCTAGCAATAATTGATAAATAAGGGAATGAGAACTATGTTGCAAATTTCTTGTCGAGACTAATTTTTTATGCAAATGAAGGCATGTTGATGATCATTTTCTAGATGATAATTCGTTTACCATCTCAACATACAATCCCTATTTTTCTAAAATATCTAAGTTCCTTCTATTTGGAATCTTTATTCGCATCTATCCTACACAAAGAAGTGTAAAATCATCAGTAAAATTTCCTCCTACACATGGATTACAATTTTATTGTTCAAGTTAGGGCCTAATAATATACTAATAAGATGTGTAAGGGAGGAATAATTACATGATATTTTAGAAGCCTACCATGATGGTCCATGTAGAGGACATCTTGTAACCAAGAGGACAACCTATAATATCTTACAAGTTGGATACTTTTGGCCATCAAGTCTGTTGCAACGTTTCATCAAACTCAGAGGATGTAACATGATTTTCATAAATAAAATCCTGTTGGGTTTCATTTTCGTCCAAGAGAAAGGCTATCCTTTCTTCTTGGTGATGAAAGGGATTGTCATGAAGGGCCTCTAAAATTTCTTCATCCATGAACTCATAATCTTCATAACAATAATCCATATATTCAATAAAACTCACACAATTTTTACAGCAGTCTTTGACCAGCAATAAGGAGGGATGACACTCTTCAAACATCTCATAAAATGCAAGATAGAAATCAGCAAGAGAATATAATGAACCATTTGGCAAGATTTCGTACCAAGACCAAGCTTTTCCTTATAAAGTGTCCATAAACATCTTCATGAGACAATCCTTAGGGAACTAAACCTTAAGTTTGCGTACATGCATATGGAATCTAACCAAATGAAGAGCAGCATTTTCTTTCTTTTTGTCTTTAAATATTGGAAGCTCAGTTAACCATTCAACTTTTGGCATGCGAATTTTGAAAACTAGGGATATGAGACCGATTCATAGGGGAATACCTGGCATTTATTATTGCAATGAACTCATCTTGAAAGTTCATAAAGCTACTGATATTAAAGCAATGGAGTCACCTTTCAATTTTTTATTTGATATGTGGAGTCGCCATAGCAGAAATACAGCCAATATGTGCCTAAGTGTCTACTTCTCTCAGACCTTAGAACTGAAACTTTTTCGTTATTCCTAGGAAAAATTTACACCTTAGCTCCCCGGCAACGGTGCCAAAATTTTATCACCAAAATTGTACCTGATTGGCTGATGATCAGACAACTTCAGTGTAACTATTTCAAAACAATCTTGTGACTGAGGCTTAGCCTCCTCAATCTAAGAGGGCTCTCTCAAGCGTTAATGATATGGAATAAATATATAGATGGCTAACTTTATTTAGGAAATAAACTGGTTATGATGAATGTAGGTTGAAACTAATATCAATATGTAGTCATTGGGCTTATGGAGTCAACACTTTCAGTGATTCAGTGAGTTCACTTGACATGGAAGTTGAGGCAGGTCAGAGTTTTTAGTAGTAGGACACACACACATGAGATATGAAAATACACAGTCAATTCACTTATAAAGGAAGTCAATGTTAGACCCTTGGTTAAATTGAGAGGGGGGGTGAATCAGTTTAATGCAGTCATGTTCTTATTAAAATTTCTTTTATACTCATTCACATCATCATTTTGTGATCAACTTAATATACAATGGAACAACAATATTAATAAATGAGTAGCGGGTATTAAGAAGAATAAATACAAAGTATCAACACATAATCATCATGCATATAGACAACAGATATAAGTGGAAACCCATAAGGGATAAAAACACATCTTATTATTGTTGTGATGCAAAGGCAAGCTCCAACTCCCTCTCACCACTGATTTTCTATAGGCACCAACCTACAGGAGGCTCCTACCTCAATTCTGCAAGATACAACTTTCCAGGAAGCTCCAACTCCCATCTATTTTCTGCAAGCTACAACCTACAGGAGGCTTCTACCTTAGCCAGCTACAACTGACATCTATCAAGCTACAAATTGATATGGAAGCACCAACTTCCTCACTCCTTCAAAAACCTCATGTTGATTTACCTGGATATTAGCTCTATTCTGTTCATTTTTCACTGTTGTCCACTAGCCTTCATATCTGCCTTATATCATCTCTGAGTCTTCATAGCTTCTCTATTTGCTCCTCCTTCTTCTTACCCTCTCTGCCTCAATTCTCCATTCTCTAACCTCTCTATGCATATCTATGAGATATCATTTATAGATTTCACCTCTTGACTGTTTGTATTCTACAAGTAATTTGAAGTGAATAGCCAGGACTCTTTGACTTCTGCCTTCTCATTTATTTGTCTAGCTCATTCAGAAAAAATATAACAATATGTACAAATTTCAGTTTACTGTGGAGTTTAGTTTGCCTATGGAGACTTGCCTTTGCATCACAAACAATATAAAATCAATTAAAAAATTTACATTTACATTTTCAACTGATATTTCTCATTCAACCCTTTCATTTCTTGGTTCACGGTGTGTTTGTCTTTTCTGCTGCTGTAGTGTAACAAACCCACATTTTCATTCCTGTGCATTTCAAATTCAGATTCTGCAAATCTGAATACCTTCACTGCATACCTCTTCAAATCTGCAAACTCTGTTCACTACAATTGTGTATCTGCTGCATATATAATTGTTTCACAAGTTTAGCTCCAAATAATTTTAAAGTCTCCTGCATGTAAAAATGCATGCAAATTCCTGCCCAAATAAATTCACAATATGGCAATTTCATAAAATCTGCATGCGGAACTTTGTACTTCAATTCTTAATTCTAAGGTCAAGACCACTTCTTTAATCCATCTCAAGAATATGTGAAACAATATTCCACCTCATCCCTAAATATATAAACCTTGCCTTCGCCTCATGGGTTTTAACCCAACATTCAAGCATTAAACAAAACTTCAATATCACATAAGCCCAACGCTTATCTTTCGCATATAAGGCTAATACGCCCAGCATACTTGCGTTCATAACCTTGCAACTTTGTTTATGTTGGGTCCACCACCATTTGTTGCCAATAAACATTACCATTATTCCAGCCATACTTTTCCCTTCAAATATATTCGGTTCACATTATATGACTTCATAAAATATCAATATGAATGTTTGATATCATATATATATATATATATATCGAATTTGACTTTAATCTTAGAACATCACATCTGGTCCATAATATACTTTTGCGCTCATTCATAACACTAAGGTTTTATTTTATTTAAATCACATGACATGTGACTTCAGTCCCACAACCCATTCAATGCATATCTTAACTTTAGATTAACCCCAATGCTCATCTATGAAACCAAATGCATATTCTTGAATTCGACCTTTGTAACGTTGACGGCAATAAAAGAGGGTCCCACAATTTTCTTTTGCAACTTTTCTTATCATCCGACGGTCTAGTTGCTCTCACGCTCCAACGATACCTTGGGCGTACATCCGATGGATATCGCGCAATATCGCACAATTAAAATGCACGAGTTTTAATCTTAAAAATTTACGCGATGAAAATGGTTTAATCATTACTGCCTTTGCCACATGTCGAACGAAGACTGATATCGCGTTCGAAAAGTGAAAACAACTTACCACCCCTGTGGTCGCACGATACTGCTGGTTAGACTCATCAAAACCGCCTTTGCTTATTAATGCTCCAATTTTGCTTCATTATTAACCCCATTACATTATGGTCGGCAGTATATCAACAAATATACACTCTCGGCTTTATTATTTCACACCAACCATAATATATTAACATATGTTAAGTCCTCCATTCAATTTCTGAGAAACATTATAATAAAGTCTCGGCTTTGGATTTTAAAACCCCATCAAAGATTTAGGATTCATTTGGGCCCACACAACTCATTAACCATCGAATAGATCGGACGGTCAACTGCTTCTCACGTTCCAAAATTCATTTGAACACTCATCTAACGATCATCGCGCAATATCACACAATTTAATTGCACACTACTTAATTTCTCAAAATTTCAAGATAAGAATGGTTTTTATAAACCACTCTTTGCCACGCATCAAACAGAGACTTATATCGCATTTTTTTGAGCAAATATACTTACCACTTTTAAAAAGTGCGAGACTGCTGGTTTTTTTCTTCCAAACTTCTTTCACTGTTTGGTTCCATTTCTCGACTCAAGGTTCTGCTACACTCACATTTCTTCTCTGCTTCAAATATTCTTAATTGGCTATGCCTTCAATTATTCCGAAAAAGTTTTAAAAAACCCCAAAATTTAACCAACGCATGGTTAAATTGCTATTCCCAATCTCTGTATTTCTCGATCTAAGTTAATTATGTTACATTCGACTTATGTGAGTTCTCTTCACGCGTTCTTTGAATATCTCCTTTGACAAACAGAGATATTATCTCCGTTGCGTTTCATTCACCAGATCTAATTGTCTTGGTTACACAAGATAACACAATTAATAAACCCCAGCATTCAAATTCAACTGTGCCATTAACTTTAGTAAGGGATCTTCACCCATTTCCATCGAACCCAATATTTGGTGATTTGGTTCAACACTTAACACAGGCTTTTAACAACTAAATCTCAATGATCCACCAATGTATCGTTCAAATCAACCCTTCATGAATTCAGCCAAAAATCATGATAATTGACTTCGAATTTCCCATTAGAACAGAGCATCATTTAAAAAACCAATCTACAGAGTATATCCACACATTCTTATACTATTGCTTATTGAAACTCAAAAGCCCATTCCCACAGAATTTAGATCGAATAATACTCATGAAATGTTGAAACAAATCCTTTCAAAAATATATACATGGAGTCACTTACAATATCTCTCTGCAGCCCTCTTAGCCCTGTTTTACAATTGGCCATAGGCTTGACAAACAAACATCTGGTTGTCCTATTCTAATCCTGTATGCAGATCTGTTACTTCTGCTTCTTTACTCCTTTGAATGATAGTCCAGGTGTTGCTCATGTCTTCTCCTTTTCCATCAATGACAATATTTCCAATAGTCAAAGCATCACATGGATGAATTCTGAGTAATATAAATGAAAACCACTGCAAGAGAGATACACAAAAGGTAAATATAGAACAAGTAAGCACTAAAAACTCCTTCAGAATCTCAAGTTGGTCAAGTAAAAAATCTCTGTATTAGCTTAAACAATCAATTTACAATAAGCTGTAATTTTGCAAAAAAATCTCCAACCCCTAAAAAATTCGACCCCATGGCCTTTAATAGACATGTTACAACATCATATGATCTGCCTCTAGGCTAGATACATCGAATTTTTACCTAATGACACCTTTCACAACCATTAAACATCAAATTAATGACAAACATACACCTATCCTACTTGATAGTCCTATTTCAAATAGGACTCAAACTACTCATTATTATCTTTAAAAACCTTATCTACTAAAATAAATTACATATTTTAAAATTATGTTGTCACATGGTCAAATTTATATGATGGGATTCATCTCTTTATGACCACTTAACTAACCTCCTCAAAACTAGGAAACAAGACCCTGTTTTTTAGGAAAATGTTCTTCTTCTTCTTTGAATATTTTGGTTGTCATTTAACCTTCAATTAATGGTCCTTGAGTGTTTAATAATTTCTTTACATGGTACTTAACTCTTCCATAACTTCCATTTGTCCAAAAACCACTCCAAAACCTACTAAAAAGGCTGAAAGATAGTGCACTATGAAAGTAAGGCAGTTTCGTAGCGCACTTTCATAGCGCTGCAAAACAAGCCTTTATCCTCAAAATTTTTAGTTATTTCCTTTGGCATAAGATTCATCATCATAAAACACATCCCTCATACTAATTTCATCTCTTAATACCCTCCAAAACTGGTCAAAAATACAAAAACGCAGCTACAGTAGTTTCATAGTGCTTTGCTTCCTTTCAAGCCTGGAGGTGCTATGAAGCCGAAAATGCACTTTTTTTACATAATTTTGGAAAATTAAAGTTTGTAAGTGCCAAAAACCTGTAACTAACATGTCTTCATCCTCCATTAACCATAAACCAACTCACTTTAGGCTACTTGAGGTTTCAATCTCTTCTTTCATATTTAAGACATCCTTGCAGATTTTTCTTGTTTTTCCCTGAAACATGGGTCTTGGAACAGAACCTATATCTCCTAATCCAGGATGTATTTTGAAAAAATGAAGGAGGTTTTTTTATTAAGTATGTCTTGAATACAAACATATCTTGGTTTTTTGAAACACAGTTTCTGTTGTCCAACGACTGCATTTGAAAAACATGTGTAAAACAGGAAAAATTTGCTTTCTAAAAATAGGGCTTCAATGAAATCCTTTTATCTCCCAACTGATAACACCTGTGAGAAAATTGAGAGAGGTTATGGTTATTTGATATTTTTTTGAAAATAAATTCTCTCATCTTCTTAAAATACCTTTTTTTTACCAAAAACCTCCTTTGAAGTTGACTGCTAAAACAGTCATGTACAGGACAGTTTCATAACAGTAGTTTCGTAGCGCATTTTAATTCATCAATTTCTGCCACCTCCTAATGAATTTGCAGAAGAGGAGAGAGGGTTTTGTATTTAGGTCTATTATGAAGAAAAAACTCTTTCATATTTCCAAAATTCATTTTCAGTTGCTCATAAACCTTAAACACATTTCGCTACGAAATCAAGACAGTTTCGTAGCATTTTGTTGTTCTTCAAGCCCCGAGGCACTACGAAACTACTGAAAAGTGACAAAAATGTAGATTTTTGTGTGATTTTGAAAAATGAACCCTAAAAGTGCCAAAATATTGTCTCTGACATATCATTAGTCTTAAAAAACCATGAATAAACTTACCTTATGCTCCTTGAGGCATTTTTTTCTCATTTATGATGGGTTGACCTATTTTCTCTTCAAGAATTGTCATTTTTAAACCTTTGTTTTGCAATTCCTCATGGATTAATTCAAGATGATCCATGTTAAACATGAAACCTTTGAGCCAGTTCTCCTAACCTCTTGGAATTTCTGTAGCAGCAACAATAACCTTTGGTGTGATGGACAAATTTAGGATTCCTACTTTAGTGGTTGTTCCACTAAAATTCAAAGTAGATTCCTTGGATGCCTATGTATGGCAGTCTTGTAATTTCTCATAAAAATGTAGGCAACCTTCCCTTCTAAAGGCTTCCACTATTTTTGGGTCTTCATTGATCACTTTCATGTCTGCAAGTTCATATCTCAGACATTGTCCACCCTTGTGTGTTTTTCTTTTCTGTGCCATAGTTTCTCTAAGAATTGCTCAGCCTCGCTTGATATAAATGTTTAGCCTCATTTGATATGAATTTGTAGGTTTTCTGATAATGTTCTTGCAGGCTCGCTTGATAATGTTCAAATTAAACCTTTGAAGCAACTAGCCACAAGTTTGGCTTAATACAATAACTCTCTAGACCTCAGATATTATGCATGGAGGAATGAGAAATGAGAATGACTAATTAGGAAAAGTTTTGAAGTTTAAATGTTTTCTCATGACTCAATGATGACTTATTCATTACCTAAATTGACCATGATGACTGCAAACATGGGTATGTACTTTGATTTCATCACTCCATGACTCAAAAAGCATCTAACTTACCCTTTCCCAACGTTTTCTAACACCTAACAACTCGAGTGACAAGACAGAAAAAAAAATCGTGCTTTCGTAGTGCCTGTAGTGTTAATTTGATTGTTTTCGCTATGAAACTATCAACAGTTTTGTAGCGCAACGTGACTTTTTACAGTGTAATGTGCTACGAAACTGTGGTTTCTTGGCTAATTAGGTAGTTTTGGTACAAAAACTTTGGAAAATGAAATGAATTAGAAAATTATGAATGATTTGACATGAAGGAGTTTAAAAATGAATGGGTTTAGACCTTAGGGTAAACTCAAACCATGAAAATTTAATATTTCCCTTGATCAAACTCAAAAAATGACTCCTACAACCCTATTTTGACCCATGAATCTATGTAACCTTGTCAAAATTATGTTTGAACTTTTTGAGTGATAACATATGCCTTACTAGGTCTTACAGTAGTATTCCCATTTACATGCAATAATTGACTCCATTATTAAAATAATAATAATAAATAAATATTTTTCCCTCATTGGTATCCATCCTCTTGACTTGACACACTCCTTTCTTGATTCAATCCTCAACCATGTACCACCACACTAATCATTTGATTTGCACATTTTTTCAAATACTTTGCATGAAACCAATGCCCATGGTTTCTTTCTATGCACTTGCACACAACACAATCCATTGGTTCTCTATGGTAGCAGGCTCTAGCACCAAAAAAGGACACTACAACAACCCATCTTTGATATTTTTATAAGCAGATGCATAACCTTAAGAGTGCCTCCTACACTAAAACATTGAAATCACCTACAAATATGTATCCTTACTAACTTCCATATCCTTTCCCCAACTATACATACTTACATAACCAATATTCATGTACATACTCATTGTGGCCCTTTGATCTCAACTTATGTAGCACTAGTCAATGTCAGTCACTGAGGCCCATAGTCATCTTGACCATGTCACAAAGGCCAATCAGAACAGGTGTAGTTTGATTATTTCCAATCACCATAACTTGCATATGCCTTGGAAATAGTATGATCTCTTCCTCCTCACTCTCTTCACCACATGGAGGAGACGACTCTTGTGACTTGACACAGGTCTTCCTGAACAAAAAAATTCCTCTGGAACAACCACAAAGAAATCCTTCATCTCCATCATTAATGTAGTGGAGGCCGCCATAGTCCATCAATTATAAAACTTTCATTTTCTCAAAAAACCTTAGTAGTGCTTCCATGTTTTGTAAGTGTCTAATAGAAAAATGTGGCCCATGAATGGGATACCAAGGCTCTCAAACTAAAAACTTTGTGCGGAGTACAATATTGCCTCATTGTATGTTGTAATTCAAATAATTCTTTCTTGGTTGATAACTTCACAGTGGATTGCCACCAATTACCTCGAACTAAACTTGTCCTGGAGGGGAGACACCATCACTCACTTAACTCACAACCCAATATTCTCAATCTTATTACACAGTCACACTTGCAACTCCATTATTTTTCCCTCACAACATACAACAACCTCGAGAACTTACCTACGGATGCCCCAACCATCCATTTGTTGTCTTGTGTAGCGAGTATGAATCTTTGCAACCTCAGAATATCCATATATCATATCCTTTCATATTGCTACTCTGATCACATGGGTGTGGTTGCAAAATGTCTAGCCAAATCTTTGTGTTTTTAATCTCATTTTCATTACTCACATGTTCTCCACTAGAACTCGTGATCTTCTTTTGTACCTAAGAGGTTGCATGTCAGACATTTTCTCTAGTGGCCTGGGAATATTTATTAGCAGTCCTAGCCATTGATTCTAGTAGCCCCCAGTGTTCAATCCTCTCTTTCATATTCCAACTTGGCTCATGGGTTGACATTCCAGCACATGGCTTGATACACACTTGCACAATAGCTACTATTCTACGTAGTTTCCAACTTAGCATATCAATTGTAGTTCTACCATATATCTGACCAAAATAAATAAATCCTTGGCACCAAAAGCATCATTTTGAAGCCAAAATACATCCACCTTCGGCTCTGATACCAAATGTAGAAAATTTAATCAGAGTGACAAAACATATTTACCAAGAGAATAATAAAAAATAAACATCAATAGAAATGAAACACATTAAACACAATATTTACCCAGGGAAAACCCTAACTCCAGGGAAAAATCCCAACCATTAGTCTCCATGTCTAAAACCCTATCCAAGCCAACCAAGTGACCGTTCATCATTCACATCCCTATCCACCTTACAATAGAGTTCTTCTCTTACTTTTAAATGCTCCATCACATGAATCCCATGGACAAAAATGCACGGGTACACTAAACCACATGCCCAAAACCACTACCATTTGACCCAATCAATTTTGACTCTTTCCCCCGAGTCAATTTTACCTAACATAATGAAAAACTGAATCATGTTATAACTAAAAAGGAATTTCTTTTTTTCCTTCATGCTCTTAATAAATTTAAGAATTTAATTGTTGGATATCATTTTTTGTATGCATTTATCATGTTGTTATCAATTATTTAATGAATAATCCTTATGTTAATGATATCGTTATCCAATAATTATTATTATTGCAATAGTTTTACCTAGAAATAATTGATAAATAAGTGAATGAGAATTTCGTTGAAAATTTATTGTCAAGGCTAATTTTTTATGAAAATGAAGGCATGTTGATGATCGTTTTCCATATGAGCATTCATTTACCATCTCAACATACAATCCCTATTTTTCTAAAATATATAACTTCCTTACAATTGGGAATCTTTATTCGCATCTATCCTACACAAAGAAGTGCAAAATAATCAATAAAATTTCCTCCTGCACATGGATTAAAAGTTTCTTGTTCAAGTTAGGGCCTAGTCATATACTAATATGATTTGTAAGGGAGGAATAATTACATGATATTTTAGAAGCCTACCATGATGGTCCATGTAGAGTACATCTTCTAACCAAGAGAACAACCGATAATATCTTACAAGTTGGATACTTTTGGCCTACCCTTCACAAATATGTTCATCAATACACCTCCCAACATGATGAATGCTATAGGATGGGGAATATTACCAAGAGAGAAAAGGCTTGCCAAGGAGCAAGAGGTAGTAGAGTTTTTAAGAGAACACTTTCTACAATTTTGTATTCCTAACAGAGGTGGTTCAAATCAAGGTACTTACTTCACTTATAATATCATTGAAAGTATTATTTAGCAACATCACATCTATCACAAGAAATCCACTCCATATCATCCCTAAGCTAATGTAAAAATAGAGAGCTCGAAAACATTCTCACCAAAGCGATCAACATGAGCAGAAAATATTGGGTTGACAAATTCACCGAGGTAGCATGGGCTTACAACACCACATGGAATACCATCATAGGGTTCACCCTTTATGAGATATTACATGGTAAAAAATCCATGATTCCCATTGAGTTTTAAGTTTCTACATTGAGCATGGCATCATAGATGGATATGGATCTAACTAATGCTTAAGAGGAAAGAGACAACAATTGAATGCATTGGATTAAAAAAGGATGCAATCTCTCTTTCATATTGGATTTTCCAATTACAAAGAAATATATGGCATGACAAGTTCATCAAAACTAGTGACTTCAAGGAAGGTGATTGGTCGCTACTTTATGATTCTAAATTTACATATTTTAAAGAAAAAATCATGAACAATTATAAAATGTTATGAGAAAGAATCTGTCAAAATTAGGACCATTGATGAATAAAAAATCCCCCTCTTGGTGAATGGTTTTAGACTCAAATTTATAGCAAACCTCTAAAAAAATATGAGCTCACAAAATTAGTTCAAATATGGGATCTAAATATGATTAAGAGCCTAAATGTTCACAATCCATCTAGTTCTTAAATAATAAAATCATAATAATAATAAAACTCATGGTTGAAAACCTCCTTTGAGGTTCCTAGGACAAACTCTCAATCCAAAAACATCTATGAGGAAACTTTGAGTTTGCAGAATAAAATCCCCTTCTATGAAAACCCTTCTAGTAGGTCTAGAGAAATGGTGAAAACCAGAGATGAAACCATTTCCCTATTAGAGAGAGAGAGAGAAGAAGAAGAAAAAAAAAAATAAGCAAAAGAAAATCCACATTCTGGTTAATTTTTCACACACTAATTTTTGTCTCCCTATTTATTTTGTTTTTTGTTGTGTGCAGAGGCCCAAAATAGACCTATAACAGGTGAAACACTAATCACATGAGGATACAAAGCTTCAAGGACAACTTTAAAAAGATATAAGGTAATTAAAGAAGTTACCTGAAATACATTAGAAAACAAATTGTATATTGTCACAATCATCTACTTTTTCCTCCATCAAGTTTTCCCCATTCAGACAAACACCTACAGAAAACAGTCTTGTATTTCTACAAGAAATTCTAGATTCACTATAAAACTACAAGATATTTTAATTTTTTCATTATAGCTTTGAAATATCACGTATAGCATCATCAAGGTAAGACATACACTCATAAAAAAGGAAATTTCAATTTTTGGGCTTCTACATGGTACCATATACTTCTACAAGATCCTTTGCAAAACATCAGGGAGCAAACATCCATGGTCGAATATTAACCCCACACAACCAAAACACTCACATGGTTTCTTCATCATCGAGTGCCATTAGGTATGACTGAATCTCATTTCTCCCTTTCCTATTCATAAATTTTCTATTGCAATCTCATCCTAGTGTAAAAGGGTCTAAATGCTTAAAAGTAAAAATAAAATAAAACAAAAAACAAAAAAACCCTGCCTATATAAGAAAAGATAAGAAAAATTTGACCATATAAATAGTATTTGCGTGGACCCATCACCCACATGGAAAGATAGCATAGGAGAACATCCTGACCATTCCTCTGGAAATCAATAGAAATATATATTAATTAGGTAGTCAATTGTAGTAATCTCAAAAAACAGGCATATTGTCACATCAACATTCAATGGTATTCCGACGGAAAAGGTGTATTAACTATAGTCATCATGGAGAAAATTGATAGAACAATATAACGTAGGACATGAGGCATGTCATTTTTAATTGATATTTTTGAAAACCTCGAACACCTTGACCACTCCACCAACTTTTCATGCATATCCTTAATGTTGTTTTTTTAATCGACAACTACTATAGGAGAAATACTCTTTACATAGTTCATTGATCTGAAAACTAGCAGGCTATAATACAGGGTCGTATAACTATACAGGGTTGTAACACTCCCAATTGCATAGCAAGTTGGTCCCCTCCCCTTGAACTTTGTTGCACATATCATAACTAGTCAAATATTTAGGGCCTCTCCTATAGGAATATCCATGATTTCTAGGATGGGTTTATGTGGCTTGAAAATTTAATTATTGAGTCATTGATATATAGTAACTATTGGGTTGAATTCTAGTAATTTTTGGATGAAATTATTATAATTTTTGGGTTGAATTCACACAAGTTGTTGAAGATCAAATTCAGTTGCTAGTTCATAATGTTCCAGAGTATTTACTGCCTAAAAATTATAATGGGATTGTTATTGTTTACCAGGATTATTTTATATTGTTTGATAAGTGAATCTATATAATCCACTAATCAAAATTATATTCTCCTAAATTTTTAGCTATAATTTTCCAATCTATTAAGTAAATTTTCTAGTCTAATAGGTGTATTTGTATGACCTACAGGGTTAATATAGTGAGCCTAATTAGTGAACATCATAACATTTGGTTGAATTTCAAGGAAAAAAAAACCAAAAAAAAAAAATTTCTTCCAACAACAAATTCCCTTTTACACACCTACAAGATGGGGATAGGGTTTATCAAAAGAGAACCCACGAACCCTACAAGAATCTATCAAAATATTGGGGTGGTAACATCTTCCAAAGAAGTAAGTGGTTGGCATTCTTCGAAAATCTAATGATGTGGCTCCTGAATTTGTGCTGAATCTTTACAATTTTGGGGAGAAAGAGTATCACAGTAGTGAGAGGACTAGAAACCCACATTAATAAAGAAGCAATTCGAAAAATAATCGGTGTCTCTCAACCCATAACTTGGGATGAAGAAGAAATGAAAGAGGAAAATTTTGTAAAAAATTAACTTAAACCTGCAAAATGAAGAGTTTTTACAAGACTACAATGGAATTAAGAGGGAGATCCTATCATCTCATTGTAACAAGGTGGCGTACCACCTATTGGAGTATGTTTCTTGTGAGGGAAGACTCAATGTGGTATAGGCCTACCAATGCACGTTACAATACCAACTTATATACCAAGGCCATTATCAATCATCTTAGACCCTAATTATTCCCCACTTGTTATTGCAATCCTTGAATGGAATGAGTAGGAAAGTAAAAGGAGGTAAACACGAGTTATTATCCCATTATGGGATAACATAGATAATTGTTTCTAATCCATTAGATAGTCTAGAGAACCATGTCCCTTAGATAATATTCATTGACGTGGATAGACAGGATTTCTTGGAAACTCGAGAAGACTTAAATTACCTAGGGCCTACCATTATGACAAAAGGAAAAGATAAAACATCCTTTAGCCCTGTTTATTCTAAAAAAAAGGAAAAAATTGCCAAGATTGAAAATTTTGTCACTCTTCCTATTTCCCAAGCCTGAGAATGGAACTGAAGGAGATAACCTCAAACCAATATTTAGTTTTGGTAGCTAGCCCTACCAAGACCAGAGATAGCTCTCTCAATGTCACTTTAACAGCCAATGAGATGAATGAATATGTAATTATCTTAGGCTAGTTATGATTCTCAGTAGATTATGGTTTCGTTTGTTTTTAGTCTTTGCTGGATAAGAATGACAGTCAAGGAACTAGGTCTAGGTTTTAGGTCTAATTTCAAAGGCTAATTTGCAGATACAAGGATGAGGCCAGGTAGGTAAACTTAGGAGCATGCTTAATTTGGCATTGTGTATAGGTTTTGGAAATAGAGAGAGTGAGAATGAGCATGTTAAATGAATTAATTCATCGGAAGAGTAGACACATTCATTAAAATCTTATAAAACAGAGCATAGAAATCAATATTTCTATTTATAGACTCATAATATTAACATACATAAGCATACATGTTATGGAAAGATAACATAACATTCATCTTGATGAGATAATAGAGAAGAAATAATTCTCAAAATCATACCACTAGAGTCCCAAGATTATAGCTGCAACATTCTTTGATCTCACTGAAAAAAGTTTGTACAATATCTCCACATTGTAAATAACAAATATCTAACCCTTCAAATGACTTGAGTTGGACTACATATATAAAATAGAAGTCATGACACCTCATTGGGTCAAAATCTGATCCAAAACACACCATAAATGTACTGTATGAGTCATTACCTAGAATCTAGGGAAGTTAGAAACCATTCCCTCAAATTTAGCTAATAACTAGGAGTGTGTGTCTCGTTGAGTAATTACATCATTCCTCCACAAAGAGTGGAAAAAAAAACTCTCCTACCAAAAATACACCTCATGGGACAACTAAACCTCGAATTTTGGAGTTTTTCTAGCTTGAAAACTATCCAAAAAAATCTAATGACAGAAGCGTCGTGCCTCCCAGCAGAAGCATCACGCCTCCCAGCAGAAGCATCGCACCACTTTGGAGCTGATTTTCATTGACTTTTAGGCACCCATTTGCACCAGAATGACAAAATTCTGCTACATCTTTGTATGTGGTATGAAAAGAATAATAATATGAAAGAAAATAACAAATCCCTTAAAGTTTTAAATCAAATCCTCTATTCTAAATGGAATGATCCGTTTATGCATGGATTTGTATTTTTATCCATGTATGCCTTCTTTCCATTGCACCCTCAAAACTAAGAAAATACCCCTGGAAGGCCTTCAAAAACTGATTCTCCCAACCTCACTCCATAAGCACCGTGCATAGGAAAAATAGGTGGCAAAAGCATGAAAAAAGTGATGTTTTTGGGATTTTTCTTCAAAAATAGAATGTGACATGCAAACCTGAGGTCATATTTGTGATGTAGATTTGAAGACACTGCGCGACGCTTCTGTAATGACCCAATTTCCAGATTTTTCAAAAAATCATCAAAAATGCCATAAATGCTCAAAATATTGCAAATTATGGTTTATGATATCCTTGGATGATGGGTTAAATAGTTATGGAGGCCTCAACAAGCAGTTCCAAATTATCCTTTTCCTTAAGCTTAATTAGGGTTTCCTTAAGCTTCTTTCTCAAGTTCTTCACCCTCAACTTGTTGATTTGGTTCCTTGTGAAATAATTCCTCGCCATATGCCTTTGGAGCTTGTTATCTCTTTCTGCCTTCTTCAACAGATTCTCAAGATGAATGCTTACCCTATCAAGCCACGACTCTTTATCTTGTTCAATTTCAGCAGCTATCAATTCATCAAAGTTTAACTGAGTTAATGGTGGACATGGCTCTCTTTCTTTCTCTTATTGCTTAGTTAATCCTCTTATTCTTGGACTCCTTGGCTTTGTTTTAATCTTTGTGTCCTCCAGGTACTTAACATCCACCACTTCTTTGCCTTTACCCTTGTCTACCTCAGGGTTTGCCTTTGGTTTGCTTTGGAGGAGTTTTTTTACCTTCAGCTGCATGTTTTCTAGTTATAGGAAGGTAATCAAAAAAATTTCCTCAGAGAGGTTGTCCCTCAACTCTACTATCTCTGAATCATTTTCCCTTATTATCTTCTCAGTTGTCTTGTATTTTACCTTCTCTGTCATGTCAACCTCCATGGGCACTTTTTCTTCATGCAACTGTAATGGTGACTCATCCTTGTGCATGAGTGGCTCACTATCATTACTAGGTGGTTTCTCCATGATTTGTCTATGTTCAGCTGCGGTATCAAATGCAACTACACTTTTGATGGTATTGGGAGAAAAAAATATCCTCTTGCCTTTCTCATAGGTTTGATTGATCTCAACCATAGGCACCTTTGGAACCTCTACTTTCCTACTTGAAGAGACAACCTCTTTTTGTTGTGATGGTGTTGATGGTGTGCTATGGATGATGGATGGGCTAGTAATAGGCTGATGCAACTTTCTCCATGAAATTTTCCCATGACATATTGATTATTGAAAGATGATGCAAAGCAATAAGCTTGACCAAACCATGGTGGAAAAAACTAGGATGATGATCTTTACCTTTGATCTGTATCTTTTCTGTCATCTTGACCAAATTCCTGAATAAATAATTAGGGAAATTGAGTGGTTGAGTAGCAGTGAAGTGCATTAATAACCTGACATGGCACTGGTACAGCCTTGAGAATCTCCCTTCACATGTAAAATATTTCATAATTAGCTTCATCAAAGGGGCATATTTATCAAGTAAATTCCTAAAATGGAATATGTTCTCACGAGCATCTTTGCAATGAGGTTTCAGGAACATTGTAATTTTCAAGGTCCAATTCCATCCCTTTTAACCAGATTTCTCCGTGGTTCGGGATACGTGTTGCTAAAGCAATAACATCTGTTGATATTGTGAACTCAATGTCTACTGTGATTTCCTTTACTCGCCTGAATCTAGTTGCAAAAAGGCTTTTCAATTGAGCATGATAGCCTACCTCCTTGATCCTCTCACAAAACCTCAAACAACCATTGTTTTCAAAACATGTCTTGGCAAAACGGGAAGCATTGATTTCTTGCAAGCTAGATGGCTCAAACTTGGAATGGTGGCCTCCCTTATGAATCTTCTTTTCACCCTCCATGGTGTTTTTCAACAAGATAAAACCCTATCTAGAATTAATGGGTAAGGAAAGTGAAGACTTAGGAAAACAGGGGATAGTGGTAGGGTGGTTTTAGGGGTAGAAATGGGGTGGAAGGAATCTAGGGAAAAATTCTCAACAAATTGGGGAGGTAGGGTAATGATTTGGATTTACACTGCAAGTGAAATTTCTAGAAATTGGCATGAGGAAGGTGTCCAAAAGGTCAAAACACAAGGTTTCACTAGCTTTTCTACAAAAATGTAGTGAAAATTAGAGTTTTAATGAAATTGATGGAAAGGAGGGTTTTGAGTGATGAGGAATGTTAGGGTGTGGTGTATGAATATTTATGAAGGTTTTAGATGGTTATATTAGGTTTTATCATCTGAAACAAGCCAAGGATGAAAAACACCAAAAACGGAGTGGAGATAACCTAATGAAGGAAACCACTCATTTTGCTGATGAATTTGACTTAAGAGAGGTATGGAGGGTTTCCACTTATTGTTTAGGATGTGTATGAACCCTTGTGTAGTCTGATTTGAACCTTGGATGACTTATTTGGAGATCAAATACCAAAAGCGTAGCACATGCCAGAATTGTAGTGCATCACCTCTAAAAGCGTAGCGCAGCACCTCCAAAAGCGTAGCACATCACCTCTAGAAGCGTAGCGCAGAAGTTTTGGTACAAATTTGCTTGTTTTTCTTCAACCCTTGGCATTTGTGGAGTATTATGGTGATAATATAGGAGCTCTATTGAACATCAAAGGATAAAATGAGTTGAAGAATCCTCTTTTTCTTTTTATAACATCACAAAATTTCTTTTTTTTTCTTCTAGTGAAATCACAAGCTCTTTTGAAGAAATTTATCTTTTGAAAAACTTAATCAATAAACACACTTTTATTTAAGGAAATAAAAAATGCCTTTACTTATTTACCTATCTTTGATAACTCCCTATGTAAATGACTTTTATGGTGAAAATGAGGTTTTGTTCGCCTTCTTTCATTAAATAATTAACTCTTATGGTGGAGAAACAAATGAGAGCTACACTCTAACCTAGATGATGGTGTGGTGAATTACATCAGACCTTAGATGATAATATATGACATGACCTCTGAAATGATGATGACCATGAATGGAGTGAAGGGATTAAATAGAAACTGAAAAAACTTCGACAAACTAGAATGATTAACTAAACAAAAAATGACTTTGACTCAAAAACTGACTCGACTTCTTGAAATTTTAAAATAAAAACATCAGTTGATCATAGAAGCATCATGGCCTTTTCCTCAGTCTTAAAAATTCTGCAACATCTTCCTTATTCGTTGAAAGCAAATAAAAGCGATATTTACAATGAAAGTGAAACTTTTTCTTCATGATTAGGTGAGGTAATGTTTGAGGAACCTACCATTCACTAGTGCTCCCATAATTTTCTACACATCAATATCTTCTAACAAAAACGCCTTATTACTCCTGAATTTTGTAATCTCGTATGGACCTTTCCATAGGTTATAAAACTTACCATGCTTACGTTTGTCTTCATTTTGGGCATCCCATCGAAGAACAACATCTCCTAACTAGAATTCATCAGATTTGGTCTTATTGTCATAGATATTCTTGATTTTCTCCTGACGTTTTGAAGTGTGATTGAAAAATTCTTCTCTTGACTACTGTAAATGAATCATTTGACTGATTCTTCATTGAATTTCATTTGGCTCACTCTCAATATCTTGCAAAATTTTCATCACCAGAACTACTATAGAAGTGGGAAACATTGTGTTGACCCTGTTAGTTCCTGAATCCACCTTAGGCTGAAATAAGGCAGAAAAAGGACAACACCAAACCACGCTCAGCCTCGTAGCTAGCCCTACAAGGACAAGAGAGGGCTCTTTCCGGGTCAATCTCAATGAAAATATTCAAAGGGGCTTGAGATGACAGTAACAACAACTGATATTAGGCTAGATAAACAAATAGGAGGGTTTGATTTTGATTTTTAGGGGTTTTTGTTGGAAAAAGGGAAAAACAATTTTTGGGCTTGGGGATGAGGCCAAATTCTTGCAGAGTTCAAGTTGGGGCACGGTAGGCAATGACTTTGATGTCTTAGATCGAATGAATGAATGGAACAGACTGCTGAGGAGCTGAAGAGGGAAAGAGAGTACAAGGATCCTCTTCAAACTGACGAAAACATGTAAAACTAAACAAAATTTTAAGGCAGAGCACCAGCAAACTAATGAATTCCACCTCAATTACTCATTTGTTTAATTCAAAAGTAAAGATAATGGAAATGGCATACATATAACATTTATGAAACTTACAATAACATGAGAAGAACATCATAAAAACTCAGAAGCCACAAGGATCCCAACAAGTGCTGCAAAACTCTGGTCTTTCCTTTGCCAAAAATCTGAAATGAATGTACAATGAGGTGCCAAACTTTTCCCAAGTATCCCACCCTGAAAATGTCTCAGAAAATACAATATATATACCATCCTAACCCCTTCCCATGCCTCTAGGGGTCGAGTTCATCCTTTTCAGCTCTTTTCAACCACCCTAAACATGGAACTAAAATTCAGGCAACGAAACAACTGGCCCTCTATATGCTAGGTGGAACCCATCCATTCACTCAATTTTCACTTTTAGTAGTGAATGAATCCTCTAGGAACCGCAAAAAAACATGCCAAATTTACATCATAGCCACAAATTTACATCAAGATAGATCAAAAATTACATCCAAAAGTGAAATTCAGTCAAAACTAGGTTAATTTAGTGAAGAGTCAAAATGAGGCCAAATTTCTCTATGCGCTGCGCCCAAAAACTCAATGCATCGTGCCACTTTGGACCTGTTTTTGAGGCACTTCCTGAAGTCCAAATTGAGCTCATGATAGCTCGTTGGAAAGCCCTTCCTGTCTACTATCCAACCCAAGTGGAATTTTTTGATTTGGATGCCATTTTCCCCTCCACAATCGCAATCTCCCAAGACTGGTTCCTGCTGGTGCAAAAAGTGGCAGAAAGGCCATTTTCAAGGTGTTTTTGACCCCTTAAACCACCCAGAACTTGATGAAATCTCTCAGTCATTCCTGAGCATGCCTAATTTATCATAACAAATCCAAAAATGTAAAGTTTTCCCCCAGAAGATCTCTCAAACGTAAGCGCGCATCAGGTGGCACGACACGTCGGGCAGAAAAACCTGTGTTGTGACCAAAAAAATTCAAAATGACAAAATTTTCTTCAAATCCCTTGAAATTTGGACTGAATGCCCTCATCAAGTACTATGCTCAGCCAAGGAAGTGTCCGCCAAGATTTGGAATCTAACATGCCTTTTTCGCCTCCTCGATGCCTTCTTGGTGCATGCAGTTTCAGTGGTGCAATCACTGTCTTGTTCATATGATGAATCTGTCTCTGTCATGGTGTTGCAATGTGTATGACAAGTTTATGTTTGGTTGGTTGAAAATGAGAAATGAATACTTGATGTCTCTGTCTCCAAGTGCCAAACGTGTGCCAAAGGGAAATGAGGGACTGTGGTAAATAGGGACAATGAGTATAGTGGACTGTGGGAAAAATATGTTTCAAACAAGTGAAGTTTATAATGTGAAGAAGTCACTTGATTATGTTTGGAGAATGTGGGGTTTGGGGACTCTTTGCAAATGATATGGGAGAGTGATAGCGATAGGGAATGATAGGATTTAGGGATAGGTATAATAGGATTTAGGAAATAAGTGATATGAGCGGTAGTGGAACAAACTATGTTAATGAGAAAACAGTGAGAAAAGGGACAATAAGGTGGCGAATGAACAAGTTTAGCACCAACACCAACTTTTAAACTTCAAATATAAACCCTATGGAGCAGCCTTTGTAAAAAAGATAGGGTTTATGTTTACACTATTCAAATTCTCCAACCAACCTTTGAAACAACACTAAACACTGATAATGGAAATTTCACAACCTTGTGAACTTACTTGGAGCAAAGAATTTGAGCCGTTTCGGAAATTTGATGAAGAAATGGTGAGAACCTGCTTTGGAGGCTCTGTGCGCCGCGCCATAAATAGTTCATTTTGCAGGAGGATTTTGGAGGCCTTCCTGGTGTCCAAATTGGGCACATGATAGCTCGTTGGAAAGCTCTTTGAGTATAATTTCCAACCCAAGTGGAATTGTTCAATTTGGAGTTCATTTACCCTGTCAAAAATTAAATCTCCCAAGACTGGTCAAAATGAGCCAAAATGAGGCTGCCTCAAGGCAGAGTGTTGTTGCAGTCAACTTTTGAAGGTCTTCCTCAAGTCCAAATTGAGCTCATGATAGCTCATTGGAAATATAGTTTTGTCTAGTTATCATTTGAATTATCAAGGAAGTCATTTGGCCAACCAAGCTAGGAGAAATCTTGATTTTCCCAAGGTCACTTCAGATATGCATCAATTCTCGTGAGGAAACGATATTTTTGAAATTTCTCTAAAAAAATGATGCCTGTGTAAAAAGTGAAGGAGGTTTTTCTTCTTTGGCATGTTTTGGACACAAACCTCTCTCAGTTTTCCCAAATTCATCTTTTATTGCTTAGAAACATCATTTTAGTGAAACCTATCGCGATGTGTGGAACAAGGGATTTGTCGAAATGAAGCGAAATGAAGGGGATAAGGGGCTTCTAAATTCTTGAGAAAATTTTGGGAAGTAGGGAGGGATGTTAGGAATCAGGGGAAAGTGGAATTCAGAGATTTAGTGAGGGGAAGGGGTCCAAAAGGGAAAAACACAGGCCTAGCCTAGAAAATTGCCAAGTTGTAGCAAGAAACTAGGGTTTGTGTAAAAATGAGGAATTTGGGGGATCTCAGTGATGGGAAGTGTTTAATAATGTACACGTATGACAGGGGAAGGTGTATGAATATCAGGATACAAGTTTTTCTAATGATTTGACCATCCAAGAGAAATTACCTCCAAAACCCTTGGAGAGGGAAATGAACCTTACCTAGGCACAACTGAAGCATGAACAAGCTGTAAAATGACCCAATGGAACTTGACATGATGATGAAAACCCTCTGAATGATGGTACACTCAAATAAATGGTGACATGAACCGACATTTGGACAACTTTGACAAGAGTAAAAGCAAACCCTAGACCTAATGCCTAGTGACCAAATTTTGTTTGAAGACTCATTGAAATGACAAAATTTGACCTTGACACCTTAAGATCACTTTATAAGAGCATGTTTGATCACTGAAGGAAGGCTGCAAAGGCTGACACTAACATTGGCTCCAATGGGGATGGTAGCTCCTTGGAGGTGCCAAGAACTACAGATCTTTGGAAAGCAGACAGCGCCTTCATCCATTGGGCAATGGAGTCGACAACTTGACAAAATGACACAAGACCTTTGAGTAATTTATTGACTGAAACTTTGACTCAAACCGACTCAATTTGAAAATTGAAAACTGACTCGACAAATGACTCATGACTGACTTAACTAAAACAAGTATTTACAAAGCTTTTTTGAAGGGCAGCGGTCCATCAAGATTTCAAATCATGATGACAACCACCTGCATACAAATGAAATATGTACAATCATGTGTAATGAGCTTTCCAATGTAACCAATCCAGTAGATGGCCACATACCAAATTTCTGCTCTCACTTTTCTCGAGCAGGCGGAACGATGAACCTGTAAGCAACTCAAAATAACCACTGAAACCAAAGCTTATGGTAATGAACCAGGCGATATTGATCTTTTCTAATGCTTGCAGAAGAATGCTGAAGGGATCTTGAAAATCCTGAAGTGCTAGCTTATCTGGAGATCCAGCTGCAAAAATACAAGTACTCCCTCCATTCTGATCTGAAAGAACAATTGATTTCTGAGGGATAGGAATGCGCAGAGAGGTATGTGCCTCTGCCATCTGAGTGTTAGTTGTAGGTTCCTGGACCATGAGAAATTCTGGCATATTGTCTCTCTCAAGCTCATATTCCTCAACTTCATGATCTAGGTCATTCCTAAACAAAACACAATCTTCAAGATTATCCAACATGACAACCTTATCATCTTCGTGAAAGAAAATATTAACTGTTTGCTGATCTATAAAACTGATTACAAGACCATCATCATTTTCAAAAGAGGAAGAAGTTTCACCAACACTTTCTTGACCATGTGGGCTCTGCAAATCTGCTTTAGCTTGGGCTGTAACATGACCTTTCAAGAGTTGATCTATCTCATCTTCAAACAAAGGAGATAATGCTTTTTGTTTTCTTTTGCTCAAACAGTAATTATCTTCATATGACATGGCAATCAAATTATCATTTATCACTGAGTTATTGAAAGAAGATTTTTCACTTACTTGAACAAAGATCTCATTTTGTTTTTCATGAACTGACTAGATTACCTCCTGATGAAGGTTGTATTCTAATGAACTGAGAACAATTGGATCCATAACTTTGTCTTCTTCACTCCAGATGATCTCAACAGCAGATTTCTCTTTCATGGGATTCAGCACAAGGTATTCTTGATCGTCACGATCTGAATCTGGATCTGAAATATCTGACTTGACTACAACACATTCTGAAATTGAAACTTGACTTCCCTGCATGTTGTCTTCTTCTATGGACAGATCTGAAACAAAACCTTCGCTTTCATCATTTTCCGTTGTACCAAGATCTTGATCCTGCTGCAAAGTTTCCTGAACATCTTGTTGAGTATCTTCTAAGTTCTATTTATGCTGCTGAAATGGATTCTCGTACAGAGCTTCCATGATTTCTCCGTCCATCAATTCATTATCACCATAAAAATTCTCCAGATTTTCAATAAAACTATGAACATGGCTACAACAGTTCTGAACTAAAATCAAGGATGGATAAGATTCTTTATACTTTTCAAAGAACATGGTATGAAAATCCTTTAAACAGTAAATAGAAGCAGGTGGAAAACTTTCATACCACGAACGGGCTTCATCCTCCAGAGTAGCCATAAACATCTTCATCAAACAGTCTTCAGGAAAATCGATCTTTAATTTATGCACATGAATGTGAAATTTCACCAAATGAAGAGCAGCGTCATTACCTTCCTCATTTCTGAACATAGGCAAATTCTGAAGCCAATCTACCTTGGGCATCTTATTTGGAAAACTTGGGATGTGATCTCGGCTCATGGGAGCATATCTTCTTGCAATCCGGTCCATCTTAACAATCTGCAGTGGAGTCACCATGAAGCATTGATTTCTGGATTTTTCAGTGAATGAAGTTGCCAGGTGAATGATTTCAGCCTTCTTATTTCTGATCGTTGTCCACCATCAACCATCGGATCTAACTTGATACATGTACTGGGGAAATTTACAAGTTAAGTGTCACATTCACAAGCTAGACCGGAGATTGACTGAAGCAGCATTTATCTACTTCCGCTGATGCATAGCAAGAGCGTTTCGAAGGCTACCTAGCTAACTTCAAGCTCTGTCTGTAGCTTATGAAACAAATAACACCAACAAGAAAACCATTTTCCCCAGTATGGTCGCCACTATGTTAGTTCCCAAATCTACGTTAGGCTGAAATAAGGCGGAAAAAGGACAACACCAAACCACGCTCAGCCTCGTAGCTAGCCCTACGAGGACAGGAAAGGGCTCTCTCCGGGTCAATCTCAAGAAAAATTTTCAAAGGGGCTTGAGATG
This sequence comes from Pinus albicaulis, assembly GCA_034641835.2. Lineage (NCBI taxonomy): Eukaryota > Viridiplantae > Streptophyta > Pinopsida > Pinales > Pinaceae > Pinus > Pinus albicaulis. The sequence goes on from CM076582.1 coordinate 1,094,216,908, forward strand.
ACTAAAACAACAACTGATCTTAGGCTAGATAAACAAATAGGAGGGTTTGATTTTGATTTTTAGGGGTTTTTGTTGGAAAAAGGGAAAAACAATTTTTGGGCTTGGGGATGAGGCCAAATTCTTGCAGAGTTCAAGTTGGGGCAGGGTAGGCAATGACTTTGATGTCTTAGATTCAATGAATGGATAGAAAAGACTGCTGAGAAGCTGAAGAGGGCAAGAAAGTGCAAGGATCCTCTTCAAACGGAGGAAAACATATAAAACTAAACAAAATTTTAAGGCAGAGCATCAGCAAACTAATGAATTCTACCTTAGTTACTCATTTGTCTAATTCAGAAGCAAAGAGAAGGGAAATGACATACATATAACATTAATGAAACTTACAATAAAATGAAGAAAAACATCATCAAAACTCAGAAGCCACAAGGATCCCAACAAGTGCTGCAAAACTCTGGTCTTTCCTTTGCCAAAAATCTGAAATGAATATACAATGAGGTACCAAACTATTCCCAAGAGTCCAACCTATAAAAATGATTGAGAAAATACATCATATAGACCATCCTAACCCCTTCCCATGCCTCTAGGGGTCGAGCTCATCCTTCTAGGAGTTGTTTCAACCAATTCTAAACATGGAACTAAAATCTAGGCAGCCAAACAACTTACCTCTATATGCTAGGAAACTGATCCATTCACTTAATTTTCACTTTTTAGTGAATGAATCCTCTAGAACCAGTAAAAACATGCCAAATTTACATCATAGCCACAAATTTACATCAAGATAGATCAAAAATTACATCCAAAAGTGAAACTAGTCAAAACTGGGCGAATTTCTGAGCTGAAAAGTCAAAATGAGGCCAAATTTCTCTATGCGCCGCGCCCAAAAACTCAATGCGTCGCGCCACTTTGGACCTGTTTTTTAGGCACTTACGGAAGTCCAAATTGAGCTCATGATAGCTCGTTGGAAAGCCATAGATGTCTGCTATCCAACCCAAGTAAAATTTTTCAATTTGGATGTCATTTTCTCCTCCAAAACTACAATCTCCCAAGACTGGTTCCTGCTGGTGCAAAAAATGGCAGAAAGGCCATTTTCAAGGTGTTTTTGGCCCTTTAGGATGCCCAGAATTTGATGAAATGCTTCAGCCATTCTTGAACATACATAATATATCATAAAAAATCCAAAAATTTCAAGTTTTCCTCCAGAAGATCTCTCAAACGTAAGCGCACGTCGAGTGGCGCGACGCGTCGGGCAAAAAAGCCTGTTTTGAGACCAAAAAATTCAAAATTGACAAAATTTTCTCCAAATTCCTTGAAATTTGAACTGAAGATCCCCCATCAAGTGCCATTCTCAGCCAACGAAGCATCCACCAATATTTGGAATCTAACATGCCTTTTTCGCCTCCTCGATGCCTTCTTGGTGCATGCAGTTTCAGTAGTGCAATTACTGTCTTGTTCATATGATGAATCTGTCTCTGTCATGGTGTTGCAATGTGTATGAAAAGTTTATGTTTGGTTGGTTGAAAATTAGAAATGAAGACTTGATGTCTCTATCTCCAAGTGCCAAACGTGTGCCAAAGGGAAATGAGGGACTATGGTAAATAGGGACAATGAGTATAGTGGACTGTGGGAAAAATATGTTTCAACCAATTGAAGTTTATAATGTGAAGAAGTCACTTGATTATGTTTGGAGAATGTGGGGTTTTGGGACTCTTTGCAAATGATATGGGAGAGTGATAGCGATAGGGAATGATAGGATTTAGGGATAGGGATAATAGGATTTAGGAAATAAGTGATATGAGCGGTAGGGGAACAGACTGTGTTAATGAGACAACAGTGAGAAAAGGGACAATAAGGTGGCGAATGAACAAGTTTAGCACCAAGAAAAAATTTTAAAACTTCAAATATAAACCCTATGGAGCAGCCTTTGTCAAAAATATAGGGTTTATGTTTACACTATTCAAATTCTCCAACCAACCTTTGAAACAACACTAAACACTGATAATGGCAATTTCACAACCTTGTGAACTTACTTGGAGCAAAGAATTTGAGCCGTTTCGGAAATTTGATGAAGAAATGGTGAGAACCTGCTTTGGAGGCTCTGTGCGCCGTGCACCAGCCCAACGTGTCGCGCGGGCTGTATGTGCCACGCCAGTGTAATTTTACACTGGGAAAAATTGTTCTATGCGACGCGCACCTTCAGTGCGTCGCGCTCCTACCCAATGCGTCGTGCCATAAATAGTGCATTTTTTAGGAGGATTTTGGAGGCCTTCCTGGTGTCCAAATTGGGTGCATGATGGCGTTTTGGAAATCTCTTTGAGTCTACTTTCCAACCCAAGTGGAATTTTTCAATTTGGAGTTCATTTGCTTTGTCAAAAATCAAATCTCCCAAAACTTGTCAAAATGACCAGAATGAGGCTGCCTCAAGGCAGAGTGCTGTTGTAGTCAACTTTTGAAGGTCTTCCTCAACTCCAAATTGAGCTCATGATAGCTCATTGGACAGATATTTGTGTCTAGTTATCATTTGACTCATCAAGAAAGTCATTTGGTCAATCAAGCTAGGAGAAATCCTGATTTTCCCAAGGTCACTTCAGAGGTGCATTCAATTCTCCTGAGGCAACGGTATTTTTGACATTTCTTTAAAACCATGATACCTGTGTAAAAAGTGAAGGATTTTTTTCTTCTTTGGCATGTTTTGGACAAAAACCTCTCTCATTTTTCCCAAATTCATCTTTTATTTCTCATAAACATCATTTGAGTGAAACTTATCTCGATGCGTGGAACAAGGGATTTTCCAAAATGAAGCGAAACGAAGGGGATAAGGGGCTTCTAAATTCTTGAGAAAATTTTGGGAAGTAGGGAGGGATGTTAGGAAGCAGGGGAAAGTGTAATTTTAGAGATTGAGTGAGGGGAAGGGGTCCAAAAGGGAAAAACACAGGCCTAGCCTAGAAAATTGCCAAGTTGTAGCAAGAAACTAGGGTTTGTGTGAAAATGAGGAATTTGGGGGATCTCAGTGATGGGAAGTGTTTAATAATGTACATTAAGGATAGGGGAAGGTGTATGATCATCAGGATACAATTTTTTCTAATGATTTGACCATCCAAGAGAAATTACCTCCAAAACCCTTGGAGAGGGAAATGAACCTTACCTAGGCACAACTGAAGCATGAACAAGCTGTAAAATGACCCAATGGAACTTGACATGATGATGACAACCCTCTGAATGATGGTACACTCAACTAAATGGTGACATGAACCGACATTTGGACAACTTTTACAAGAGTAAAAGCAAACCCTAGACCTAATGCCTAGTGACCAAATTTTGCTTGAAGACTCATTGAAATGACAAAATTTGACCTTGACACCTTAAGATCACTTTGTAAGAGCATGTTTGATCACTGAAGGAAGGCTGCAAAGGCTGACACTAACAGACCCCATACTCTAGTTGAAAATATGACATGTTGATTGATCTCTTTGTGCTGACTTTGTCCGCCCATAGAGCATGTATGAGCTTTTTATGCCAATTTATTTTATTCTCTTGCAGCAATTTCTTAATTATGTTCACCAATGATTTGTTTGACAATTAATCCAAACCAATGCCTTAAGGATAGTATGCTATATAATTCCAAAATATTATGTGATATTTATCACAAAATTCAATCATATTTTTGGACTTAAATGCAGTTGCATTTTCAGTGATAATTTTCTGTGGGCAGCCAAAACGAGGCAATATATTGCTCTCCAAAAACTGAATAATGATGGTGTTTGTAGCTTGCCTCGTGGGAATGGATTCAATCCACTTTTTCAAATAATCGGTGGCAGTGAGTATCCACTTATGTTGATTTGATGATGGAGGATGGATCTCACCAATGAAATCAAGACCCCATTTCTGGAAGGGTGCTTTAACTGCAATTGGTTTCAAGGGCAGCAGTAATAGTTTTATTTTTCCTTGAAAATTTTGGCACTCATGACAACTCATGAAAGTCTTATAAACATCGAAAAACAAACTTGGCCAATAAAATCTAGCCCTTGGTATCTTGTTTGTTGTAGTCTTCTAGAAAAAATGACTACCACAATCACCTTTATGAAAGTATTTCATGACCTTATCAAACCCTCCTTATACCAAACAATTCAAAAAAATTCCACCCAGATCTTTCCAATACAAAACATTTTTAATAGCAAAATACTTAAGAGCCTTCAACTTCAGAGATATACCTTTACTACGAGGCAATCTGGGAAGAGGATTCAAATGTTGTAACACATGAATAATATCAGCATACCATGGCGATGAAGAAAAAAAATCAAATACATGAGGTAATGGATCAGCCTCTTTCTCCTCAGATAATGCAACAATAAATTTGATGTACAATTCATGCAATTTTGAGTCCACCATAAGCTTAGCTAAGCCTTGTCCCTTGATCAGTTTTGTAGGTTTTATTTACAATTCATACTCTAGCATAGCAGTTATCCACTTTCCATGTCCACCTTCAAGATCATTCTGTGTGAGCACATATTTAACAGCAGTATTTGGGACATATGCAAGAACATGAGAGTGAAGAATATACACTCGGAAATCTATTAATGCTTTAACTATCAAAAATCCTTTAATGCTTTAACTAGCACCATGGCATGTTTCTCAATTATATTGTACTTCAAGGTTGTGTATCTTATGGTTCTACTGAAGAAGGTGATGGGTTGCTCTGTTTTCTCATATTTCTTTTGCATGAGTACAATAGCTAGAGTATGTTCAAAAGTGAAGGAAAAGATGATATAATCAAGTGTATAATCAGGGTTGATAAGTATAGGAGCATGAGATAAGTAAAACTTAACTTGATTGAATGATTTATTTTCCTCATCGGACCACTTCACCTCGTTTCCTTTCTTCAACATATCAGTGATTTCTCTTAAATGTTCAACAAGGTTAGGAATAAACCTTCTCAAGAAGTTTATTTTACCATTGAATGACTGGATTTCTTTCTTACTTATAGGATAGTAAAAATTATGAATTGCTTCAATCCATGAAGGGTATATCTGGATGTCGTATTTAGATATGATATGACCAAGAAATTTCCCTTCTTCCATGGTGAAAAAACTCTTCTTTGGATTCAGTGATATGCCAATTTTTTTTCATTTCTGAAAAAACTCCTCCAAATGTTGCAATTTCTCTTCATCCATCTTGGAAAAAATTGTGATCTCATCGATATAAATGACCAAAAATACATACTTTTCATTGGCAAAGGTGATATCCATCGCTTGATGAAAATTTTCTTCTGCATTCTTCAATCCAAAGGTAATTTTAGCATACATAACAGTACCCCATGGTGTTGTAAAGGTTGTCTTCTCCTGATCATCTGGATGAACTAAAATCTGATTATACCCGGAATATCCATCCAGCAATGAAATTCTAGAAGAACCAACCACCCTTTGCAGAATATGATCCATCTTTGGAAGTGGGTATTTTCCTTTCAGTGATACTTTATTCAAATTTCTGAAATCTATACACAAGTGAATATCATCGTTCTTCTTTCTTACTGGCACTAAGTTTGACATCCAATTTGAAAAAAGAATAGTAACAATAATACCAATAGTATACAACTTTTTCACCTCTTCTTGAATGGAGGGCGGCAACTTGGGATTCGTTGTCATTAGTTTCTGGTAGAAAGGCTTCTGATCAGGCTTTAAAGGAATGGTGTGTTGAATTATGTTCTTATCATACAATTTCATATCAGAATACTCCCATGCAAAAACATCAGCAAATTGAGACATGAGTGATGCATATTTACCTTTCATTTCTGAGCTCAAGGATTTTTAAATCTTGACCATTTTGGGTTTCTCAGGAGTGCCAAGGTTGAGGTCTTCCACTCCTACTCTCCTACTTCTATTGGAAACATTTTCAGTTTCTGTCCAACATCATCTTGGTCAAAAAGCTCCTCCAAAGGCACAAGACCTCTTGAAATGGAGTTATCTTTCAATTGAAGTACTTTCATTTCTGTTTCTTTCATTTCTTGGTCATCTTCATAAAATTGATCATCTATTTGTGAACACACAGACACCTCTTATGTATGCAAGAAGTTGTTGATTTTCTTGTCATATTGAAAAAATTTCCAATACTGAACATTATCTGGAAAATCAGGGTGATGTTTGACATCAATTTCATACTTCTTTTTGGGATACAATGGAATTTTGAACATGTTGGCTGAAGTGCCAAGAGAATCATCAATAGCATTGTTGTCCCTTGGAATCATTGACAAAATATACTCAGTGAATGTCTTGAGGATATCTAACACTACATTTTGGTAAGCTCGCATTCTAGGATGCTTGGCCTGGTATTCCCCTTTGACTTGCTTTATTACTAATTCAGAGTCGCCATACACAGAAATTTTCTTGGCACCTAATTTCCTGAGAATTTTTAGACCAGCTATCAAAGCCTCATACTCTGCTTCATTGTTTGAAAAACCAAATGCCAATTTGTAAGAATGCATACGAACATTGAGAGGAAGGTTAACTTTCTAATTCATAGGGCTGTGAATCCACACTCCAATTCTAGCTCCTTCCTTTCCTAAGGCTCCGTCGAAATCCATGGTCCACAAACCACTTTCTTCATCAGGAAGTTGGGATTTGGACAATTGATCTAGACTATATTCTTCATAAATGTATATTGTACCAATAGGTTCTGTTTATTTCACTAGTTCATCTCTCTTTTTGGATGATGCATTTGGCTCCAAGCCACTTAGCATCTTTTCTTGTTTTTCTGCACTTCAAATCTTTAAAACAAAATTTGAAAATTCTGAATTTTTTGTTTTTTCTTCCATTAAAATTTCTAAATATGTTGAAAATTCATCATGAATCAAACAAAAGACTCTAAATCCATGTGAACAACATGTATGGGGAGATTATTAGGCTTTTGTTTGCTACGAATCATGTATTTCATCTTATTTTCCCGATATAGTTTTCTGAGTTTCCCAAAGACCAGTATTGTAGCATAGGAAAATTCAAGCTACAATGTGCCTCTAATTTTTTCTCCCCGTGACTGGGAGAGGAACATTCTATATCTCAGAGGGATATCAGCTACAAAAATTTCCATGAGGACATTCTTGAATGTAATTTTCTCTAAAGACACCATTATATCTTTAATGAGGCCAATACATTTAACCCTCCATGAATCAAGAGAGTAAAGGTCATGGTAGGGTCTTGTGATATCCATAGCTATTTTTTCCATGATGGCTTTAGGCATGAGGTTGTCAGATGCTCTGAAATCAAGCATGGAATTATGGAGGATAAGATCATGGATTTTGAGTCTAAGATAAAAATGAAGGACTTCACTATCTTCTAAGTCACCATCAACAGCAAGACCAGATAAAATTTTCAGGTGATCGTCACTCACATTGACCATATCAAACATTTGATCTACTCTAAGAGACTTGGCTACTTGAAAATTATACTGGTCATTCTTGACTATTTCAGTTAAAGGAATGGATACTTTCAATTTTGAGATTTCATTTTCAAGATTAAAAAGAGTAGAATGTTTTTCTACCTCTTTAGACAGTGCATCTTTCTTCTCGAGTTGATCTTTGTGTGGAGTCTCCTTTCTTTGTCCTCCATATTGAAATTATTTATCTTTCTTATGATTGTTAGTAGAAGCTTAATTTCCTTTCGCATGATTAGGAACAACAATTCCTTTATCTTTGCTTTGATTTCAAGCAGCGGTGTCTTTATGATGAACCTTTTTTTGAGAATTCTATTTTTTCTGACTTGAGGTGATAGGCATGTTCCTATTTCTCAGACCATACTCCCTCTGTACCTAAGTAAGAGCATTCGAATATCCCCTCTGGTAATCTTCTATCCATACTGATAACATGTCATCATTTGACAAGACATATTGATGATCTTACGATGCATACATTTCTGTAGAAAACTTATCTTCTTCAATGAGGAAAAAAGGTTGTTGTTTTTCCTCAAACAAATGATTTTTGCCTAATTCTACTTCTTCAGGGCCTTTGGTGTAGTTTTTCTGGAATGGATTGTGAATTTGTTTTTGACTTTATGGATCCTGACCCCTTTGTTCCCTTTGCTTGATCCTGTATTGAGGCTTTTGATTTTTACCCCTAAAATTGGGATTTCTAATTGACGGTTCAGCTTGTCGATCCGCGATGGTAATTTTTTTCATCATTTTCTCCATTTTTTTGGTCAAGGTGTCAATTTTTCCCTCTAATGAATTAGATGTTTCTTCTTTGATGGTTACCCTTTTCTCTATTTTTATTTTTTACTTCTTGATAATCAGATTAGCTTCAACGCTCACTGCATTTCTCTACATTTCTTCAAGAGTAGATGGGTTTATTTCTCTCAGCTGGTAAGCCATATCAGGATCAAAACCATCTTAATAATGAAGTAATGCAAGGCCTGGTAGAGGCTTGATATTTTCAAGAAAGAAATCATAAATTATGTTGAACCTAGTTGTGAAGTCTTGTACAAACTCATTAGGATTTCTTTTTAAGGCATTGTATTCAACTAGAATCTTAATGGATTCTTCTTCTCCTCCCATTTCCCCATAAACAAGTCAATCATCTGGTGTGAATTAGCTACTGAACCAGTTGTTAGGGATCGAAACCATTTCTTTACCTCTCCTCATAAAATCTATGCTAGGATGCACATCTTGGCGTCATCATTGTCAATCTCTTCAAAATCGATGTAATCAACTAATTTAAAAATGTGATGGTAAAAAGTAACCTATGTTGTTCCATCAAAAAGAGGCAATGTTTGACCATAGTTCTGAGGTAGTGCAGTGAGTTGTGCAGGTAGGATCAACGAAGAAAATTTTTCCATGACTAATGGAGGGGGTTGTGATAGTGTTGATGGAGTGAATACTTGTAGATGTAATGATGGAATGAATGTGAGGGATGATGATGCAGTTGTATTAGAAGGTGTGATAGCAATTGGTGACGAAAAATCTTGTTGTTGGTATTGGAAATAAATTTTTTTAGAAGTTACTTGAAACTTATTGACCAAACCTTGAATTTTATGAAAATTAGACCAGAGTTGACTATCAAGCTCAAAATAAGAAGATTCAGAAAATGGCAAGTAGGTCTCAAAATCGATGGGGTCAAAGATAGTTTTTGAGAGAAAGGATTCAAACTTAGACTTGAACAAAGATGTCTCAAATTATAAATTAAAGGATGAAATTTTTGGAGCAATTAGCCTTGTAGGTAAGGAGTTTGATTTTACAAGTGGAGGTATAGCCCTTCCAACTTTTCGAGACTTTTTTTCTTCTTTCTTAAAAGACTCTCGAAGTCATTAACAATAGGTGAAGGATTTGGGTCTGGATTTGACCTATTGTGTCTTTTGGTAGCCATATTTTTGAGAATTTACAATTTGGCTCGAATTTAGTAACTCAACCTTCTTCAAATGTCAGAACTTGTCACCCACAAGTATAACCTTCAGTGAACTAAAATAAGTATCCCCAGGGAAATTTTTTGCAATTGCTATCCGGCAAGAGCACCAAAAATGTTATCGCTCCCCCTGTTTCCCAAGGCTGAGAATGGAACTGAAGGAGGTAACCTCAAACCAATCTTTAGGTCTGGTAGCTAGCCCTGCCAAAAGCAGAGAGGGCTCTCTCAATGTCACTTTAACATCCAATGAGATGACTGAATATGTAATGATATTAGGCTAGTTATGATGCTCAGTATATTAGGGTTTTGTTTGTTTTTATTTCTTGTTGGATAAGAATGGCAGTCAAGGAACTAGGTCTAGGGTTTAGGTCTGATTTCAAAGGTTAAGTTGTAGAGAAAAGGATGAGGCCAGGTAGGCCAAATTAGTAGAATGCTTAATTTCTCATTATGTATAGGTTTTGGAAAGAGAGAGAGTCAAAATGAACATTTTAAATGAATTCATTCATCATAAGAGTAGACACATTCAGGAAAATATTATAAAACAGAGCATAGAACGCAAGATTTATGTTCATAGAATCATAAGATTAACATAAAGAAGCATACATGTGATGGAAAGATAACGTAACATTAAACTTGATGAGATAACATAGAAGAAACAATGCTCAAAATCATACCACTGGAGTCCCAAGATTATAGCTGCAACATTTTTTTATTTCACTGAAAAAAGTTTATACAATAGCTCCACACTGCAAATAACAACTATCCAACCCTTCAAATGACTTGATTTGGGCTACATATATAAAATATAAGTCATGACACCTGATTGGGTTGAAATATGATCCAAAACACATCATAAATTTATTGTATGAGTCATTACCTAAAATCTAGGGAAGTTAGAAACCATTCCCTCAAATTTATCTAATAACTAGGAGTGTGTATCTCCTTGAGTAATTACATAATTCCTCCACAAAAATAGGAAAAAAAAACTCTCCTACCAAAAATAAACCTCATGGGACAAATAAACCTTGAAATTTTTTTTTTCAAGCATGACAACTGTGTAAAGGAATCTAATGACAGAAGCGTCACGCCTCCTAATAGAAGCGTCGCTCCACTTTGGAGCTAATTTTGACTTAATTTTAGGCACCCATTTACAAATATGAGAGTTAGGCTAGGTAGCCTTTTGTGTCTTCTTTCCATTCCACCAAAAAAACTGAGAAAATGCCCCCTGGAAGGCCTTTAAAAATTTATTCTCCCAACCTCACTCCAAAAGCGCCAAGCAGAGGCAAAATAGGTGGCAGAAGCATGAAAAAAGTGATGTTTTTTGGATTTTTATTCAAAACTAGAAGGTGAAATGAAAACTTGAGGTCATATATGTGATGTAGAGGTGAAAATAAATCCAAAAATATATATTTTTCCTCATTTGGATGCTCTGAGGAAAAGCATCGCGCCGCTGCGTGACGCTTCTGCAATGACCCAATTTCCAGATTTTTCAAAAAATCATAAAAAATGCCAAAAATGCTCAAAATCTTGCAAAACCTGGTTTATGATATCCTTGGATGATGGGATAAAAAACTAAGGAGGCCTCAACAAGAAGATCCAAATTATCATTTTCCTTAAGCTTAATTAGGGTTTCCTTAAGCTACTTTCTCATGTTCTCACCCTCACCTTGGCGATTTGGTTCCTTGTGAAAAATTGCCTCACCATATGCCTTTGGAGGTTGTTACCTCTTTTTTCCCTCTTCAATAACTTCTCGAGATGAATTTTTACCCTATCAAGCCACAACTCTTTATCTTGTTCAATTTCATCAGTTTTCAATTCATCAAAGGTTAACTGAGCTAATGGTGAAGATGGCTCTCTTTCTTGCTCTTTTTTCTTAGTTAACCCTCTTGTTCTTGGCCTCATTGGCTTTGTTTCAATCTTTGTGTCCTCCAAATGCTCAACATCCACCACTTATTTTCCTTTACCCTTGTTTTCCTCAGGTTTTCCTTTGTTTTTCTTTGGAGGAGTTGTTTTACCTTCAGTTGCATGTTTTCTTGTTGTAGGAAGGTAATCAAAATGTTTTCCTTAGAGAGGTTGTCCCTCAAATCTGCTATATTTTCATCCTTTTCCCTTATGATATCCTCATCTATATTTTCTTTTACCTGCTCTTCCAGTTTGTTATTGCCTAAATCTACCTCAGGCTGAATGAAGGCAGAGTTCAGAGTAACATCAAACCATGCTTAGTCTGGTAGCTAGCCCTACCAGATCAGGAGAGGGCTCTCTCCAGGTCAATCTCAGCAAAAATAATCGATGGAGCTTGAGATGACTTGAAATAAAAGCTAATTTTAGGCTAGGTATATAATTAAAGGAGTTTGATTTGATTTTTGGGGGTTTTTGTTGGAATCAAAGGGAAAGGCAGTTTTGGGTTTGGGGATGAGGCCTAGTTTTGCAGAGTTCTGAATGGGGCAAGGAAGGCAATTGTTTTGATGCTTTAGATTGAATGAATGGATAGTTCAGACCGGTGAGGAGATGATGAGGGAAAGAGGCTTTCAAGAATCCTCTTCAAACAGATGAAAACATGGAAAATTAAAAAAAAAACTGAAGGCAGAGAAAAGCAATCTAATGAATTCCACCTTTATCACTCATTTGTTTAATTTAAGAAGAAAATAGGAAGGGAAATGGTACACATGAAACATCAATAAACTTACAATCACAGAGAGAAACACACCATCAAAACTGTTATCACTCAGATTTTCCTTGAAGTTGTGGAAAAGGAAAGTAAATCCAAGGTAACCACAAACCAACCTTCAGATACAGAATCTAGCCAATCTATATCCAGAGAGGGCTCTCTCTTTAAAATTTAGCTTTGTTCTTAGAAAATATTAGGCTAGTTATAAGTCCAAGAGTTTGTTTGAATTTAAATGGTGGAATCCGCCAACTAAGGGCACGATTGAGTATTTCAGGCCATTGGGCTATGGAGTCGAAAGGATGGCTTTACTGGATTAATTTTTTACACAAAAGATGGCTTTGCAGGGCAAGATAGCCAAACAGAGAGCAATTTTGGATATTAAAGTGAATGGAATGGATTTTTAAAGAGATGAAAGGCAATTAAGAATCTTTCAACATGTTCAAAGAAAGAAAGTGAATGATTACAAATAAAGAGCAGTTAAGAATTCTTTACTATAGTAATCAAAATGTTTAAACCAACGAAACAAGAGCAATTAAGAATTCATTGTTTATAACCAATTTAGAAGAAAACATTTAGAATAATCACAATTGAAATCAGAGTACACTTAAGCAATTTCTGATTTATTCTTTTTTGTTAATTATTCAGAAATGGAACGCAATGATATTATAAACAGATATAAAACTTTTAAAACATGAGATAGAGAAGACTTATTGATCTGTAGTTAGACACATGAATCCTGCAAAAAGTCTTGAGCTTCAATTCATCATCTAGCAAACCATAAATAAATTTCTCCAAAGAAATTTATTCCAAAAAGTCAATGTTACAGAAAAATAGAAGAATCCACCCTCAATACTTCCAAGAGTGAAGTATTTATACAAATTCTAAACTAAAATATCTTGAAAAAATATCAAGATTAGTTCACAAATCTCTCCAACTATTTTACATAAATAGAACTTAAGTAAAGGACACTCAAACTAATGCTTTTATTTGGCACTATTTTGTATGGATAGGTGATGACAAAGAGGATAATTTGAATTTGATCCAACTCTTAGTTGATGATGAGGCATCCAAGTCACTAACTCCTTCCTTTCTTTGTGCAATTCTGATCCAACAATTCTGCAAATTTGGGGTCCAATGAGAATTTTTTATTTCTAAATTCGTAATAGATATGTAAAAAGTGAAATAGTTTATTGTAGATTAATATGTTGGTGAGATAACCCTCTTTCAGTTTCCCCAAATTCCTCTCCAGTTGTGCAAAAAAGGCTCTGCAAAAATATGTGTAAAACAGAGTTTTTACAGAGTCTGAAAAATAGCCTGTAAAGATGTGCATGTATCTCTCATTCTGAAATCACTGTGCAAAACGTGAGATAGGTTTTTGTATATATGTCTCTTAGGAACAAAAACCTCATTCATTTTTTTATGATGTATTTTTTATTTACCACAATCTTCTCTTCAAAATGATGACTTAACTGGTATTTTCTGCAAAAAGTGCTTTCCATCATTGTTTAATATTTCCAAAACCATAATAGCTGTTAGAAAAGTGAGAGAGGTTTTTGTAGAGGGTCCTCTTAAGAACATAAACCTCCTTCAATTTTTCAAAATTAATCTTGGATTGATCACAATATTTTCTGCAAAAAAATGACTAAAACATTAAATTTCGGCAAAAATGTTCCTTCTTGTTGTGTTTTTCATCTTTTCACTTTTTTGTTATTTTAACTGTTTTACTTTCACTTTAGATAAACTTCAATGTTGGTGAAATTATTTTCATCTCTTTTTACCATTTTACTGCCTCTGTAATTACTTTTACTGTTTTACCTTTGACTGCTCTGTAACTTCATTTTAACTTTCACTCTGACTTTTACCTAATACACTTTAACCACCGATACTCTTTCACTGTTATGCTCTCTAACCATTCTTTACTGTGTTCTTTTGCCTTCAATGTGTAGTTTAGGTTTTTACTATCTATTTCAACAGTAAATCGTTTAATGTCCTGTTTCCTTTGCTTGTCTTTCAATTGTATGTTTTATCTTCCATCTTTGTTTGAATAGATTTGATAACACTCTTGGAGTAAACAAGTCTTATGACTAGTATTAAGACTGTTTATCCAAGGATGTGGTCTTCTGATCACCTGTAAAACAAAACAAATTGTTAAGAAAGCATTGGTTTGCAGGGGAGGTCGAAAAGGTTTCATTTGATTTTGAAATGTCTGTGGAGTGAATCTAGAATGATTTTTTGGAGGTAAACCATGCTCGAATTGGTTAACAGGGGCTTCAGGTGGCGCAGCTGGGTTACAAAGGGTTTTACTGCACAATCAGGTGAAAATGAGCAACACTAGGGTGTTTGTGTTTAAAAGGGTAAACGGTTGATATTGGCGGGTAAGCTTTGAATGAACAGTGATTTGAACAGGTACTGGTTGAGGCGGAAGAACACTGGAATCCTTGACTTTCGATTCTCTTTAGCAAAGTAACGGTCGACAGGTTTCAACAAAATCAAAAGGTTGGTTTTTTTGAAATTTGTTGCATAGAAGACTGGTGAATGCACGAGAAAATGAAAACGACGCGGGCTGACTTGTTTTATTCACAAAATCAAAAGGTGGCGGATTTTTTATTATTTTAATAAATGACGTTAGTATGTACGACAGATGAGTCACGGGTGGGGGGTGGGGGGACGTGGTAAGCGGTTTATTCCGCACCACTTTTGAGGGAAGGCGGTTTTGGGCGGAGAGGCAGCGAATCCACAGAATGGTCGACGCGTGGCCATCGCACTGTTTGGAAACTGCTGTTATTTCGCACGTTAACTTTCGGATCAGATATGGCCAGCGGAATTGACAAGAGCCGTTGATCTTGGAGCGGGCGATCGCACGGTGAACGGGACAGGGAGTTGATAGGGTTTTAATGGCGCGGGCCTGACGTGTTTATTTATCAATTAATTGCTTCGAGAATGTTTTGATTGGTGGGTTGTTTTTGTTTTAAACACGTAAAACATGTTTAAAAGTTTTTCCATATATTTTTTATTATACAGTAATTAAATCAATGCGATTTATTTACCATAGGGGGGCGGGAATAATATTTAAAGTTATATTTTAGCCAAAAGGGGTATAATGTGGGTTTTTGATATGAATAAGTGGGAATAAAATATTTTTGGCTAAAATAGTTATAATACACGGGTTTTGGGGATATTATTATAAAAGGAATTATATATAATAGGACAAGATCATTTTTTATGGGAGTTAGTACATAAGTTAGAGTTAATATGACAAGGGGACAGGGTGAACTCAAAATTCTTTAATATAACCAAGAAAGTGAAGATTTTTAAAGCAAATTGCATTATACTAACTTCATCACTTAAACTTAGAATAAAAAGTCATTTTGAGGGCTTTTCATGAAATATTGAAGGATTTTCCTAAGTAAAATGGGATTTTACTTAGGAAAAGATTTTGAGAGGTGAATGAATGTGATAATGGATAACTTCAAGTACTTAGGTCTTTTCAATTATTGGGCCAAGGGTCCAGTCCCTACAAAAGTCAAGGAAATGCCTTGAGCCCCTTTAATTTTCAAATACCTTAGCACTTAGGGGAAATTAGTGAAATCTTTAGGGAAAATGAAAGGGGAAATTAATAATTTTGACTTTGCTCTGCTGTGAACTTTTTCCAATTTAGTATCTGCCTTTTCACTTGCGATGAAAGTAAAATTTAACACATTTAGAACCATCATTCATCACAGGTAATTCTGCAACAACATCTACCTACCCTACCTACTTTACTCTACCATTTTTTCTTCTTTATTAGGGTGCACTTAGACTGGCAAACCCTTATCACACCTTTTCTTTTACATATGGAAATCTATCTAGTTCTAACCTTATTACATCCAAGGGCTCAAATTAAACTGTTGAGCTCCTTTTATTAACTCTACCTATCTACTTATCTGCCAAGATTAAACTGTTTGGTTAGATTTTATTCTCTATTCTACAACATGAAATTGAAAAATGAATGAGTCAAGTTTAAACAGTTTGACTCTTCATAAATTGTGGCAAAAGTTTAACAAGCTGCACACAATTACTTATTACAGAAAATGAAATAGTAGTGGCATTTAGACTTACACACTTTCCTGGTTTATTTTTGTTTGGGGTTCATTTCTTTCACTTTTTTGACCATTTTATTCTTTTTACCCTTTGATTTTTCTTTTAGGGTATACCCTCTTTACATTTTTGATAATTTTTTATTTTTTGATTTTTTGAAAAATATGGAACACCTTTGCAACAAGAAAAAGGTTTGACATATTGCATAGTTCAACAAGTCAATCATGAAAAATGACACCTATTGATATAGGAGTCTAACACTGGCTCCACTTGGGGATGGCTTTTCCTGGCGAAAAGTCAAGAACAGCAGATCAAATGCCTCAAAATGCCTTTAACTGAACCATGAAATCTTCTTTTTCTGGTGGCTTTATTTTATATATGATAGTAAAACTTCTGAAGCTTAAGGCCTTCACTTCGGGCTTCAACTTCAGCAAGTCACCATCCAATCAAAACTTTGTTTCCCAGTTGGAAATATTCTGCCTTGGTCCAATCTCAAACATGCATTTGCTGTAGCTGAAAATCTTGAATTGAATATAATCCTTTTTCTGCAACCTGAAATTTGATCTGAAACTAAAACAACACATAAAAATTTTCAAACCAACTTAATGAAAAACTAGCTGAAAATTGACAACTAAAAAAAAAATGCTCAAAATCCTGAGCTTATTAGCACTCATCTACCTACTCAATCTACTGTTCAACTGATAGTTAGGTAAAATGAAATAGCCAATGCAACCATTCAAGCATTATGTACTTTGATAGATTTTGTTGCATTTTCTTGTTGATTATCAAAATTGTACTTCTGCAACCTATTAGAAACTTGTCAACAAATGAGAGGATAAGGAAACACTTGATTTCCTTTGTTGACTCTCGAAACTGTACAAAAGGATCTTCCAAAATATATACACTGATGTTTCACTGATCTAAACAACTGTACATCTGTTCTGGATGGCCTCCATA
This sequence comes from Pinus albicaulis, assembly GCA_034641835.2. NCBI lineage: Eukaryota > Viridiplantae > Streptophyta > Pinopsida > Pinales > Pinaceae > Pinus > Pinus albicaulis. The sequence goes on from CM076582.1 coordinate 1,094,233,986, forward strand.
CCATGAATCTGAAATGTTATTTTCGTCTTTATCTCCCTTCAAACTTTCAGATAAGATTTGCGATGATATTTTTCCTGATTGTAATGTTTGATTGTTGAAACCTTTATCATCTTGATTCTGAAAATCATAGTTAGTTAATAGAGGAATGCTTTGAATGCCTTCAATATTCAAAATATCTGCTATTGGATCCTGAAAAACTTGGAAAAATGGTTGTAACCTATAGCATATAGGTTTCCATGAGACTTCATAAACTTCACCAAGTTTCTCATCCTTTTCATTAAATATGTTATACCACATTTCCTTTAAACATTGAAATGATTCAAAAAATAATGGTATGGAACTTTCTTGTGTCATTTGATCATTTATTTCAATGGGAACTGATAACTGCAATTGTGAAACTGAAAAATCTTGATCAATAGTTTCATTATCTTCTTTGTTGTCAATCACAATTCCTAAAGATTGTTGATTATTGATGGCATGATAGTTGTCTCTAATGAACTGAAATGAAGCAAAACAAAGAGGTAAAGAATCTTCACTTATTTCCACATTTTCTGCTCTTTCTTCCTCATTCTCATGGTTGATCTGTACTGGCTTATCACTGTCTTCAATCTGCTGAAACTGAGTTTCTTCATCCCACAAACTAGCTTCTGATTGCTCTGTAAAGTTAGCTTGAGTTTGGAGAACATAACTATCATCATAATGATCATATTTAGGCAAATCATCAAAAAAAGGAATGTCATCAAACATACACATTAGATCAACAAATTCTTCTTCCTCATATTGATTTGTAAATTCATTTTCTGATCTATGATAATTGGAATTAGCAGGAATTTTTTCATGGCTATCAACCTCTTCTATTTCTTCATGGTGATTTTGAATAAAAAATTCATCTTTCATAGTGATCTCATGTGTTCTTTCATCTAGTTTTCTTACCAAAAGGTTGAGTTTTACCTCTGTAATGTTTTTCTTTTCCTCTTCTTCTGCTTTCAACTTTTCCTGTTTGATTTGGAGATTAACTTCCACGTCAACTGCAATGTTCTGCATCTGTACAAGTGTTTTTGGATCTCTTTCTCTTAATCGAAATTCTATTTCTAGATCAAAGGCACTTGGATAATGCAAGAGAGCTGAATCATGAGGAGGTCTAATATTTTCTGGCATTGAATAATAAACTTGATTAAATCTGTCAGAAAATTGTTGTATTGTTTCATTTAAATGTCTTTTTAATTGATTATATTCTTCCATGATCACAAAATGATTAACTTTGATTATCCATCTATTAAGGAAAATTTTGATAAACTGCTGGAAATTTGAGATGCTAGCATTAGGCAGATTTTTGAACCAACTCTTTATTCCATTTTGCAAAGAAAGAGCAAAAAGTATGATTTTAACATCATCTTCATCAATCTCAAATAAATCCAAATAATTCTCAAAACCTTGAATATGTTTTTGGGCAGTGATACCATTCTCTCTGTTATCACTCAGGTTTTCCTTAAAGTTGTGGAAAAGGAAAGTAAACCCGAGGTAACCACAAACCAACCTTCAGATACAGAATCTAGCCAATCATATCCAGAGAGGGCTCTCTCTTTAAAATTTAGCTTTGTTCTTAGAAAGTTTTAGGCTAGTTATAAGTCCAAGAATTTTGTTTGAATTTGAATGGTGGAATCTGCCAACTAAGGGCAAGGTTGAATATTTTCAGGCCATTGGGCTATGGAGTCGAAAGGATGGCTTTACTGGATAAATATTCTACACACAAGATGGCTTTGCAGGGCAAGATAGCCAAACAAAGAACAATTTTAGAAATTAAAGTGAATGGAATGGATTTTGAAGGGATGAAAGGCAATTAAGAATCTTTCAACATGTTCAAAGAAAGAAAATGAATGATTACAAATAAAGAGCAGTTAAGAATTCTTTACTATAGTAATCAAAATGTTTAAACCAGTGAAACAAGAGCAATTAAGAATTCGTTGCTTATAACCGGTTTAGCAGAAAACATTTAGAATAATCACAATTGAAATCAGAGTACACTTAAGTAAATTCTGATTTATTCTTTTATGTCAATTATTCTGAAATGGAACAGAGTGATATTATAAACATATATAAAACTTAAAACATAGGGTAGAAAAGACTTATTGAACTGTAGTCGGACACATGAATCCTGCAAAAAGTCTTGAGCTTCAAATCATCATCCAGCAAGCTACAAAGAAGTTTCTCCAAAGCACTTTTATTCCAAAAGATCAATGTTATAGCAAAGTAGTAGAATCCACACTCAATACTTCCAAGAGTGAAGTATTTATACAAATTCTAAACTAAAATATCTTGAAAAAATATCCAGATTAGTTCACAAATCTCTCCAACTATTTTACATAAATAGAACTTAAGTAAAGGACACTCAAACTAATGCATCTATTTGGAACTATTTTTTATGGATAGGTGATGAAAAAGAGGAGAATTCGAATTTGATCCAACTCTTAGTTGATGATGAGGCATCCAAGTCACTAACTGCTTCATTTCTTTGTGCATTCTGCTCCAACAATTATGCAAACTTGGGGTCCAATTATACATTTTTATTTCTACATCCGTAATAGATATGTAAAAAGTGAAAGAGGTTATTGTAGATAAATATATTGGTGAGATAAACCTCTTTCACTTTCTTAAAATTCCTCTCCAGCTGTGCACAATAGGCTCTGCAAAAATATGTGTAAAACAGAGTTTTACAGAGTCTGAAAAATAGCCTGTAAAGATGTGCATATATCTCTTAGTATGAACTCACTGTGCAAAACCTGAGATAGGTTTTTGTAGATGGATCTCTTAGGAACAAAAAACTCATTCAGGTTTGTAATATGTATTTCTGATGGGCCACAATCTTCTCTGCAAAATGATGACTTAACAGGAATTTTCTGCAAAAAGTGTTTTCCAACATTGTTTAATATTTCCAAAACCATAATAGCTGTTAGAAAAGTGAGAGAGGTTTTTGTAGATGGTCCTATTAAGAACATAAACCTCCCTCATTTTTGCAAAATTAATCTTTTATTGATCACAATATTTTCTGCAAAACAATGACTAAAACATGCAATTTCTGCAAAAATGTTCCTTCTTGTTGTATTTTTCATCTTTTCACTTTTTTGTTCTTTTGACTGTTTTTCTTTCACTTTAAACAGACTTCAATGTTGGTGAAAGTATTTTCATTTCTTTTTACCATTTTACTGCCTCTGTAATTAATTTTACTGTTTACCTTTGACCGCTCTGTAACTTCATTTTAACTTTCATTCTGACTTTTACCTGATACACTTTAACCACTGATACTCTTTAACTGTTCTTTACTGTGTCCTTTTACCTTGCAATGTGTAGTTTGGGTTTTTACTGTACGTTTCAACAATAAATCGTTTAATATCATGTTTCCTTTGCTTGTCTTTCAACTGTATGTTTTATCTTCCATCTCTTGTTTGAATAGGTTTGATAACACTCTTGGAGTAAACAAGTCTTATGACTAGTATTAAGACTGTTTATCCAAGGATGTGGTCTTTTGATTACCTGTAAAACAAAACAAATTGTTAAGAAAGAATTGGTTTGCAGGGGAGGTCGAAAATGTTTCAGATGATTTTGAGAGGTCTGTGGAGTGAATCTAAAATGATTTTTGGGAGGTAAACCATGCTCGAATTGGTTAACAGAGGCTTTAGGTTGCGCAGCTGGGTTGCAAAGGGTTTTACTGCATGGGAGTTTGGTCATTCACTGTGCACGATATAATAAAAAAACGCAATTTATTTTCGTTTTATTTACAAATTCAAATGGTGGCGGGTTTTAATTAATGACGTCAGCATGTACGACAGATGAGTCACGGGGATGGGCGGTAAGCGGTATATTCCGCACCGCTTTTGGGAGCAGGCGGTATTTCACGAATTGGCAGCGATTCCATTGAGCAAATGACACGTGGTTAGAGCACTATTTGGAAACCGCTTCCATTTCGCGAGTTAACATTCGGATGATGGATGGGCAGCGGAATGAATGGGAGCCATCGATCTTGGGCGGATCGATCCAACGGTTGACGAGATATGGAGTTGACGGATATTTAGTGTGCGGGACCGACATGATTTAATATAAATTAATCATTTCGGGAAGCCATTGATTGGAGGGTTTGGTTATTAATTGATCTTAAGGATTAATTAATCCCGTATGAAAAAATAGTCGGGAAATGGAAAATGGCGCGTGGACGAATTATTTCAAAGTTTGATTTCGATTAAACTTTGGATTTATTTTTATTTCAAACATATTTTCATATGTTTAAACCTTTTTTCATATATTTTTTAATATATGGTAATTAAATCAATATGACTTTCTTACCATAGGGGTGGGAATAAAAATAATGTTATTTTTTAGCCAAAGGGCATATAAGGTGGGTTTTTATTTGAATGTATTAGGGCTTAATACTTTGGCTAAAAAGTGTAATATAAGGATTTTGGGGGTATTAGTACAAAGGATTTATATATAATAGGAAAAGGTGATTTTTATGGGAGTTAATACATAAATTAGAGTTAATATGACCTAGGGAAAATGTAAACTCAAAACACTTAAATATAACCAAGGAAGTGAAGATTTACAAGAAAATAGCATTATAATCATCTTCAACATTTAAATTTAGAATAGCAAGTAATTTTGAGGGAATTTTATGAAATGTGGCATGATTTTCCTAAGTAAAATGAGATTTTACTTAGGAAAAGATTTAAAGTGAATAAATGTAATGATGAATAATCTCAAGTACTAAGGTCTTTTTAATAATTGGGCCGAGGGTCCGGTCCCTCCAAAAGTCAAGGAAATGCCTTGAGCCCCTCTAATCTTCAAATTCCTTAGCACTTAGGGGAAATTAGTAAAATCTTTAGGGAAAATGAGAGGGGAAATTAATAATTTGACTTTGCTCTGCTGTGAAACTTTTTCCATGTAGTATCTGCCTTTGCACTTTGTGATGAAAGTAAAAAATGAAAACATTTAGAACCATCATTCATCGCATGTAATTCAGCAACAAAATCTACCTACCCTACCTACTTTACTCTACCATTTTCTCTTCTTTATTAGGGTGCACTTGGACTGGAAAACCCTTATCAATCTTCTTTTTCTTTTACATGACAAACCTATCTAAGTCTACACTTATTACATCCAAGGGCTCAGATTAAAATGTTGAGCTCCTTTTATTAACTCTACCTATCTACTTATCTGCCAAGATTAAACTGTTTGGTAATATTTTATTCTCTATTCTACAACATGAAATTGAAAAATGAATGAGTCAAATTTAAACAATTTGACCCTTCATAAAATTGTGGCAAAATTTTAACAAACTGCACACAATTTTGTTTATTACAAAAAATGAAATAATAGTGGCATTTGGACTTGCACACTTTCCTGGTCTATTTTTGTTTGGGGTTCATTTCTTTCACTTTTTTGACCATTTTATTCTTTTTACCCTTTGATTTTTCTTTTAGGGTATACCCTCTTTACAATTTTTAAATTTTTTGATTTTTTGATTTTTTTTGAAAATATGGAACACCTTTGCAACAAGAAAAAGGTTTGAACATATTGCATAGTTCATCAAGTCAATCATGAAAAATGACACCTATTGGTATATGAGTCTAACATTAGCTCCACTTGGGGATGGCTTTTCCTGGTGAAAAGCCAAGAACAGCAGGTCAGTTGTCCTCATCCATTGACCTTGGTGAACCAGTAAATGTCTTCTATCTTCTGCAAACTGAAATCTAATCTGAAACTAAAACAACACACAAAAATTTTCAAACCAACTTAATGAAAAACTAGCTGAAAATTGAAAACTAAAAAAAATGCTCAAAATTATGAGCTTATTAGCACTCATTTGCCTACTCTAATCTACTAAAAATCTTATTGAATCAGGTAATACAAAAATGCCAATGAAGCCAATCAAGTAGCTGTAAAAATAAATGGATAACTTGATTACTTGTGATCAAAATTGGAAGTATATTATGATCATGTGCCTTTATAATAAATGATATGATGTGTAAAGGCCACTTTTGATGTATTTGATCCTTATAGAGAAAACATGTTTGCAAATTTGAGGTAAAAATATTCTCCATATAATTTGCTATAGGATCATTAAAAGCATGATGTATGTTATTTACTTCTAGGCCTTCAATGACTAATTGTTCAATTGAATTATGAATATTAGACCATGAACTTATTTCTTCAGTCTTGTGTTTGAAAGAATAATCATCTTCAATATGCAAGTCAAAAGATAGTGCAATTTCCTCTTGCTTTGGAGAAGGAAGATTTTCAAAGAATTCTTTAGGATTTCGGAAATTGTATGACTGAATTTGAGAATGCAAAAGTTTGATTTCATTTTCATAATTTTCAGAAATTATATCAAGAAGCCATTTTTTAACTCGACGAGAACATTTTCTTGATTTAAAAATAAGAAAGAAAGCTCTTAGAAAATCCTCATCAAGCTGAAGTTCTAATATCTCATCCCTCAAAATAGCTAGTGATTGTTTTGTAAAATTATCATAATTATCATCATACTGATCATATTTAGGCAAATCTTCAGAATAAGGAATGTCATCAATTATAAACATTGGATCAACATATTTCTCTTCCAACAATCCCAATATATCTTGATTAGATTGGTTGCATTCTGTTTGAAAATCATTGTTTTGTTCAATAGGCGTGATATCAAGCAATGGGCCTTTTTGGGAAGGTAGAATAACATGAGCATCAACTTGTTCTTCTGTTCCTTCATGGATAGAAACATTGTTACATTCATCAACATTAGAAGAATTAAAAACAATCTCTTCATTATGTAAATATTTTGAGGATGGTTGCATGTTTAGAAGCAAATTGATTTCTTCTTCGGTGAGGGGGGGTGGGAATCTCTGAATTCTTAGATTGGAATGACAGTTGTTTTTTCTCTTATCTAAAAATTGATCATGAGGTTGAATATTTTCTTTAACTCCATTCAAAACATTAAATGAAACATCATTTGTTAATACAGAGGGGTTTTGTGGATCTTGATTTATCTCCTGATCTATTTCATCTTTGTTTAACTCCTCTTGATTATTATGACTTTTAACTTGAGAATGAAAGTTTTGGACCTCTTCTAATAAATCTTCAGGAAACCAATTTCCAAATCTTCATTAATATTTTTAAGGTAATGTATAAGATCTTCAGCTTGATCACAACAATTTTCAGCTAATGATAAAGATGGAAAATCTTCTTTGTAATGCTCATAAAATACCTTATGAAAATATTTTAGAGAAAACAAACTTGCAGGTTTGAGAGCTTCATACCATTCCCTTGCTTTTCCTTCTAAGGTTCCCATGAATATCTTCATGAGGCAATCCTCATGCCAATCACCTTTCAATCTTGATGAGTGTATATGAAATTTAACGAGATGTAGTAAAGGATCATCAATATTCTCATCTTGAAACATGGGCAGATTTTCACCCCAATTTACCTTCGATAGTTTGTGTGGAAATCCAGGTATGTGATCTCTGCTCATGGGAGCATATCTTCGTTTTATTCTTGGATCATCTTGAAAATCAGCCATAATGAAAGGCCACGATATTTGTAAAACCAAGTTAGATCCTCATATAAAATACAATACATATTGAAAACCGTTCTTAACCTGAAAGAACATAATGTCTTGGATTAAGATCCAAGTTGAAAGCCTGATCTTTCCATATTGTTCTTCCAAGTTCATTCCTCCAGTGGAGTCTTGATCGTGAAATGGATTTGGAGTCACCAAGTGGATGATTTTAACCGTTGTGTGTCTGATCACTGTCCACCATCATAGATCATATCTAAACCTATAAAACAATTTTGAAGAAAAAAGTTAGTCTTCCCTAGTCAGTTTTCTAGATAATTTTTTTTGGTTTTTAAATGGAATGAAAAATACAACTTCGACAATTTTCTTCAAGAAGTTTTAGATTTTTAATTAAAATTTTCTCAAATATTTATTGAACTAGAGAGTCTGATTGAATGTTTGAAACTAAATTTCAGTTATTAAGCTAAACCAGAGATAGACTGAAGCAGCATTTATTTACTATGCAATTGCATAGCAAAAGAATTTCAAAGGCTACCTGGCTGATCTTCAGACTCTGTCTATAGCTTATAAGAAAACAATAGTAATAATAAAAATGATTCATCTCCCCAGTATGGTCGCCTCTCTGTTATCACTCAGGTTTTCCTTGAAGTTGTGGAAAAGGAAAGTAAACCCGAGGTAACCACAAACCAACCTTCAGATACATAATCTAGCCAATCTATATCCAGAGAGGGCTCTCTCTTTAAAATTTAGCTTTATTCTTAGAAAGTTTTAGGCTAGTTATCAGTCCAAGAATTTTGTTTGAATTTGAATGGTGGAATCTGCCAACTAAAGGCAAGGTTGAATATTTTCAGGCCATTGGGCTATGGAGTCGAAAGGATGGCTTTACTGGATAAATATTCTACACACAAGATGGCTTTGCAGGGCAAGATAGCCAAACAAAGAAAAAATTTAGAAATTAAAGTGAATGGAATGGATTTTGAAGGGATGAAAGGCAATTAAGAATCTTTCAACATGTTCAAAGAAAGAAAGTGAATGATTACAAATAAAGAGCAGTTAAGAATTCTTTACTATAGTAATCAAAATGTTTAAACCAGCGAAACAAGAGCAATTAAGAATTCGTTGCTTATAACCGGTTTAGCAGAAAACATTTAGAATAATCACAATTGAAATCAGAGTACACTTAAGTAAATTCTGATTTATTCTTTTATGTCAATTATTCTGAAATGGAACAGAGTGATATTATAAACATATATAAAACTTAAAACATAGGATAGAAAAGACTTATTGAACTGTAGTCGGACACAAGAATCCTGGAAAAAGTCTTGAGCTTCAAATCATCATCCAGCAAGCCATAAAGAAGTTTCTCCAAAGCACTTGTATTCCAAAAGATCAATGTTACAGCAAAGTAGTAGAATCCACACTCAATACTTCCAAGAGTGAAGTATTTATACAAATTCTAAACTAAAATATCTTGAAAAAATATCAAGATTAGTTCACAAATCTCTCCAACTATTTTACATAAATAGAACTTAAGTAAAGGACACTCAAACTAATGCATCTATTTGGCACTATTTTTGATGGATAGGTGATGAAAAAGAGGAGAATTCGAATTTGATCCAACTCTTAGTTGATGATGAGGCATCCAAGTCACTAACTGCTTCCTTTCTTTGTGCATTCTGCTCCAACAATTATGCAAACTTGGGGTCCAATGATACATTGTTATTTCTAAATCCGTAATAGATATGTAAAAATTGAAAGATTTTATTGTAGATAAATATGTTGGTGAGATAAACCTCGTTCACTTTCTTAAAATTCATCTCCAGCTGTGCACAATAGGCTCTGCAAAAAGATGTGTAAAACAGAGTTTTACAGAGTCTGAAAAATAACCTGTAAATATGTACATATATCTCTTAGTCTGAACTCACTATGCAAAAAATGAGATACTTTTTTGTAGATGGATCTCTTAGTAACAAAAACCTCCTTCAGTTTTGTAAGATGTATTTCTGATGGGCCACAATCTTCTCTGCAAAATGATGACTTAACAGGAATTTTTCTGCAAAACGTGCTTTCCAACATTGTTTAATATTTACAAAACCATAATAGCTGTTAGAAAAGTGAGAGAGGATTTTGTAGATGGTCCTATTAAGAACATAAACCTCCTTCAGTTTTTCAAAATTCATCTTTTATTGATCACAATATTTTCTGCAAAACAATGACTAAAACATGCAATTTCTGCAAAAATGTTCCTTCTTGTTGTATTTTTCATCTTTTCACTTTTTTGTTCTTTTGACTGTTTTTCTTTCACTTTAAAAAGACTTCAATGTTGGTGAAATTATTTTCATTTCTTTTTACCATTTTACTGCCTCTATAATTACTTTTACTGTTTACCATTGACCGCTCTGTAACTTCATTTTAACTTTCATTCTGACTTTTACCTGATACACTTTAACCACTGATACTCTTTAACTGTTCTTTACTGTGTCCTTTTACCTTGCAATGTGTAGTTTGGGTTTTTACTGTATGTTTCAACAATAAATCGTTTAATATCATGTTTCCTTTGCTTGTCTTTCAACTGTATGTTTTATCTTCCATCTCTTGTTTGAATAGGTTTGACAACACTCTTGGAGTAAACAAGTCTTATGACTAGTATTAAGACTGTTTATCCAAGGATGTGGTCTTTTGATTACCTGTAAAACAAAACAAATTGTTAAGAAAGAATTGGTTTGCAGGGGAGGTCGAAAAGGTTTCAGATGATTTTGAGAGGTCTGTGGAGTGAATCTAAAATGATTTTTGGGAGGTAAACCATGCTCGAATTGGTTAACAGAGGCTTCAGGTTGCACAGCTGGGTTACAAAGGGTTTTACTGCATGGGAGTCTGGTCATTCACTGTGCACGATATAATAAAAAAATGAAATTTCTTTTCGTTTTATTTACAAATTCAAATGGTGGCGAGTTTTAATTAATGACGTCAGCATGTACGACAGATGAGTCACGGGGATGGGCGGTAAGCGGTATATTTCGCACCGCTTTTGGGAGCAGGCGGTATTTCACGAATTGGCAGCGATTCCATTGAGCGAACGACACGTGGTCAGAGCACTGTTTGGAAACCGCTTCCATTTCGCGAGTTAACATTCGGACGATGGACGGGCAACGGAATGAATGGGAGCCGTCGATCTTGGGCGGATCGATCCAATGGTTGACGAGATATGGAGTTGACGGATATTTAGTGTGCGGGACCGACATGATTTAATATAAATTAATCATTTCGGGAAGCGATTGATTGGAGGGTTTGGTTATTAATTAATCTTAAGGATTAATTAATCCCGTATGAAAAAATAGTCGGGAAATGGAAAATGGCGCGTGGACGAATTATTTCAAAGTTTGATTTTGATTAAACTTTGGATTTATTTTTATTTCAAACATATTTTCATATGTTTAAACCTTTTTTCATATATTTTTTAATATATGGTAATTAAATAAATATGACTTTCTTACCATTGGGGTGGGAATAAAAGTAATGTTATTTTTTAGCCAAAGGGCATATAAGGCGGGTTTTTATTTGAATGTATTAGGGCTAAATAGTAAAAGTGTAATATAAGGGTTTTTGGGGGTATTAGTACAAGAAGTTTGTATATCTAACTGGAAAAAATTGATTTACATAAGGGTTAATACATAAATTAAGACAATATGACCTAGGGACAATGTAAACTCAAAACACTTAAATATAACCAAGGAAGTGAAGATTTACAAGAAAATAGCATTATAATCATTTCATCACTTAAACTTAGAATAAAAAGTGATTTTGAGGGCTTTTAAACAACAAATATTATGAAAGGTTCTAGTAAAATGGGTTTCTTAGGAAAAGATTTATGAAAAGAGTGAATGAGTATGATTATGAATATTTTTTAAATGCTGGGTTTTCTCCAATCATTGGTAAATTACAGACCTCAAAAGTCAAGGAAATTCCAGGTGTTGCTAATCTTCTAAATTCCTTAGCACTTATGGAAGTGTTGAAATCTTTAGGAAAATAGAAGGAAATTAATAATTTGTTTTGCTCTGTTGTTTGAGGCTACCAATGTAGTATATGTACTATTACTTGATGAAAGTAAAAGATTACAACATTTAGAACCATCATTCATCACATATAATTCGGCAACATTGCATCTACCTGCACCTACCTAGGAGTCCACCCATTTTCTCTTCTTTATTAGGGTGCACTTAGACTGGCAAACCCTTATCAATCTTCTTTTCCTTTTACATGGAAAATCTATCTATTTCTACACTTGTTACATCCAAGGGCTCAGATTAAACTGTTGAGCACATTTTATTAACTCTACCTATCTACTTATCTGCCAAGATTAAACTGTTTGGTCAGATATTTATTCTCTATTCTACAACATGAAATTGAAAAATGAATGAGTCAAGTTTAAACAGTTTGACTCTTCATAAATTGTGGCAAAAGTTTGACAAGCTGCACACAATTACTTATTACAGAAAATGAAATAGTAGTGGCATTTAGACTTGCACACTTTCCTGGTCTATTTTTTCTTTGGGGTTCATTTCTTTCATCTTTTGACCATTTTATTCTTTTAACCCTTTGATTTTTATTTTAGGGTATACCCTCTTTACATTTTTTAAAATTTTTTATTTTTTTGATTTTTTGAAAATATGGAACACCTTTGCAACCAGAAAAAGGTTTGACATATTGCATAGTTCAACAAGTCAATCATGAAAAATGACACCTATTGGTATAGGAGTCTAACACTGGCTCCACTTGGGGATGGCTTTTCCTGGTGAAAAGTCAAGAACAGCAGGTCAGTTGTCCTCATCCATTGACCTTGGTGATCCTGTAAATGTCTTCTTCCTTCTGCAAACTGAAATCTGATCTGAAACTAAAACAACACACAAAAAATTTTCAAACCAACTTAATGAAAAACTAGCTGAAAATTGAAAACTAAAAAAAAAATGCTCAAAATTCTGAGCTTATTAGCACTCATTTACCTACTCTAATATACTAAAAACCTTATTGAATCAGGTAATACAAAAATGCCAATGAAGCCAATCAAGTAGCTATAAAAATAAATGGATAACTTGATTGCTTGTGATTAAAATTGGAAGTATATTATGATCATGTGCCTTTATAATCAACGATAAGGTGTGAAATGGCAATTGCTGATATATTTGATCCTCATAGATAAAACATGTTTGCAGATTTGAGGTAAAAATATTCTCCATATAATTTTCTATAGGATCATTAAAAGGATAATGTATGATTTGTGTTTCTAGGCCTTCAATGACTAGTTGCTCAGTTGAATTATGAATATTAGACCATGAACTTATTTCTTCAGTCTTGTGTTTGAAAGAATAATCATCTTCAATATGCAAGTCAAAAGATAGTACAATTTCCTCTTGCTTTGGAGAAGGAAGATTTTCAAAGAATTCTTTAGGATTTCGGAAATTGCATGACTGAATTTGAGAATGCAAAAGTTTGATTTCATTTTCATAATTATCAGAAATTATATCAAGAAGCCATTTTTTAACTCGAGGAGAACATTTTCTTGATTTAAAAATAAGAAAGAAAGCTCTTAGAAAATCCTCATCAAGCTGAAGTTCTAATATCTCATCCCTCAAAATAGCTAGTGATTGTTTTGTGAAATTATCATAATTATCATCATACTGATCATATTTAGGCAAATCTTCAGAATAAGGAATGTCATTAATTATAAACATTGGATCAGCATATTTCTCTTCCAACAATCCCAATATATCTTGATTAGATTGGTTGCATTCTGTTTGAAAATCATTGTTTTGTTCAATAGGCGTGATATCAAGCAATGGGCCTTTTTGGGAAGGTAGAATAACATGAGCATCAACTTGTTCTTCTGTTCCTTCATGGATAGAAACATTGTTACATTCATCAACATTAGAAGAATTAGAAACAATCTCTTCATTATGTAAATATTTTGAGGATGGTTGCATGTTTAGAAGCAAATTAATTTCTTCTTCAGTGAGGGGGGTGGAAATCTCTGAATTCTTAGATTGGAATGACAGTTGTTTTTTCTCTTATCTAAAAATTGATCATGAGGTTGAATATTTTCTTTAACTCCATTCAAAATTAAATGAAACATCATTTGTTAATACAGATGGGTTTTGTGGATCTTGATTCATCTCCTGATCTATTTCATCTTTGTTTAACTCCTCTTGATTATTATGACTTTTAACTTGAGAATGAAAGTTTTGGACCTCTTCTAATAAATCTTCAGGAAACCAATTTCCAAAATCTTCATCAATATTTTTAAGGTAATGTATAAGATCTTCAGCTTGATCACAACAATTTTCAGCTAATGATAAAGATGGAAAATATTCTTTGTAATGCTCATAAAATACCTTATGAAAATCTTTTAGAGAAAACAAACTTGCAGGTTTGAGAGCTTCGTACCATTCCCTTGCTTTTCCTTCTAAGGTTCCCATGAATATATTCATGAGGCAATCCTCATGCCAATCACACTTCAATCTTGATGAATGTATATGAAATTTAATGAGATGTAACAAAAGATTATCAGTATTCTCATCTGGAAACATGGGCAGATTTTCACCCCAATTTACCTTCGGTAGTTTGTGTGGAAATCCAGGTATGTGATCTCTGCTCATGGGAGCATATCTTCGTTTTATTCTTGGATCATATTGAAAATCAGCCATAATGAAAGGCCACGATATTTGTAAAACCAAGTTAGATCCTTATATAAAATACAATACATATTGAAAACCGTTCTTAACGTGAAAGAACATAATTTCTTGGATTAAGATCCAAGTTGAAAGCCTGATCTTTCCATATTGTTCTTCCAGGTTCATTCCTCCAGAGGAGTCTTGATCGTGAAATGGATTTGGAGTCACCAGGTGGATGATTTTAACCGTTGTGTGTCTGATCACTGTCCACCATCATAGATCAGATCTAAACCTATAAAACAATTTTGAAGAAAAAGGTTAGTCTTCCCCGGTCAGTTTTCGAGATAATTTTTTTTGGTTTTTAAATGGAATGAAAAATACAACTTCGACAATTTTCTTCAAGAAGTTTTAGATTTTTAATTAAAATTTTCTCAAAGATTTATTGAACTAGAGAGTCTGATTGAATGTTTGAAACTAAAGTTCAGTTATTAAGCTAAACCAGAGATAGACTGAAGCAGAATTTATTTACTATGCAATTGCATAGCAAAAGAATTTCAAAGGCTACCTGGCTGATCTTCAGACTCTGTCTATAGCTTATAAGCAAACAATAGTAATAATAAAAATGATTCAGCTCCCCAGTATGGTCGCCACTATGTTATCACTCAGGTTTTCCTTGAAGTTGTGGAAAAGGAAAGTAAACCCGAGGTAACCACAAACCAACCTTCAGATACAGAATCTAGCCAATCTATATCCAGAGAGGGCTCTCTCTTTAAAATTTAGCTTTGTTCTTAGAAAGTTTTAGGCTAGATATAAGTCCAAGAATTTTGTTTGAATTTGAATGGTGGAATCTGCCAACTAAGGACAAGGTTGAATATTTTCAGGCCATTGGGCTATGTAGTCGAAAGGATGGCTTTACTGGATAAATATTCTACACACAAGATGGCTTTGCAGCGCAAGATAGCCAAACAAAGAACAATTTTAGAAATTAAAGTGAATGGAATGGATTTTGAAGGGATGAAAGGCAATTAAGAATATTTCAACATGTTCAAAGAAAGAAAGTGAATGATTACAAATAAAGAGCAGTTAAGAATTCTTTACTATAGTAATCAAAATGTTTAAACCAGCGAAACAAGAGCAATTAAGAATTCATTGTTTATAACCAGTTTAGAAGAAAACATTTAGAATAATCACAATTGAAATCAGAGTACACTTAAGTAAATTCTGATTTATTCTTTTATGTCAATTATTCAGAAATGGAACACAGTGATATTATAAACATATATAAAACTTAAAACATAGGATAGAAAAGACTTATTGAACTGTAGTCTGACACATGAATCCTGCAAAAAGTCTTGAGCTTCAAATCATCATCCAGCAAGCCACAAAGAAGTTTCTCCAAAACACTTTTATTCTAAAAAAGTCAATGTTACAGCAAAGTAGAAGAATCCACCCAAAATACTTCCAAGAGTGAAGTATTTATACAATTTCTAAACTAAAATATCTTGAAAAAATATCAAAATTGGTTCACAAATCTCTCCAACTATTTTACATAAATAGAACTTAAGTAAAGGACACTCAAACTAATGCATCTATTTGGCACTATTTTTGATGGATAGGTGATGAAAAAGAGGAGAATTCGAATTTGATCCAACTCTTAGTTGATGATGAGGCATCCAAGTCACTAACTGCTTCCTTTCTTTGTGCATTCTGCTCCAACAATTATGCAAACTTGGGGTCCAATGATACATTGTTATTTCTAAATCCGTAATAGATATGTAAAAAATGAAAGAGATTATTGTAGATAAATATGTTGGTGAGATAAACCTCTTTCAGTTTCTTAAAATTCCTCTCCAGCTGTGCACAATAGGCTCTGCAAAAATATGTGTAAAACAGATTTTTACAGAGTCTGAAAAATAGCCTGTAAAGATGTGCATATATCTCTTAGTCTGAACTCACTGTGCAAAAACTGAGATATTATTTTGTATATGGATTTCTTAGAAACAAAAACCTCCTTCAGTTTTGTAAGATGTATTTCTGATGGGCCACAATCTTCTCTGTAAAATGATGACTTAACAGGAATTTTCTGCAAAACGTGCTTTCCAACATTGTTTAATATTTCCAAAACCATAATATTTGTTAGAAAAGTGAGAGAATTTTTTGTAGATGGTCCTATTAAGAACATAAACCTCCTTCAGTTTTGCAAAATTCATCTTTGATTGATCACAATATTTTCTGCAAAACAATGACTGAAACATGCAATTTCTGCAAAAAATGTTCCTTCTTGTTGTATTTTTCATCTTTTCACTTTTTTGTTCTTTTGACTGTTTTTCTTTCACTTTAAACAGACTTCAATGTTGGTGAAAGTATTTTCATTTCTTTTTACCATTTTACTGCCTCTGTAATTAATTTTACTGTTTACCTTTGACCGCTCTGTAACTTCATTTTAACTTTCATTCTGACTTTTACCTGATACACTTTAACCACTGATACTCTTTAACTGTTCTTTACTGTGTCCTTTTACCTTGCAATGTGTAGTTTGGGTTTTTACTGTACGTTTCAACAATAAATCGTTTAATATCATGTTTCCTTTGCTTGTCTTTCAACTGTATGTTTTATCTTCCATCTCTTGTTTGAATAGGTTTGATAACACTCTTGGAGTAAACAAGTCTTATGACTAGTATTAAGACTGTTTATCCAAGGATGTGGTCTTTTGATTACCTGTAAAACAAAACAAATTGTTAAGAAAGAATTGGTTTGCAGGGGAGGTCGAAAATGTTTCAGATGATTTTGAGAGGTCTGTGGAGTGAATCTAAAATGATTTTTGGGAGGTAAACCATGCTCGAATTGGTTAACAGAGGCTTTAGGTTGCGCAGCTGGGTTGCAAAGGGTTTTACTGCATGGGAGTTTGGTCATTCACTGTGCACGATATAATAAAAAAACGCAATTTATTTTCGTTTTATTTACAAATTCAAATGGTGGCGGGTTTTAATTAATGACGTCAGCATGTACGACAGATGAGTCACGGGGATGGGCGGTAAGCGGTATATTCCGCACCGCTTTTGGGAGCAGGCGGTATTTCACGAATTGGCAGCGATTCCATTGAGCAAATGACACGTGGTTAGAGCACTATTTGGAAACCGCTTCCATTTCGCGAGTTAACATTCGGATGATGGATGGGCAGCGGAATGAATGGGAGCCATCGATCTTGGGCGGATCGATCCAACGGTTGACGAGATATGGAGTTGACGGATATTTAGTGTGCGGGACCGACATGATTTAATATAAATTAATCATTTCGGGAAGCCATTGATTGGAGGGTTTGGTTATTAATTGATCTTAAGGATTAATTAATCCCGTATGAAAAAATAGTCGGGAAATGGAAAATGGCGCGTGGACGAATTATTTCAAAGTTTGATTTCGATTAAACTTTGGATTTATTTTTATTTCAAACATATTTTCATATGTTTAAACCTTTTTTCATATATTTTTTAATATATGGTAATTAAATCAATATGACTTTCTTACCATAGGGGTGGGAATAAAAATAATGTTATTTTTTAGCCAAAGGGCATATAAGGTGGGTTTTTATTTGAATGTATTAGGGCTTAATACTTTGGCTAAAAAGTGTAATATAAGGATTTTGGGGGTATTAGTACAAAGGATTTATATATAATAGGAAAAGGTGATTTTTATGGGAGTTAATACATAAATTAGAGTTAATATGACCTAGGGACAATGTAAACTCAAAAAACTTAAATATAACCAAGGAAGTGAAGATTTACAAGCAAATAGCATTATAATCATTTCATCACTTAAACTTAGAATAAAAAGTAATTTTGAGGGCTTTTCGTGAAATATTGAAGGATTTTCCTAAGTAAAATGGGATTTTACTTAGGAAAAGATTTGTGAAAGGTGAATGAGTATGAGTATGAATATTTTTAAATACTAAGGTTTTCTCCAATCATTGGGCCGAGGTCCGGTCCCTCCAAAAGTCAAGGAAATGCCTTGAGCCCCTTTAATCTTCAAATTCCTTAGCACTTATGGGAAATTAGTGAAATCTTTAGGGAAAATGAGAGGGAAAATTAATAATTTTGACTTTGCTCTGCTGTGAACTTTTTCCAATGTAGTATCTGCCTTTGTACTTGTGATGAAAGTAAAAGATTACAAACATTTAGAACCATCATTCATCACATGTAATTCAGCAACAACATCTACCTACCCTACCTACTTACTCTACCATTTTGTCTTCTTTATTAGGGTGCACTTAGACTAGCAAACCCTTATCAATCTTCTTTTTCTTTTACATGGAAAACCTATCTAAGTCTACACTTATTACATCCAAGGGCTCAGATTAAACTGTTGAGCACCTTTTATTAACTCTACCTATCTACTTATCTACCAAGATTAAACCGTTTGACCAGATATTTATTCTCTATTCTACAACATGAAATTGAAACATGAATTAGTCAAGTTTAAACAATATGACTCTTCACAAATTGTGGCAAAAGTTTGACAAGCTGCACACAATTACTTATTACAGAAAATGAAATAGTAGTGGCATTTAGACTTGCACACTTTCCTGGTCTATTTTTTCTTTGGGGTTCATTTCTTTCATCTTTTGACCATTTTATTCTTTTAACCCTTTGATTTTTCTTTTAGGGTATACCCTCTTTACATTTTTTAAAATTTTTTATTTTTTGAAAATATGGAACACCTTTGCAACCAGAAAAAGGTTTGACATATTGCATAGTTCAACAAGTCAATCATGAAAAATGACACCTATTGGTATAGGAGTCTAACACTCTCCATCAAATCTAGGAAGATACTTGTAGTATTTTTTAGGAAAATCATGGAGTATAGGAGGTAAAATAAGGGGCTTATATCTATCTGAAACTTTATATGGTACAGGGATATGTACAGGGATTGTAAGACCAGTCTTGATTATTTGAGGCTTCTTAATTGGAAAATGATCAGCATTAGATTCATAAGAAAGCTGCTCAAAGAGATTAGGAGAATTATTACTTACAATCTTCAAAGGAAAATAATTAAAAACTAATCTAAGATCTTCTATAAAATACAATATATATTGAAAAAATTTCTTAATGAGAAAGAACATAATGTCTTGGATTAAGATCCAAGTTGAAAGCCTGATCTTTCCATATTGTTCTTTGAGGTTCATTCCTCCAATGGAGTCTTGATTGTGAAATTGATTTGGAGTCGCCAGGTGGATGATTTTAACCTTTGTGTGTCTGATCATTGTCCACCATCATAGATCAGATCTGAACCTGTAAAACAATTTTGAAGAAAAAGTTAGTTCTTCAGGAAACCAAACTTTGAGTATTTTATGATTATTTTGTTTTTTAATGAATTTTCAAAACAACTTCTATAATTTCTTTAAGAGGTTTCAGATATTGGATTTAAATTTTCTTAAATATTTATTGAACTAGAGAAACTGATTGAATGTTTGAAACCAAAGTTCAGTTTATAAGCTAGACCAGAGATAGACTGAAGCAACATTTATTTACTATGCAATTGCAGAGAAAAAACAGTTCAAAGGCTACCTGGATGATCTTCAGGCTCTGTCTGTAGCTTATAAGCAAACAATAGTAACAATTAAAATGATTCAGTCCCCAGTGGAGTCGCCACTATGTTATCACTGAGATTTTCCTTGAAGTTGTGGAAAAGGAAAGTAAATCCGAGGTAACCACAAACCAACCTTCAGATACAGAATCTAGCCAATCTGTATCCAAAGAGGGCTCTCTCTTTAAAATTTAGCTTTGTTCTTAGAAAATATTAGGCTAGTTATAAGTCCAAGAGTTTTGTTTGAATTTAAATGGTGGAATCCGCCAACTAAGGGCACGATTGAGTATTTCAGGCCATTGGGCTATGGAGTCGAAAGGATGGCTTTACTGGATTAATTTTTTACACAAAAGATGGCTTTGCAGGGCAAGGTAGCCAAACAGAGAGCAATTTTGGATATTAAAGTCAATGGAATGGATTTTGAAGGGATGAAAGGCAATAAGAATCTTTCAACATGTTCAAAGAAAGAAAGTGAATGATTACAAATAAGGAGTAGTTAATAATTCTTTACTATAGTAATCAAAATGTTTAAACCAGCGAAACAAGAGCAATTAAGAATTCATTGTTTATAACCAGTTTAGAAGAAAACATTTAGAATAATCACAATTGAAATCAGAGTACACTTAAGCAATTTCTGATTTATTCTTTTTTGTCAATTATTCAGAAATGGAACGCAGTGATATTATAAACAGATATAAAACTTTTAAAACATGAGATAGAGAAGACTTATTGATCTGTAGTTAGACACATGAATCCTGAAAAAAGTCTTGAGCTTCAATTCATCATCCAGCAAGCCATAAAGAAATTTCTCCAAAGCACTTTATTCCAAAAATTCAATGTTACAGCAAAGTAGAAGAATCCACCCTCAATACTTCCAAGAGTGAAGTATTTATACAAATTCTAAACTAAAATATCTTGAAAAAATATCAAGATTAGTTCACAAATCTCTCCAACTATTTTACATAAATAGAATTTAAGTAAAGGAAACTCAAACTAATACATCTATTTGGCACTATTTTGTATGGATAGGTGATGACAAAGAGGAGAATTCGAATTTGATCCAACTCTTAGTTGATGATGAGGCATCCAAGTCACTAACTGCTTCCTTTCTTTGTGCAATTCTGCTCCAACAATTCTGCAAATTTGGGGTCCAATGAGACCTTTTTATTTCTCAATCCGTAATATATATGTAAAAAGTGAAAGAGGTTATTGTATATTAATATGTTTTTGAGATAAAACTCTTTCAGTTTCCCCAAATGCCTCTCCAGCTGTGCACAAAAGTCTCTGCAAAAATATGTGTAAAACAGAGTTTTTACAAAGTCTGAAAAATAGCCTGTAAATATGTGCATGTATCTCTCATTCTGAAATCACTGTGCAAAACATGAGATAGGTTTTTGTAGATATGTCTCTTAGGAACAAAAACCTCCTTCATGTTTGTATGATTTACTTTTTATTTACCAAAATATTCTCTACAAAATGATGACTTAACTGCTATTTTCTGAAAAAAAGTGTTTTCCATCATTGTTTAATATTTCCAAAACCATAATAGCTGTTAGAAAAGTGAGAGAGGTTTTTGTAGAGGGTCCTCTTAAGAACATAAACCTCCTTCAGTTTTGCAAAATTAATTTTTGATTGATTACAATAGTTTCTGCAAAACAATGACTAAAAAATTAAATTTCTGCAAAAATGTTCCTTCTTGTTGTATTTTTCATCTCATCACTTTTTTGTTCTTTTTACTGTTTTACTTTCACTTTAGATAAACTTCAATGTTGGTGAAAGTATTTTCATCTCTTTTTACCATTTTACTACCTCTGTAATTACTTTTACTGTTTTACCTTTGACTGCTCTGTAACTTCATTTTAACTTTCACTCTGACTTTTACCTGATACACTTTAACCACTGATACTCTTTAACTGTTCTTTACTGTGTCCTTTTACCTTCAATGTGTAGTTTAGGTTTTTACTGTCTGTTTCAAGAGTAAATTGTTTAATATCTTGTTTCCTTTGCTTGTCTTTCAACTGCATGTTTTATCTTCCATCTTTGTTTGAATATATTTGATAACACTCTTAGAGTAAACAAGTCTTATGACTAGTATTAAGATTGTTTATCCAAGGATGTGGTCTTCTGATCACCTGTGAAACAAAACAAATTGTTAAGAAAGCATTGGTTTGCAGGGGAGGTCGAAAAGGTTTCATTTGATTTTGAAATGTCTGTGGAGTGAATCTAGAATGATTTTTGGGAGGTAAACCATGCTCGAATTGGTTAACAGAGGCTTCAGGTGGCGCAGCTGGGTTACAAAGGGTTTTACTGCACAATCAGGTGAAAATGAGCAACACTAGGGTGTTTGTGTTTAAACGGGTAAACGGTTGATATTGGCGGGTAAGCTTTGAATGAACAGTGATTTGAACAGGTACTGGTTGAGGTGGAAGAACACTGGAATCCTTGACTTTCGATTCTCTTTAGCAAAGTAATGGTCGGCAGGTTTCAACAAAATCAAAAGGTTGGTTTTTTTGAAATTTGTTGCATAGAAGACTGGTGAATGCACGAGAAAATGAAAACGATGCGGGCTAACTTTTTTTATTCACAAAATCAAAAGTTGGCGGATTTTTTATTATTTTAATAAATGACGTTAGTATGTACGACAGATGAGTCACGGGGGGGGGGGGGTGGTGGTAAGCGGTTTATTCCGCACCACTTTTGAGGGAAGGCGGTTTTGGGCAGAGAGGCAGCGAATCCACAGAATGGTCGATGTGTGGCCATCACACTGTTTGGAAACTGCTGTCATTTCGCGCGTTAACTTTCAGATCGAAGATGGCCAGCGGAATTGACAAGAGTCGTTGATCTTGGATGGGCGATCGCACGGTGGACGGCACAGGGAGTTGATAGGGTTTTAATGGCGCGAGCCTGACGTGTTTATTTATCAATTAATTGCTTCGGGAATGTTTTGATTGGTGGGTTGTTTTTGTTTTAAAAACACGTAAAACATGTTTAAAAGTTTTTCCATATATTTTTTATTATAGAGTAATTAAATCAATGTGATTTATTTACCATAGGGGGGCGGGAATAATATTTATAGTTATATTTTAGCCAAAAGGGGTATAATGTGAGTTTTTGATTTGAATAAGTAGGAATAAAATATTTTTGGCTAAAATAGTTATAATACATGGGTTTTGGGGATATTATTATAAAAGGAATTATATATAATACGACAAGATCATTTTTTATGGGAGTTAGTACATAAGTTAGAGTTAATATGACAAGGGGACAGGGTGAACTCAAAATTATTTAATATAACCAAGAAAGTGAATATTTTTAAAGCAAATTGCATTATACTAACTTCATTACTTAAACTTAGAATAAAAAGTGATTTTGAGGGCTTTTCATGAAATATTGAAGGATTTTCCTAAGTAAAATGAGATTTTACTTAGGAAAAGATTTTGAGAGGTGAATGAATGTGATAATGGATAACTTCAAGTACTTAGGTCTTTTTAATTATTGGGCCAAGGGTCCGGTCCCTACAAAAGTCAAGGAAATGCCTTGAGCCCCTTTAATTTTCAAATACCTTTGCACTTAGGGGAAATTAGTGAAATCTTTAGGGAAAATGAGAGGGGAAATTAATAATTTTGACTTTGCTCTGCTGTGAACTTTTTCCAATGTAGTATATGCCTTTGCACTTGTGATGAAAGTAAAATTGAACACATTTAGAACCATCAATCATCACAGGTAATTCTGCAACAACATCTACCTACCCTACCTACTTTACTCTACCATTTTTTCTTCTTTATTAGGGTGCACTTAGACTGGCAAACCCTTATCACACCTTTTCTTTTACATATGGAAATCTATCTAGTTCTAACCTTATTACATCCAAGGGCTCAGATTAAACTGTTGAGCTCCTTTTATTAACTCTACCTATCTACTTATCTGCCAAGATTAAACTGTTTGGTCAAATTTTATTCTCTATTCTACAACATGAAATTGAAAAATGAATGAGTCAAGTTTAAACAGTTTGACTCTTCATAAATTGTGGCAAAATTTTAACAAGCTGCACACAATTACTTATTACAGAAAATGAAATAGTAGTGGCATTTAGACTTGCACACTTTCCTGGTCTATTTTTGTTTGGGATTCATTTCTTTCACTTTTTTGACCATTTTATTCTTTTTACCCTTTGATTTTTCTTTTAGGGTATACCCTCTTTACATTTTTGATAATTTTTGATTTTTTGATTTTTTGAAAAATATGGAACACCTTTGCAACAAGAAAAAGGTTTGACATATTGCATAGTTCAACAAGTCAATCATGAAAAATGACACCTATTGGTATAGGAGTCTAACCAAAACATAGAGCCACATGGATCCCAAAGAGTGCTGCAAACCCTGGTCTATTCCTTTGCCAAAATTGCAGAGATGAAATGTACAATGAAGTCCCAAGCTATCCCAAGTGTCCAACCCTGAAAATGACTGAAGAATTACAAGATATAGACAAGCCTAACTCATCCCCATGCCTCTAGGGGTCGATCTCATCATTCTAGGAGTTGTTTCAACCATATCTAAACTAAGAATTGGAAAATAGGCAATGAAACAACTTGCCTCTATATGATAGGAAACTGATTCATTCACTTACATTTCACTTTTTAGTCAATGAATCTACTAAGATGAGTAAAAATGTGCCAAAATTACATCAAAGTCATGAAATTACATCAAGTTACATCAAGAGTTACATGAAAAAGTCAAACTAGCCAAAACTAGGCGAAAATCTGAGCTGCTGAGTGAAAAATAGGCCAAATTTCCCAATGCGTCGCGCCTGAAATCTCTATGTGTAGCACAACTTTGAGGCTGATTTTGAGGGTCTTCCCGAAGTCCAAATTGAGTGAAGGATAGCTCGTTGGAAATCTCTGTCTGTCTACTTTCCAAACCAAGTGGAATTTCTGAATTTGGTTGCCATTTTCCCCTCTAAAAATCAAATCTCCCAACACTGCTTCCTGTGTGTCCAAAAAGTGGAAAAAAGGTCATTTTTAGGGTGTTTTTGACCCTTTAAGAAACCCAAAACTTGTCAAAATCCTTAGGTAATGGGTAGGCATGCATAAATTTTGATGCAAAATCTAGAAATGCAAATTTTTCCTCAAAAGGAGCTGCCAATTATAAGCGCGCGCCAAGTGGCGCTACACGTCGAGCGGAAAATTCTGTGTTTAGGCCAAAAATTCAAAATTAAAAAAAAGTTTCCCAAATTTCTTGAAATTTGGGTTGAATGTCCACCATCAAGCACTATTCTAGGCCAAAGAATATTCGGCCAAAATTTGGAGTCTATCATGCCTTTTGCGGCGCTTTAGTGCCCTCTTTAGTCTTGCTTTCAGGATCTTGATCCTTGCTTTACAAACATGATTTCGCGCCCAATAATGGTTCTTCATGTGCCTGAGCATGTTCTTTTACTTGTTGTATTTCTCCAACAGCTTCTCAAGATGAATATTGACCCTCTCAAGCCAACTCTCTCTATCAGCCTCAATCTCCCGCTCAATGGGTGTCATCTCGGTTTGGCTTCTTTGAGTAGCTTGTCGGTTCTCACGGATGTTTTGCAACTCCATGATTGTTTGTTGATCCTCCAACTGTTTGTTCCACTGCTCCAGGTAATTTATGATCCATTGGGCTCTCTGCAATTTGACGGTCAATGTGTCAATCTCCGCAATCTGCTCCTGAATGGTCTCCCTCAACTTTGAGCTTGGAGAGCTCAAATCCTCATCAATAAGTATGAAATCAGTATCCTGGACTCCTGAAGGGCCCTCATCCTACATAGGCCTCTTACCTCTATCCTGTACCTTTACCTATGTTGCTAATGACGACAACGAGACCCCTTCCACCCCAGGTGGAGATAGTACTCGCCGGGCTGCTGCAAATAATACTCTAGTGCCTCTCTGAAAAGTAACAAACACTGGCACACTGATAGGTTCTGTATCGTGACCTTCAAGCTGATGTTAAGGTTCACCTGGCTCATGAACAACCTCCAGAGGAACCTGAGGTGCTATGAAGAAATCACGGGAAATGAAATCCTCCCATGAAATGCCTTGCAATCCAAGCTGATGTACAACCACGATTTTGATGAGTGCATAGTGATAAACACTGTTGTACTGCTGCTCGGGAGTTTTCTTCTGCACAAGAGTGGTCATTCTCTCAATATTCCGGCACATGAAATAAGGTATGTTCATCATCCTCACTCTAGTGAAATGCATCAATAACCTGATGTGGTAGGCATAGAGGCGTGAAAACCGGCCCTCACAACTGAAATATCTGATAATGAGTTTCATCAGAGGCGCATAGGATTCCTTCCGGAACCAAAATGGGAACACCCTGCTGAGTTGCCTCACAATCTAGGCCTGATGTATGGTTCATAATGCACTCTGTCCACCTGCTATCTTTTGTTCCACTGTTCACCCACATTCGGTATCCCGGTTGCTTGAGAAATGGTTTCCAGTGTCAAAGTGAAATTTACACCAGCAAGAGTTACCTGACCATGATGTAAATGCAATACAAAAAAACAAGCCAACTCCTGATGATGATGAATCCTAGCAATCATTTCACAATACTGATAGCATGACTGCTCTCGAAAAAATGCCATGGCAAGTGGGCAAGCCTGCAATTGAGTCAATGAGGTGGGCTCTTCGCTCACATGTTTGCCACCTTTACGAGGCCTTCTAGGTGCATGTAGCTCAGTGGTTGAATCACTATCTCTGTCATATGATGTATCAGTGTCTGTCTCCATGATGTCCATGCAAGGCATATGTTGGCTTGTATGAGATGAAAATGAGAATTTGGTGTTTTATTTCAATTGCCAAATATATGTCAAAGGGGAGGGACTGTAGGAGAAATAGGACAGTGGGAACAATGAGGTTTAATCAAGTGGAATTTACCTTTTGTAATTTTGACAAATGTAAGGACAATGGACAGCCACTTGACTGTTTGGGAAACTTGGGGTTTGGGAATTTTTATAAGTGATATGGGAAAGGGAGAGTGATAGGAAATGAAATGATTTAGGGATAGGGAAAGGGGCCTTAGGAGTAAGTGACTTTTAGAGATGTAGGGAGATGGGAAATGGACTGGTATTACTAGTATAACAGTGAAAGGGAGGAATAATCAGTGAGGAATGAACAAGTTTGGCACCACAAAATTATTTTTAAAACACCAAATTCAAACCCTAAGAGAGCACTTCAAAAAGATGATAGGGTTTTGCCTTTGTGTATTCAAATTCTCAAAACCAATCACATAACCAACAGCAAGCATGAGTTATGGGCCATAGATGAACACATGAACTTACTTGGAGCGAGAAGGACCGAGTCAATTTGGATTTTTGTGAAGCAAATGACAAAATTTTGGTTGTCTTCCCTGTGCGCCGCGACAGTGGCCCAGTGCGTCGCGATCCTTGTATGCGTCGCGCTGGAACAAAAATGCACAGAGGTGAGCGGCCCTATGCGCCGCGCTCAACCAGTGCGCCACGACAGTGAACTTCACCACAGTTTCGGCCTCCAACGCTAGCTTCGCTTCCTCCACTATTTTCTTTGGCTCTTTGATGACTTTGGTGTGCAAATGAAGTTTTGCATTTGGAAAGATCTTCTATATACAAAGGATTTTGATTTTTGATTTGGAAAACCCACTTTGTAAAGTCTGAAATCTTTGGCACTTTTCACATAAACTCTGTTTTGCTTGCTTTTTTATTTTTGAGCTGAATGATGAATCTCTTGTCTGTCTTTGCAGCGATAGCTGGCATGGGGTCTTGGCAAAGGTGACCAGGGCTGCGCATGGATTACTTACAACTAAAAAAACTTTGAAATTGCACTGCATTTATTACAAAAGGATAAAATAGACATTTTTTCTTCAAAACAGAGTTTTGAAGAAAAATCATTATCAAACATTATGATGATGAAAATTTTTTCACTTAAACCTTATTTGAAGCTTCCTCATGTGCCTGCTAACATTATTAGTCATTTTGAAGACTAAATTAACGAAACCCTAGACCTAATGAGACTAAAAACCCTAAAATGACTCTTTGCTAACCAGGAGACCAAAAATGACTGTAAATGATTTTGATGAACAGACACGGACCAGCAGGTACATGACATGAGGGATATGAGTGACAAGACCCTTCCGTCAGATGATCCATGCTCCTAATGGAATGCAGCTGACTGAACTGAGTGAGACACCTAAAATGAAATGCAACAAGAGAAATTTGATCTCTGACGGAGGGATGAAGATACCAACTATAACACAGTTCAACCTCCATGGGCGCTTGTTCTTCATGCTACTGCAATGGTTACTCATCCTTAGGCATGA